>JALMQS010000720.1:589761-606710 GCA_024734495.1 Forficula auricularia
CCTCTATTTCTCTCTTTCACTATCCTCCATAACTATAAAACCATAGATGAATAAGCCCAGATTGAAATTGCATACATAAATTGTTGCAGGTGTGAGAACAAACAGCTGCAGTTTCGTTTCATTGCCGGCTGTGTTGGCTTGCTTGTGGTGATGCATATAAAGCCACCGATCTCTTTTTAAAAGGGCAAAAATGTCCATTTAGATGAGTGGCTCTCCCTTCGATTGATTACCAACAACAGTTGAGCATCGAAACAATTCATCACTCAACGCTCAGAGGAAATTGTTTTCTTTTATTATTTAGAAGTAAGTATACATTTTATATTTTTATATAAAACAACTACATATATCTTAATATTTAATATTAGGGAGAAATTTATATCAAGAATAAAAGAATTTTCAACATTTCAACTATGATTTTTACTTTACCATAAAGGGTATAGTCATGGTTAAATCGTGCATGAAAAAAGTGGGTTTTTTTTTTCCTTCTTTTTTCGAAATATCTCAAAAATCATTGAAACTATTTCGATTAAAAAATTGAGTGAAACTATGGCATTTTGCTCTAAAAAAAACTTTATATGAAACATCGAAAAAATTATATTTTCTGAGATAATAATTGTTTTGTCAAAATGCCTGTTTGTTAGTTTGTTAGTTAGTCTGTGCGTTACCAAGTTTTTGTGGACGAGCTAGCTCAAAAAAATCATGAATATCGAAAACCAAATTTCACACGTAGTTTTATCCATCGAGATTAAGAGCTGATTAGATTTTGGGTATATCGAATCTAAATTTAAGGGGAAGGGGTTAAAAAATAGTATCTAGGCATATTTGAGCAAGCTCAACTAAATGTTGTATACATAATCAGTGGACCCCAGAAGTCTAAAAATGCAAACCAACCGCCCAAAATGGGGTCAAAAAATGAAAATCTAGGCTTTTTTGAGCAAACTCAACCAATTTTTATATACATGAATCAAAATGGAACCTCAGAATTCTAAAAATGCAAACTAACCATCCAAAATGGGTGGGGGGTAAAGGTCAAAAAATGAAAATATAAGCTCTTGCACCAAACTCAACCAAATTTTGTATATATAATCAGTGGGCCCCTAGAGTCTAAAAATGGGGGAAAGATCAACCTTCCCTAAATGATTATAAATAATTTTATTAAATATTAAATATAAGAGATGGGCAGGTTGTATGGTTAAGTCATGGATACATCAGAACACGTCAGCTTATTATCTTTCTGCTTGTGTGTGTCCGTCTGGATACCGATAACGTTTTGATTCCAAAAATGTTAATGCTAATTATTTAATTCACTGACTCTTTCTGATATTATTATTTTGATTTGTTTTACAGGTAATTGAATTTTGGATTCTCGTGACGAAGTGATTGTATCCTACGCGTAGCACAATCGGCTCGATGCTCTACTTTCAACACAAGAGGCCAATTTAGCTACACTTTTTTGAGTATTGAATTTCAACATCATCTCTCGCTTGGCCATGACGATGAAGCTTTATAAAAGCAAGTGGTCTCTAACCCTGATCATGCTAGGCGAAAAGATTGCCTCGTCAATTGATATCAGAATTGCCGTCTAAAGGGCGTTCACGTAAATTGGCTACATTTTTATGTTGATTTGTTAGAGGAAGTGGAAAGAATATTGGAAACTCGAGCACGCATTAGACTCGTGGTGATCAACCGCTTGAAAAAACTACAGCATACGATTTCCTATACGCTTTTCATATACGTCGAAACAACTTTAGAAAAGCGGCCACAATCATGTTTGAACAGGTATTTATTTCAGATTTACTTAATACAATGTTTTTGATTCATTTCCCCCAATTGGCAAAAATTTTGACATTGTGTATCAATAAATGATAAATGACAGGAATCGGGAATCACAACAATTTCAACTTATAAAAGCGTATTATGATAGATTATGACATTTAGATCCAAAAAAATAGAGACAGAAACCTGCTAGAGAGAGTACGAGTCATGTCAATTCTAAGCCTCTAGTATTTTTATTTATTTAATTTTATATCTTTCCTTTTTTTAAATTTTACTGATTAAGATAATAATTCTATTGATTGCCTTTGGAATTATTATTAATTTTCTTTCAATATTATTCTGAGACTAGCTGTTAAAAAGCTTCTGTATTTTTGCGAATAAATTTATTAACAGGTGAAATTTTGTTTAAATTGCACATAATTATAATTATTTATTGAAAATGCAACAATACCAGGCGCCAATTATGTGTGATTTAAAACAAAATTTCAAACTCATTATAAATTAAATTAGAAAAACAAGAAAAAAATTAATTTTTTTCCTGAAATTACTTCAGTAATCATGTGTAATGTATATATATGTCTATTATCTGTGTTTACTAAAAAATATTAATGTAAAACATTTTTTGATTTAATAATTATAAGTTATAAGTAGAGATCGGATTTTTATGCAGTAAAAACTGCCAAAATATGCCATCAAATATGCAGTGAAAATTTCTGATATATGCAACTAATATGCAGAATAGGTTGAAATATGCAAATATATACAGTAAAAATGGCAAAATAAATTTTTTATGCAGTAAAAAATTAAAATTGAAGACAAAAATATATAATTGAAGGAGTGCTATGTTAGAAATAAAACCATGTGTCAAATCTGTAGTTTTATTGCGTAAAAAATTGCACAAAATTCTCATTGGGTATTATTTTTATTTTTAATTTATTCATTGTCACCGGGAACACAGCCTATTTAGACAGCACGTCAGTAAAGTGTTAGTAGTGTTAGTGAGGGAGCCGAGAATTAGCCGGTCGAAATTTTATATGCTAGTAAGGCTCGAACCCGGGCCTCCCGCTTGAACATCGTCATAAATCAACATAATAAATATAATAATGTTTCAAAAAATGTGAACCAAAAAATAAAAAATACGAGGGGGGGGTATAGTTTTATTTAACAGACACGATTGTATATAGTACTCCTATTATTATTATTTTTTTTATATTAACAAACTTTTCATATTGACGTAAATAATAAACTAATAAAATAAATAAAACAAATATTTGACCGGATCTGATCCCTATTACTAATTTACACACACTTCCACACAACACGAACACTCACTGGCTCTCAAATCGGCTATAGTTACCGAAGGCCTTAAAAAAAAAATAATCTCCCCCTGTTTTATTTCTTCATTTTTTTCATTCTCCGAAAATTTACTTATAAAAAAATCTGTGTTTGGCCCAAGAAATCCTTAAAATATGCAATTTTATGCAATATTCTTCAAATATGCAATTTTATGCAATATTACTCAAATATGCAAAAATATGCAGTATAAAATTTAACCCACAGTATCCTAGATGAATGATTCGGATAGATAATTGATCCCCTGGGTCGTATGTGGCGGCAAACAAAATATTCAATTGCATAGGAATCCGGTCTCTAGTTATAAGTAAATTGATTGAAATAATATATTTTTTTTATTTCCCAGGCATTGAGATTAAGTCAAGAATCGCCGACAATCGAATCACTTCGACGACAAGAATTAAATTTGCTCACTTGTATAAATTGTTTATTACTTGGCAAAAAGGAATATGCTTGGGTTGTTAAACCAGGCACTCATGTAAGTAAATTATATATATATATCGTCGCCTTCGAGAGTAAACCTGCTAACTCACAAAAAGGAAATTTTACAGGGCAGAGAAAAACAAACAAAATTTAATATTGTTGTCTAGGAAATAATCTATCTTTCACTTTTTTTTCTACAACTTAAGATTGTAATTTTAAGTAGCAGTTTTACTTGGACGATGCTGTATCTCTTTTTATTTCGAACGGTATTAATATGTCATATATGATAAAAATTGGAGTTAGCAGGTTTACACTCTAAGCCGACGATATATATATATATATATATATATAATTAATAAGATATATTTTTATTTATATTTGAAAATATTGGTCAGCTTCTTCCCCATTTCAAAATGATAGAATCATTCAATTAATAATAATACTACGAAGCTCTGATTCCCTTTTTGAGCATATACTAGACAAATATCATATTTTAATGGAATAAAATAAAATTTAAAATATATATAGGTATACATTTTAGATGTGAAGATGGAGTCGCCGTTAAATGTTTTATTCTTTAAAGATGTTAAATAAAACTGGCCAAAATCTCTGTTTAATATAATTTATTAATCTTCTACCGACATTTCGGATTCTCACCTGTTGTTGACTTGCCCTTTTATATTTATGGAAAAATTTTCAAGCATTGTTCGATTTATTTTTTATTTGCATTTTAATAAACGAATATTTTCAAAGTTGAATCTTTCTTTAAATGGTCAAAGTCACCCAAGAAATCCCTACCTATTGTAAATGTTTATATAAAACAATTTACATACTATGTTTATGTAAAACAATTTACATACAAGGTAATCAATTTTGGACAGCTAATACTTCAATCCCGAGACGCTGCCCGCCAGGGCACCCTGCCCGGAGGGCCTAGCTGGGACAGGCGTGCCTCACGCCGGGTACAGCTAGTATAATATATTTTTGTCAACTCAAAAGATAATTTTCAGGATTTGTTTAAGATTCAAGCTGGTCCGGTTTTTTTCAAGGAGTCTATTTATCTATATTAAAAGCTCGTAAATTTTCAGGTGCAAGTATTAAAAGTTCCCGATTTACGCCGCGAACTTATCCTAGTCCAAGCCCGATTGGAAGTAGCATCGGCGACACGGCGTCAACAGAATGAAGAGATGAGTGACTCAATGTCTGCGCCAGCTCCTCATTTGGATTTGACTGCGCCTGAATTAGTTGTATTGCTTTCTGAAATGGGCCGTTTCAAATTTGCTCTCAGATTATGTAGGGCATATTCTCTTTCCAAAGAAACGGTATTCCAAGCATTAACCACGAGGTAAATAATAATTTTTTATTTGCTTTTTTTTCAAACATACCCTATTGTATACGACTATTTTTTTCTCTATGCAAACTTGGAGAAATCATCTTTATAGTATTTCTAACATTTTTCACTTTATCCAATACAAAGCATGTTTAAAGTATTGTAATCGGTCTCGTGGCAAGTGCGACTTCAAAGGGTCCTCAGGTAAAGACTACGGAACCCATGGTCTCAATTAAAGTCACAAATTGTAGTATTCATTTAGGTTGAACTTTAGCACGTGACGGTTTTGTCAAAAATTACATGAGGTTTCGTCCAGAGGCTAAAAAGTGCAATTTTTCCAGGAAGTGCGTGCGGATGGATGTATGTTATCGTTTTTTCGTCCACGATTTTTTCCACACTGTTGCACCGATTGAAATAAAATTGAAAAACTACCATTACTTTAACAAAATGAAGCGCTAATTAGTTTTTGGTACATATCGGCCCATAAACATTAATACTTTATTTTAGTACTTTTTTAGATTTTACTAAATATTTTGAAAATGACTAAACCAATTTTGATGAAATTTAATATTGTAATTAAGTACCTTGAGGCCCACAAAAAAGGTCTTATAAATTTTTATTGTAAAATTATATTTTAAAGTACTTTACCCTAGAATAAGATAGTACATTGGATAAAGTTTAGCAACGATCCTTTGCAGTTTATTTACTTTCTACTTACTTCATCATACTTATGCAAAAAAGGTAAAAAAACGGTAACCCTGTATCTGTCTGCCTTCCATCACATGATATTATTATATATATACATTATACATATATTTTAAATTTGTTCATTCACTTTGGAATCTTATAAAATATGAGCTCAGATGCTAGGGTACACGTGAGAGATTGGTAATGTATATTTTAGAGGGCTGGATTAGAAAGGAGAGGGCCGTGACATAGATTGGAGTATTTTCCTCAAATAATGAAAGATATGGGTTCTGGGATTTTTAGAAAAGTGAAAGAGTTGGCAGAGGATAGAGTCCATTGAAGGAGGGTGGTTTCGTCAAACCAGTCTTATGACTTTGTAAACTATGATGATGATTCTTCATTTAGCTCTAAAATATTTTCATTGCGTCGTTTCTTGAATCTGTCAACATTGGATTCTTACCAAAGGTAAAAGACAAAGAATAAAAAAAAACACTTCATGAAACAGTTCAATGCAAAATTCAAGATGAGAACAGTATAGTTAGATTGAGAGAATTAGCTAAAAATCTCAAATGCACCAGATGAAGAAGTTTTTTAGATTGGTAAAATTGAGTGCGACGTTGGCAAGTTGTTACATCTCTCCCTTGTCATGCCATGAGAGAAAAATGAAAACCATCAAAAGTACCTAACTTTTAACATTTTTATACAAATACCACTTGATACAATTATTTTAACAGGAAAATATTTGTTATATCTTCAGTTAATGATTCTCAGTTTTTCAAAATAATATCAAGAAAATTACGATTGTTATTTAATGAAACAGTTGCTTTAACATCAATCGGGATAGGGTTCGCATGTTAAATATCCAAATTTCAATGGTCAATATTTATAAATTTAGTGCCCCAAGGACTATTGAAAAAAATTCTACATATAAAGGAGACTTATAAATATGTGTATTCAATTAGATTGCAAGAAAATCGATTTATTAGGGAATGTTCTTAAGGAAAAAAACGGAATCCCTATGAGAATTTCTTGAGATCTTTATTTAAACTATCTTGCTTTTTTCATACAAGTATTCACTTTAAAATTCTATCCCTGTTATTCACCTAGTTTATTTTATCAAAAAATAAGTTCGCTTGAAATGAGAGAGATTTTTAATGTAATAATCTCATCAAGAATCCATATAATTTATTTTACCAAAATTTATTTATTTTAGGTGTGTTTCGTTATGTGAACAAACCGAAACCGATTTGGATTCAAGAGATTCCTGTGCCTGGGAATGGATAGCTGCAAATGATTCCGATCAATTAGGTAAACGAAATGCCGCCGACGCTGCCTGGAATCTTTTACAAAAGTATTTAGAACAAGAAGAGAAACCTCCCCAAACAATATTACATCGAGCTATAACACAACAATTGGTAAGGCTAAATTCTAATTACGATTTTTTTTTTTATTTATTTAACAATTGATACTAGTTAAATTGAAAGTTTTTGCCGAGAGTAGCAGAATTTTTATATATTGAAGGAGACAATAAAAGAGTGTGTCTTCTGCTGGAATTATAAATTTTATTTATTTATAACGAAACTATAGTCTCGAAACTATAGTCTCGTTATAAATAAATAAAATTTATAATTCCAGCAGAAGACACACTCTTTTATTGTCTCCTTCAATTGATACTAGTATTGGTTATATTGAGAAAAAGAGAGACTTCTACGAGTATATTAATAATAATTCTGAGATATGTTTTAAAATTCCTAGACTCTTTTTAACGTTTACGAAAATGAATATTGTTTCTAATTGAATCACTCATCGTTATTTTGAGAAAAAAACTTTTTTTTTCAAAGTCTTACTTGAAAACTTTTTAGTATTTGTTGCGTAAGGCTAGTATTTAAATAAAAAATTTAAGGGTCCTCTCTATGCTTGGGAAGTTTTCTCATTAAAGTATGGGAACAACATTTTCAGCTGTTTTTCACATTATGATTATTCATTTAAATTTAAAATATCAAATAGATCTTAGATTTTTGTAAAATATCTTCTAATGATTTGTACTGAATCCATTTTCATCTAATCATACTGTAACCAAAATAAATTTGGCACCGTTATATTCCGGGAGCCTAGTGTCTCGAGAAAGACTTTGAGCTCTCTAGTCGAAAGGAAGAGAGTAATGAAGACGTCGAGTTTTTCGTGGCAAGATGGGGAAGTGAAGTAAAAAAGTGCTCTGTTTTTATCGTTTATCGTTGGATTATTATTTATTTATCGTTTCGTGTGATTAAGTGGCGTTGTTGTTGCGAAGTAGTCAACAACAGAATCAAGATGGGGAAGTGAAGTAAAAAAGTGCTCTGTTTTTCCTCAGTTTTTATCGTTTATCGTTGGATTATTATTTATTTATCGTTTCGTGTGATTAAGTGGCGTTGTTGTTGCGAAGTAGTCAACAACAGAATCAAGAATAATTCTTTCTATATCTTATATTTTAAATATCAATAAATATACTTTATTTTATTTATTCAGAGCAATGTCTCTTTGCCCAATTTTCTAAGTACAAAATATTGTACCGATAATATCATTATTTGTTCTTTCACCTTAAATTATATAACTTCATTTGATTAATAAAATTCAAGCTTGTTTGACCACATTGTTATACACAAGACCCGGATTAAATAATTATACTATTTTAATTAACAAACATTTTATTTTATTTATTTTTGCCATCAAGAGCAAATTTATCATTTTCTAAACAGCACAATACATTATTTGAAAAAAAGACTTACCGCCATATCGGGCAGTCGCCTCTAGAATAGGTCCTCTGCTCTAATTCTCCAGGGCATCCTGAATTTTAGACGATAATTCATTTTTAATAGCTTAACTTTTAACTTTATCTCCAAAATTAAAATGATTAATTACAGAAGAAATTTATTTCTTTATAAACAAGTTTTTTGAAGTCAAATTGCTAATAATTCTCTTTAAGTTAGACTAAAAACGGATCGTAGTCTATTTAATCATTAAAAATAGAGCAAAAGATTCAGATTGGTTTGTCCCTGGTGAAACAAAGAAACCCTATCATCAAACACACTTCTATCCGTCTACCTATGCCGCACGACCTAAATTCACAACGAGTTGAAAGAGAAAAGTTTTGAATCGAACAATTTTGCCTTGTAGTTACTACACGAAACCGATTAACATAGATACCTAATGGAATCATAGTGTATCTAATCTTTTTAACTAAAGCGAAAGGTGCATTAATTGATCGAAAAACGAATTCCTGCTGAAAATAGAAACCCTATCCACCTAAATTCAAACACAATTCTCTCCTGCTTACACTTAATGACCTACATTCTAAATGAGCTTAAAAAAGAAGAGTTTTGATTCGAAAGATTTCCTTCAAGTTACGACTCGAAACCGATTATATCGGAGAATCATTTTATAGAGCGTAAGATTCATTAATTGCTGTGTGACTACTATAAACAAAAAAGAAACCCTGTCCATTTGAATGTGTCTTGACACAGCCTAGCCCCCGATTTTTTTTACTTTCATTTTAAAGACTAATGTCATTATTTTTTTTTCAGATTTGTTTGAATCAATTTCTGCCCCATTGGTTGCTCGCCAGCTACAAGCGCCAAGGCCCAGCTGAACTTTTACGACTACTGGTGAATTATGGCCGTTTAGAGGATGCAGTAACATTAGCAATGGAATTTATCTGGGGTGTAATGGGCCAAGGCAAAGAACATTTTGGCCCTATTGTTAATGTTCTTGATTCTACAAAAGTTGCTACCACATGGCTACCACATAATACATTAAGATTATTATTAGGGGAACTACAAAATATTCAAGAGCCAGATTATTTAGAGGTAAGAAAAAGTGTTACAAAAACATTTGTTTTTTATTTGCAACCCTTCTTGACCAGAGAAAGGTTGACGATTGTAGATTTTTATCTTGAAGAATGTTCCTCGCAGAACGCTCTTGGTAACGTAGCCCAAACGATTTGACCTGTTTTCAGTCTTGATGCTGATTTGATGGTAATTGAAGGAGATGTTTCGTTTTAAATAAGAGAATATTTAATTAATATTGGTATTTTTTATTACTGGCTTAAAAACATACACTTCCCTTCGCTGATGGCTTAGAGAACTTCAAATTTGTCTCTGTTGGTTGACCTTCTCATCTCCCAACTGGCAAGTGACATGTCTCAACTGTCAACTCCAACTGACAACTGAGAACTGACTGAACTAAAGCCTGCTCGCTTGTCTCTGAAACTTGCCCAAAAACTTCCCATTGGTTTAATTCTTGATTTATAAATTAATATTTTTATTTTTACATTGCAGAGATTTGTCTTAAGGGTTTGGCTACTGGCCCGGCAAGCTTAGTTAGCGCTTGGGTTCGATTCCTAAGGGGACGAACCTCTCTGATATGCAATGTAAAAATATTTCAACTAATATCTATGATGTCCTTTAAAGTTAAATTCATTTAATAATATTATATACTGGGTTGATTTTTGAAATAATTTCCATCTTTTTTCAAAAAAAGACACCCAAAAAGATACTTAATCTTTGTTTTCACTGTAAAATAATTTAATTATACATCAAATCTTTAAAATTGTTTTGAAGAATAGAATATTCATTTTTATTTTTGCCAAATTGGTCTATAATTGATTTCTATTTTCTTTATCATAAATTTATATATTCCTAAAAACAAACTTTTTATGATTTTAGATGTTTGAAGAATTGAAGAATCTCTATCAATTATATCTTGAAACAGCTTTAAGAGTTTCTGAAGAAAAAGAAATGAAAATGAAAATGTAAAAATTAACAAAATTTTCATAAGTTTTTTTTTTTAATGTTATTTTTGTATTTTTCATTAAGTAAATAAAACCTTTTTATTGATATTTTTTCTTTTTATGAATCATAATGCTTAATTAATATTAATTCACACCACATCCACAAGTGATCCTTATAGATCAAGAGCCCACGACGGCCAGACCTTCGTTATTTTATAAAAGCTGAAAGTTTTTCTGTGCATGTCCCCTATACAGGTAAGAACGAACGACCAGCGACTATAGAGTTTGGGTTGTGGTGACTTTGGCAGGTAACAGGTAATAAAGGTGTATAAAATAGTACTTTAAATTCGTTAAAATATAAAGCTCAATTTTTTTATATTTTCTTCGGAATAACTTTAGAAATCTCGTCATCTATTGCCGGACACTTATGACAGTTGCTACCCCCTGCCAGACACCCCTAAACTTTAATAAATTATAATTATACTTTCGTTATAATATAAAAGCTAAATTTTATATATGTTACTTGGGGACCTATAAAAAAATGTTACCTCAATAGCCGGACAGTTTTAATGGTTTTTACATAGATTTTTGACATTTCGGTTATTATTGATAACCATTGGTGAAGACATGGAGGAATCGACTTAAAATCTAAAAGACTAAATTCTTTTTTGTTAAACAACTCAAGCTTGAGTGGTTTGCCATAAAAGAGTTTAGTCTTTTTGATTTTGAGTCGATTCTTCCACGTTTTCAGTAGAGGTTGTCATAATAATTATGTATGATTTTCATGAGACGGTGATAGCCCGACTTCGGCCTCAATTTTTCTATCAAAATGTTGATGACGCCATAACAGCCATCAACGAAGATAACATTAAAAAATTCCTAAGTGAAATTGATAATTATAATAAAGACATTAAGTTTACATATGAGGTCGAGGTCGATGGTAAGCTACCGTTTCTTGATATGGAGCTAATTAACAACAATAACAATTTACTGATAAACTGGTACAAAAAACCTTATGCGAGTGGTGTAATACTAAACTTCAATTCAAATAGTCCCCCCACTCATAAGATCAACGTAATTAGAGGTTTATTATGGAGAATGCTAAAATTAAGCAATAAATCATTTTGGAAAGAAAATATAGTCAGATTTAAAAAAATTGCCAGTTGTAATAATTACCCCCCATCAGTGATAAGCAGCACGATACACGAGACCTTGAATAAGATAACAAGAACAGTACCTGTGGTCAATGAAGCTAAAATTGACAATTCTCAACCAGGGAGGCTACAGGTTATGACTTTCACACCCGCGTATCATAAGCTAAAGTTGTTGTTCTCCAAATATAAAATAGATCTAGTGCCAAAAATAGGCAATAATTTGTCTTTCCTGTTCAATAACAAAGACAAAATAGAAAAAATCAATCAATGTAATGTAGTTTATAAAATATCTTGCATTGATTGTAATAAAATTTATATAGGCACAACAGGTAGACCTATGGAAAAAAGATTATATGAACACAAAAGATCTGTGCTTAAAAAAGAGAACAACAACCAAACAGCATTGGCACAACATGCGCGGACTGAGGGTCATAATTTTGATTTTGAAAATTTTAATATAATTGACTATGAAAAAAATAAAACAAAACGTTTTTTCAAGGAATCGTGTTTCATCCAACAAAGCCTAAAAAAGACAGTAAATAACAAGGTAGACACGGGCTTTTTAATGAGGGAATACAAAATTTTAATTGAAATGACAAATAAATAAACATTTATGCTTTTTTTATCAATTAATTGCGCGTGCCAGAAAGTGTAGACAATTTTGTGGTCGTTGACCTTCGCTCGACTGGTCATTAACAGTAATTAGTTAGTGAAATTTAAACCAGCTCTGGTGATTGACCATTTTTCGATTTTTAAATTTCATTGGACTTTATTATAAGGAGATGTAAATAATTGTATATTCGTATGTTGTCTCATTTTAAATTTGTATATATATGTATGTGTGTGTTGTGTGATCGAGCTTTTTATCAATGTTCTGTACAAACTGATGGAGTCGGCACATTGGTGGGGGAGTGGGTGAGTACTTTTTTGACACCTGTAATTATAACAACTCACTGACTTGCCTATTGTGTGGTCCCACAGTTTCCACTGAGGAAGAGATGCTGAGAACGCTCTCGAAATATTTGGAATAACCATTTGAAAAACAAAATAAATTACTGGAAAGAAGCAAATTCAGTTGATTTATCCTAACAAAAAAAAATTAATATATCCAGTACACACCAAGCCAGCAAAATTCTTATAAATTTTTAATATTTAACCCTTTTTTGTATCTTAGGACTTTTATTTATTTTATTTTCACTTTCTGTTTGACCTTTGTCATCAATTTCATTATTAGAATAAAATTAACAAATTAATAGGTGTTTTGGACAAATTTTATATTTTATTAATTTTTGCACAATCATTATTAGATTTATTTTTTATATCCGTTATTTTTAGTTTACTGGGTTTATCTTTAATTTTTTCACCTATTTTAATTTTATCATTATTTAATTCATTCCTCTTTTCCAAAATTATTAGATTTTCCTCTACTTTTAAATTTGCAAATGAATCTAGCCCATTATTTAAATCATCGGTCTTATCTCCCATTTTTATTATTTTTTTATCTATTTTATTTTTAAAACCATCGCCTACTTCAATATTTGCTACTTTTTCAATTCTAATCGCTTGCTCATTCTGTTCAATTTTATCCCCGTTAATTATATTTTTTATTAAATTTTTTCCTACATTTGATTCATTAATTTTTTCATCTTTTCTATTTTTAAATTCAACCCTTTCTTCTTTATTTGTTTTATTTAATTCTTCAATAATATCATTTTTTACACTATCATTTTTATTTTCCGCATTAATTAATTGATTATCCCTTTGGTTTGAAAAATCGGCCTTTTTATTACAATAATTCTCCTCGGAACTATAAAAATTTATCACTTGATTATGGTTATTTCCCCTGTTATAAAAATTGCCTGAATTACTATTAAAATTATGTGTTTGATTAAAATTAACTCTTTGATTTTGAATATTAAAATTTAATTCTCTATTATTTGCCCTTTGACGATAATTATAATGATTTTCTTCCTCCGAAATATAAAAATTTCTCTCTCGATTATGAAAATTCCCCCTGTTATAAAAATTACCTGAATTATTATTAAAATTATTTCCCCTTTGACTATAATTATTTGGATTTTTATTCCCGAAATCGTTTTGCATTTGATCAGGAGATTTTGTTTCTAAGAAATATCCCTCTAAAAGTATTTTTAGTTCCCCCCAATTTTTTAATTTTTTATTTTTCTGAACCTCGAATGCCCTTCCCGTTAATTTGCTTTTTAATAATAAGAGGAGCATGGATTGATCTTCGGGCCGTGTATACATTTCTCCCATTTCTTCCATAAAATAAATGAATTCGTTAAATTTTCCTTTATCACCATTAAACTCTGGGACCAATTTTAAAACAAAATACTGATTTAATTGCATTTTTTTTAAAATATTTGATTACTTTATTTATTTGTTAATGAAATTTTATTTTAAATTTGTATAAATATAATTTCCTGTCGTCGACAAAATTATCGACGGGCACAACACAGTATAACTCCAAGATAGTCAAGATATCTATTTATTTATTTATTTTATCTATGTTCAGCGAGAACTTCTCGCCACTTGGACCGATTTCGACTATTCTTTTTTTATTGGAAAGGGGGTACCTTAGGGGTGGTAATTTGGTCAAGTTCTAATGATATGATCAATTACAAAATAACTTAAATCTCCAATTCTTATGAGCAAATAATCGAAATTATAATAAATAAAATCTTTTATAAAAATCCATTTATGAATTGAATTTTATTATCATTTTCTGATTCATTCGCCCGACGCTTTCTCTTACGAGATCCATGCAAGATATTATATTAAATCTCTATTATTAACATCACTAAAAATAGGAAAATAAAAATAATTTTTATAAAAAAAAATAAAACCGACTTCAAATAAAATGATAAGAACTCAAAAATCAAATGAAATGCACTAAAAGGTATAAAATAATTATCTATTTTAGTTACAAATAAAATAAATTTGAAATATTAACATGAAATTACTTTTTGAAGACGGTGCTAAACAAACTATATAAGGGAGCGTACCCGCCAAACGTACTAAGTAAGATCCATCGAATGCGATTCATAAAATGTATATGTTTGGCACCGACTTCAAAAAGTTTATTATATTGTTTATTACTTCTTGCATTCGATTGCATTAAAAAAAAAGTGATTTCATGTTAATATTTCGTCGTTTAGTTGTAATTAAAATAGATAATTATTTTATTCCTTTTAGTGCATTTTATTTGATTTTTGAGTCCTTATTATTTTATTTGTTGCATTTAATTTTTTTGAAGTCGGTTTTATATAAATTTTTTTTTTGATTTCTCTTTTCAAAACGGATGGTGTTGCAAAGACCAAACCGATCAACCTTTTTAACGCTTTTTGTTAACACAATTTAAAAGATTTATGTATTATATTTCTTAAATAAAAAAATTAAAATATTTAATATTATTAATTTCATAATTATATGATAATCATAACCCAACACTGATAAGTCCACTTTTGGAACATTTTTATCCAATAGATTAGGTGGGCTTCGCAGCTGGTATGATATAATACATAAATTATAAAATTATAAATTATTAAAAAAAATAATTTATTTAATAGGTAATAAATTTTCTATCTGTATTAATTGGTCTCTGTACTTTTACACCTGTTTATGTATTTTGATTAATGGTTTCTCACTTTGATAATATTAAATTATATAAATACCTTTCACTTGCGTCTCTGGCTGATAATATGAAAATTTATCGAGGGCTTAATTGAATAAAGTCAATCGATTTCTTTTTTTAATAAGAATTTTGGAATTATAATTAGTACTTTCCTATTTTGAAAGGTTTTTGAGCAGAAACGTATACGCAGTCTAATTCTCGCTGCATCTATCAACGGCTATAGATAAAAGAACCGAAACTTTGGGAATAAAATTTCGATTCATTTGACTATTTAAGGTAAATTGATACTTAATAGTAGAAATTGTGATCCTAATCAAGGGACGAATTCCCATTATTTTATTATTGCAGTATCTATCAACCACCCTAGAAACAAAAACCGAAACTTTCGGAATAAAATTTTCTATTTAAAGTATAAAATTGCGGTAGGTACCTATCAGGTCGGTTTAAGTAAATTTCATCGCGGGCATCAAAATCAGATCCTGATTCGGATAGTTGTTTTTTTTTTTACCCAATAGTTCCACTGGGTCCTAAAGAGAGATTGTGCAATTTTATTCCGTTCTTACAAAAGAAACAAAACTTTTTTTTGTCCTTTGTTGAAGGTATGTGAACAAAAATGTGTACGATTATACTTCAGAACTTTGCGTAAAACTATTTGTCGAAAAATCAATTTTAAATATATTGTAACATGTTTAAAATTGTTTATTACAAAATTATTTATTAAACGCAGCGTACCGAGGGGGGGGGGGGGGGAAGGCACTTGCCCCGAGCGGCAAATTTTAGAAACAATTATAAAAAGTTTTATAACTTCAAGCTTATGAGCGCGTCTTTAAGATAAAACATGTTGCTATGTATGCTATAAAAAAATTTGCTGTGACTAGAAAAATTAAATTTTAATTTTGAAAATGTATTTGATTTTTTTTCTAATATATTATAGGAGTCTGTAAAATGTGATTTATATGTCATCAAAAGTATTGCAATTAGTATATCTACTCCAGATTACTGGATTACTACGGATATCCCGAAAACGAAAAAGTTAGAATTTCTAGCATGATCATTCTATCATAAACTAAAATGATGAAAATCCTTCCACAAATTGATTTAATTTTAACATTTATTTGTTTTAGCACAAATCAAACTCTATATAAAACATGAACAAAATGTGGCGCAATTCTGGATGCATTAAGTATCATTTGCGTTCAGCTCATAATCAGAAATTGGCTCCTGCTGTAAATCTATGGTATCTATTTACATTCTAATTGATTATATTCTATTCTTTATGTAGTGAGTGTACCTTGACGATAGCAGAGGCGTGTGCTACTGAATTTAAATAAATAAATAAATAAATAAATCTTTATTTCTCGACCTGCTTAGAGGCACAAGTCCTCGGTGGCTAGGTCCTCCAAACATCAATACAATCTAGCTACAATACATTAATAAACATCAATACAAATTAATTACAACAATTAAACAAATAAACAAGTAAAAAAAAAAAAAAAAAAGAAAAAAAAAAAAAAAAATAGAAATGTGTGCTCATTAACAAATAACATGACCATAGATTTCCATCAAAAGACAAAAAGTAATTTAAAAATGTGGTTTCAAGACTCAAGGTCGCATTCGATAACATTTAATATATTTATTTTTATCAATAAAAAGAATAAATAAACCTTTATATAATTCATTTCAATTAAATTATCATTTTTCACAATTCAAAAATATTATCGTAGTTGCTATAATCTTAAGATTACATAAGCAGGGGTCCCTATCCCTAGCTTCATGACTCGGGGGGGGGGGGGGGGGGGGGGGGGGGGG
>JALMQS010000720.1:612581-658148 GCA_024734495.1 Forficula auricularia
TGTACTCCTTCTCGCCTATATCGAGCTTAAGTTTCGAATTTCGTAGCCCTGAGACTTATGGTTGCGAAACGCAGGGGACCGTACATACATACATACGCACTGACCAATGGATTTTTGGCCTCTGGGGATCACAATTTCTGGTTTTATGTCCTAAATTTTTTTTCCAACTATTAAGGCCATCGATTCCTTCCACCTAGAAGTTACAAAATGAAATTAACTTTTTTCATCTCTGAGATATAAGCTCTCAAAGAGTCAGGACCCAGACAGGGCATCGCAATACTTCCACATTATATTCTATGAATATAAGTGTGAAAGTAAAAACAAAGTTTCAAGAGACAACACCTAATTGGATGCAATCACATTAGAAGTCATCATGTTCCGACACCTAATTCTGAACTCGTTTTCTACTAGGTATTTTTGAAGTCATTCAAAAAGACAGAATCATATCCCGTTATATTCTGCTTCCTAAAGTCTTGAGCCTCAGAACAGCCTATAGGCATTAGAGCAGTGGTTCCCAACCTTTTGTGGCCCATCGCCCCTTTCTGGACGTTGACTAACACCTATCGCCCCCTTTTCATTTTCAGTGTATGCCTAATTTTATTTTGAAGTAAGTGTAAATAAAAAATCAGTTTTATTATTTTAAACAATTTTATTACCGTATATAAAAGCAACCAAAGCAGTTTTATCCAGTCACTCTTAAATTAAATAGAAAAAAAATTAAAATGTACATTTTTTACAGATTTTTTTTTAAGAACAAAGAAGTGAAATAATTAACTAAGATCATTGACGTCCATTTAAAAAACAAGAGTAAATGTTTTCATTTTTAAATTGGAATCTGGAAAAATTAAGAAAGTTGACAGCTAGCCCAGTAAATAGAGGATCCAAAAAGTGGTTCAGCTTACATTAATTGCGGGAAAAGATTTTTTCTAGGATCGTTTGGTATGGTGTGGTTATGCGAAATCTAAGTTTGCGACCTCGAAAGTGTGTGGGACAACTTTTGGTGGCCGAAAAAACTTTTTCCAGTTTCTCGCTTATAACTCGAAAACGGTCCATTTTTTGTAAATAATCGTTCTATAGTAAATTAAAGAGGATAAAATTTGGCGCCGAGTAAAAAAAATATGCGAAATTGGTCCAGTAGTTTGATTTTTTATAGGGATTCAAAAAACTGCTCTCCGGATCACTTTTGAATACCTATTCCAAAAACTCTGACTTTTTTCGATTTTCTCCCATTTTGACTATGAAGGAGCACGTTTTCGACAAAGACTACTCTATATACTTTTAAATTAGATTAACTTTTCCACAATTGAAACAAAGTTTCATCTTAATTGGATAATGGTAACCCATGCCGCAATGAGGTTGATATTTTGAAAAACTACAATTTTTTGCAAAAAATCGCAGTTTTTTCTTCATAAAATGAAAACCACTCATCCTAGAAATTTGATTTCTGTCTCATTCTCTAGGAAATTTTGATGACTTTGAACGTTTACTTGGAGCTCTTTTTAGATTTTTCTTAGATTTATAGATATCCAGCATTTTCCATTACGCTTTTCATGATTTGGATCATATCCTGTCCGGAAAATGTAGGATGTCTATAAATCTAAGTTTTATAAAAAAAGTGGTTCAAGTAAATGTTCAAGTAACAAAATTTTCTAGACAATAATATAGGAATCAAGTTTCTAGGATGAGTGGTTTTCATTTTATCAAGGAAAAACTACAATTTTTTGCAAAAAATTGCATTTTTTAAAAACTTAAACCTCATTGCGGCACGGGCTACCATTATCCAATTAAGATGAAACTTTGTTTAAATTGCAGCAAATTTAATCTAGTTTAAATATGTATAGATTGGTATTTATTGAAAATGTGCTCCTTCATGGTCAAAATGGGAAAAATCGAAAAAAGTGATAGTTTTTGGGATATTCAAAAGTGATCCCAGGTCTGTTTTTTGGATCCCATTAAAAATCGGACTACTAGACCAATTTTGGATATTTTTTTTAATCGACGCGAAATTTTGGCCTCTTTAATTTACTATAGGACGGTTATTTGCAAAATATGAACTTCGAGTTATAAGCGGGAAACTGGAAAAAGTCCGAAAATTTTGAAGTTTTTCGGCCACCAAAAGCTGTCCCCCACATTTTCGAAGTCGGAAACTTAGATTTCGCATACCCACACAATACCTAAAAAAAAATATTTTCCCTCAATTAATGTAAGCTGAAACCCCTCTATTTACTAGGCTAAGTTAAAGTTTGAAAAAATAAATGAAAGTTTGAAAACTTTGTTATTGTTTTATTTTACCCGGCAACTTCTTCTATACAGTACTATTTTAATCCCTCCCCCCCTTAGGATACTCATCGCCCCAATCAGCCCCCACTTATTTATAATGATAACCCAAATCGCCCACTTGGGGGGGGGGGGGGGGGGCGATCGCCCCCGGGTTGGGAACCACTGCATTAGAGCATTTTCCAAAAATTCGAATTTATACAATCATATATATTTTTTATTTTTTGTTATTCAGATTCAAAATAAATATTAGAAATATCAATTTTTCAGAGGAAAATAAACAATAATAAGTGTTATATTAAATCAATCAATTCCGACGTTTCGCTGTATAATTCAGCTTCCTCAGGCTCTACAAAGAAACAAAATACATTCAAAATACTTATACACTCTCAAATTAATCCAAACATCTAATAATAATAAGGCTGCCTTAAACTTAAAGTTGGATTCCTTGCCCTTTTAAGGGTTTCCTCGCTCCATTTTGGCCTCTCGGTAGTCCGTTTTCTCGAACTCACCACCAGCAAGATAATAAAAAAGAAGTCTTAGACATGTCGATATTTCCCCTTGATGGTAGGTATGTCGACATTACCCCGGTGGGATACGATGGCGGATACCTAGCCCTACAGGCTACTGCGCACTACGAAATTGGCCAACAAATATACTAAAACATTTCTTATAATATGTACTTTATAAAGTTTGGATTTTTATTTAAATCACACATGATTAATTTATAATTATTTATTGAAACAAATAATTACAATATAATTCAATAAATAATTATAAATTAATCATGTGTGATTTAAATAAAAATTCAAACTTTAATCAAATTAATCACAAAAATAAAAGATTCAACAGCTTCAATACTAATGTACTTTATAGTTATATAACTGCTATTTTAATTACACAAATGTTTAAAGTAATACATTACTTTGTTCAGAAGTCAATTCTTACATCAGAAACTATAAAAAATCACTTTAATACTCCACAAAATATCTAGTTTGCTTGGAAGGCAGAAAGACACTGAGCGATATTTCTGATGTCGCCCACAAGATGATAGAACTACCCAGCAGCACTAGGGTCTCAAAATAAGCCTACAAAGTAGCGTGTCAGTAATGCCCCGTGTGTCGGAGTTCCCCCGGTCTACCCTAGTTATTATTGTTCCTTTCTTCTGAAAAATTGATACCATATATCTAATAATTTCTTCATCAACGTTCTAATCCTCTTTGGAGAAAAGTCGTGACCCAATCTAATAATTATGTAATATAAATATTGGATCTTAGAAATCGGAAACAAAAAAAATAAATCTGAAAAATATCGGAAGTGAAATACAATACTTGCGCTTACAGATTAGTTTATTTTACTGTATTATAAAAAAATCTAATATTAAATTTTTTATTTAATGACATCTATTAGTAAAAATCTCGAGAGACGTGACATTATTTTTCGACATTATATAAAATTAATACCTGTAATAACGCATTCACCCCTCCTGACATCTTTTAGCAGAAAGTTATCGGGGGAAAATACTTTATTTTCCCTTAAGAATAATACATTTACTTTAGCATATGAATGTTTCAGCTCAGTTCAAGATCAGAAAACAACAAAGGAATACATCCAATTATGCTTTGACGAAATCACAAAAGAAGATTTATTTCAAAGAAATCCATCACAAATAAAATGGTTGCAAAAAGTATTATCATTATATATAATTAATAGTTTCAAGATAATAAAATAAATTAATAAATAATTTATTGTATTTCAGATTGTAGATTATAACGTGATGCATGGAAAACATATAAGATCCCAAATATTAAAACATGCCTATGCAATATTGAAGCCCAACCCGTTGCCTGAAGAAAATTTACAATGTCAGATTTTAGGTGGTACTTTTGAAATAGTAAGTAATTCACTCACATTTGATTTAATCATTTTACTCTAATTCCTGGCCGATCTGTCAAGTGAATTCACTCATTTTTTTATTTTTATTTATTTATTTATTTATTTTACCTTACCATTCAAAGTAATGGGAAGTTTTTTGGAAATTTCTTAAAAACAGCTCACGCGATTTTGATGAAAAAAATACATCCAATTATGGGGTTGAAAAAGCTATTATATAAATAATAAGTAAAATTAATGTGTTTGTAGATACCAATATTATTATTTGAAAATGTCTGTAGTCCAGTCAAATTGTGTTTTTATCAGGTTAATTTCGGGGTAGTTCAGATTTTTTGCATATATATGTTTTTTGGGGCGCTGAATCCAGATGTGAGGTCTCCAACCGAAATTGTAGAAAATGCAAAAAAAAAGCTGAAAATTTCCATTTTTTGGCGTCACGAAATTTTGGTGGGAGACCTCACTCAGATTTGGATTCAGCTCCCCAAAAAACATATACTATATATGCAAAAAATCAGAACTATACCAAAACTTTCCCCATAGGTGCCCATTTGAGCACAATTTGACTGGACTACTGTTAGTTCATAGGTGAATCTGTAGTCAAAATCTTGTGTGCGCTTGACCTCAAAAATTAATTGAAATTTTATATTTAGTCTTTGTATAATATACTAAGATAAAAAATCCACTCGATTTTTGTTGAAATCGAATCACACAAACTTGACGTTTACTCGGACGCTATTGAAGGGAAAACAATTAAAATCAATTAAATCTTTGACCCGATATGGACCAAATTTTGAACAGCAACTCTCTTTCTCCTTAAGGCCCTGTGGAATAAACGGGAAAAATAATTTATCCATAATTGGAGGGGGGGGGGGGGGGTAAAAAATAAAAATAATTAAATCTTTAGCTGATTTGTACAATATATTTTGTACAATTACTCTGTAGAATCTTGCGAGAAATATCGTGAAGAAATATGTTACCAAGTTACCCTAAATTAGGAGGAGGGTAAAAATCGGACCTGTGACCTCAGTGGACTCAGTAACTTCAAATATTATGATGTATAGTATTAAAATTGACAAGATGATTAAATAAAAAATAAAAATTTAAAATAGATTATAATATTTAAATTTATTTTTAGGGCAGCTCTAATCGTAGCTAGTTGGGATAGTTTACGCCGAGTGGTGAAGCGCGATTGGAATTAGATGTACACCGTCTTTGGAATTAATTGGAATTACTTTGGAATTCATTAGATAATACAGGTTGACAAAAATTTGTACCCGTAAACCTAACAATGGATTCCAGTAGAGTTTCATACGCTGATTTTCATGCAATTTCTCGATATTTTACAACAGGTCAGAGTTTCGAGATACTATCGGTCAAAATGACGAAAAAGGCTATTTTTAACTATTTTCTAGTCCCATTAAATATTAAACAGCAATATTTGCAATCAAGACGTAATAGAAAACATCTTCCTCTTTGATTTTCAAATGACCACTTGTTTGAAGCTCAATTAGAACCCGAGTTATCAGTAAAAAACTAAGACCATATGTTTTTATCCATGATTATTGTCCTTTATAATCACGTAGTTTTAGTTTTTTAATTATAACTCGAGTTCTAATTGAACTAAAAACAAGTGTTAATTTGAAAATCAAAGAGGAAGCTGTTTTCTATTACATCAACAAAATATTTTGATTTCAAATATTGCTGTTTAATATCTAATGGGACTAGAAAATAGGTCAAAATTGCCTTTTTCGTCGTTTATTATTATTATTATAACCACTACAAAAGCAAACTTTATATGGTATATAGGTATTTTTACTTTATTTTGATGCACACTGAATAGAAAAATCATGAAATAAATCTTAGGACAAGTAAAAAAAATTTTTGTCGACCTGTATAATCTATTGTCATCTATTGTCTTCTACTTGGAAATTAAAGTGGAAGTGGAAGTAGGTGTACTCGATTTTAGGTCGCGGTTCACCCCTCGGTTCACGCATTTTGTCTTTCTAAAAACAAAATTGGTGAAGAGAGTACACAGACCTGAGAATTTTTAAATTTTTACTCGAATTTTATTTCGATTCCAAAACAAGTGAATATCTTTCTTTAAAACATAAGCTCTGTTTAAATGGAATAATTAATTCAATAAACGATCGATTAGATCTTAGGCTGAATCAAAACGAAATAAAAAATCTCCTAAAAAAAAAATTTGCATAAATTCCCGAAATTTCGCAGCCAGCGTTCTGAGTCTTGAAAAAGTTTACTTTTCTTATTGTTGAAAGTACCTGGAGCCACCGAACAATGCACGGCAACTTTTTGCTTCAGTTAAAAGTTATATATTGGGTGCGTGCGAAAGTTGGTGCGGAGTGTGTGAGTAAAAGTCACACAGCGATTAGGCAAACAAAAATCTGTATTCAATCAATGATATATTCTCCATCGTTTTCTATAATCTTTTTCCAACGTTCTGGCAGCAGACGCATGCCTCGATATATATATATCCTGCGAGTTTGGTTACTGCGGACGCCGTTTCTCGCTTCCCATTCTCCATGTCCTTCTGTCGGCACAGTCTTCCTCTTCCAGCCCACGGGCTTGCATGGCATTTTGGATTCCCTGAAACCACGATCTCGGCGGCCTTCCACGCTTTCTTCTTTCTGGGGGCTGCCAGTTCCAAACTTTCTTGGGCCAGCGTTCATCCGCCATCCTACTGACGTGTCCAAACCACATCAGTTGCTTATATTCGATCGTGTCGATGATGTTGCCTTGGACGTTCATTTTTTGGCGAATGTGTTCGTTCCTTATATGCTGCAGTCTTGAGACACCCGCTGAACGTCTCCAAAAATCCATTTCTAACGCCAGCAGGCGTGAACTGTTTCTCTTGGTTACCTCCCAGACTTCGCTTCCGTAGGTCACGATGCTCTCGACGATGGTCTTATAGATGGCAACCTTATTGTTCTTCGATATTTCCTTACTCCACAGGATCGAGTTCAGCTGTCCTATTACTCGCCTGCCTTGATTTATTTTATTAGTAATATCTAGGTCACTTTTTCCTGCCTTTCCTAGTGTTACCCCCAAATATTTAAACTGGTTGGTATTTCTTATACAGTTGTTATCCAGGACAAGGTCTTTTCCCGCCTCATCAAGTGCCAGATACTCTGTTTTTTGGAAATTAATTTCAAGGCCCCATTTTTCATATTCTTCCTTTAGCTTTCGGAGCATATAGGAAGCGTCATCTTCGTCTCCCGCAATCAGGACCTGGTCGTCAGCAAAGAGTAAGGTATGCCTCGATCATAATCAAAAATATAATCAGAAAAAAAAAAGAAAAAAAAAAATTATGATAAAAAATCACTGATGGTGATTCCTTCAGCAGCAGTTTTGTGCGGCTTAGATTCGAAGAACGAAGACACGCCGTTTTTTAAGGCCTCCAAAGAGTCAAAGTTTTTTCCATTTAAATAATTTTGCAATGACCGGAACAAGTGATAGTCAGATGGTGCGAAATCAGGAGAATACGGTGGATGCGTTAGGACATCCCATTTTTGACTCTTCAGCTTGCACAGCGTCTTTTTCGAAACGTGTGGTCTGGCGTTGCCCTGATGAAAAATAACTCCCTTGGGATTTGACAAAATCGGACGTTTCTCTTTGATTTCTCGATTCAAATTGATTAATTGGAGACAGTTCTTGTCCGAATCAATCGTTTCGCCAGCAGGGAGAAGCTCAAAATAGATTATGCCCTTGCAATCCCACCAAACTGAGAGGATCACTGAGGGTGTAAACTGGCCTTTGGCATTGCGTCACCATGCTCACCTGGATGTTTCCATGTCCATTTACGCTGAACATTGTTGAAGAGGACCCATTTCTCATCGCCCGTCACTAATCGATCCGAAAACGACTCGTTATTGAGCCGCCCGAGTAAAGAAACGGCCGCAGAAATTCGTTTGATTTTATTCTTCTCGGTCAGCAAATGGGGCACCCATATATCGAGCTTCAAATCGAATCCCATCTTTTTTAAACGCCGAAAAGCGGTTGATCTTTCAACGTTTAGTGCTGTAGCAACTTCTTCTGTTGAAATTCGCGGGTTATTGAGCACAAAAGTACGCAAAACATCGTCATCAATGTCACAAGCTCGACCAGATCGTGGCTCGTCTTCAAGGTTAAATTCTCCGCGCCGAAATTTAGCAAACCATTTTTCCACAGTTCGTTTAGCTGGTGCTTGATCCCGATAAACATCTTGAATGTTTTTCACGGCTGCGGCAAGGTTTATTCCCTTCCGAAACTCGTAAAGCATAACATGCCGTAATTGCACTTTATCAATATTCATTTTTAAAGTGATATTTATCGAAGCAGTTTGTATGAAAACAAATGATTTTTTTTAAAATGAAAACTGAAGACGTCACCTTTCCAAGGATATATAATATGTAGGGGTAGGCATTAATGACAACACGTTACGACGCTCATAACTCCATCTATTGAAACTCCGCACGAACTTTTGGACGCACCTCAATATTAATATTATTTTTAATTTAAAATTCTGATAAAAACTACCCCGTCACTGCACCCCACCCCCATACCAGCCCCACTACACCCCTGGACTCCCGTCCCATACCGAACCCACACACCACAACACTGCCACGCCCCCTGGATAACCACCTCCGTATCGCCCCAGGGCCCCGCTATTCCCCCTGGACCCCGAATCCGCCACTCCACAAACCCTGCACCTAGCATTTCTAGTTGTCTCATTATACAGAATTCGAATCTTGTTTATTTTATAAAACTTTAAATATCTCGAAACTAACAATCAATGACTTAGACCACTTTCATAATTATAGGCACAATTAATAAATAAAAGATAATTGAAAAAAATGTAAACAAACTTTTTTATTGAGATTTTCATCTATCAATAAATACTTTAATTAAGAAAAGATCAATTAAGATTAAATTTGTCGAGGTCTAGACCTATCCAGATCGCTTTCTCATCCTCAAAACTTGTTAATAGAACTTGTTTCATCAAAATCGGTAGAGCTGTTTTCAAAATAGAACTAAGATACAAACAAATATATAAACAAACTATTTTTGCTTGTTTAATAAGAGTAGATTATTATTACAATTATTATGATATAGATATTATTTTCAATGGATTACTCTGCTTAATACAATATTATTTATACATTTGTTCTAGTTCCAAGGTTGCGCAGTGATTGAGGATGATATCGTAGACCGGCCCACAGTGCGCCGTGGTCGAACTTCCTGGTATATTCTTGAGGGTAACAAATCGGTAAATGACGCATCATTTCTTCAAGCCTGTGTTCCATATATTATTAACCGATTTTTAAAGAGTCATAAATATTATTTGGAAATTATGGAATTAATGTGCAAGGTAAACTATATAAATAATATATTTTTTTAGGATTCCGTTTTCCATTTAGAAAGTAAAAGGGAACACTATATTAGTGTCGCCATAATGTCCGTCTGTCTGTTTGACTGCCAGAGCATTAGAGCTCGTTAACTAAATAAGATAAAAACATATTCATTTTTTAGCAAAATAAAAATAAAATTACTATTTTAATTTCAAAATTATTTTGGAGAGGGTCTAATTTTATGTGGGTTAAAAAAAATAAGAAATATTTTTTATCACAGAGTGTAAAATATTTCTGTTAAGATCTCTTCAAAGAGAATTATAGGGTAAGGTGGGCAAAGATCTGCAGTTTTTGGTTTTTATTTTTTTTTCTCACCTCTTTTGATAGATGAGTAAAACTTGAATTGTCATATGAAAACTTGTTATCTTGGCTACCTAACTTAGTTTTATTAGTTCTTAAATCAATCAGATAAAAATAGTAGAGGGCTCTAAGCTGAAACCTGCAACTGCGGACGTTTGCCCCATTGTGCGGGGTAAAGATCCGAACACGTGGGGCAAACGTCCGCGCCCGCGGATATTTGTCCCCTAAGCAAATTACACGTTAAAATACGGTTTGTCCATTTATTTGTAAAGAAAACCAAATTACAAATAAGAACAAGTAATAGAGTTTGTTTATTTTACTACAAAACTCTCATTAAACTGAGACACTTTTAAAGAAGGTACGTAGGACCTAAAAGAATTGATCCAATTCTGGAATGGAATAAATTTTGCGGGTTTTTCTGAATTTGTTCGGATTGTTCAGGTGGCCAATCCCATCTTCTCATTGATATTTTAAAATATCGGGCTGGCCAGGCCATTCCCAAAGTCGGCCTGCTCGCTTCATAGCACACTTATAATGGGACCATCGCATCGTCTTCAAATATCGGCATGCGTACGTTATCCCCGAAAACGCCGCTGATTTTTGCCCCATTTAACACTTTTTAACATTAGCAAACATATACACATCTAAGGTTTATATTCGGTCAGAAAATGTTCGTGATACGTTTATTCAAGGGTATTAGAAAGTAATCGAACCCATGTAGGAGTTGCGAAGGAGCATGTACCTACTGATTTCATACCTGAACATTCCTGAAAATATTACATCAATAATTGTAAACAACATTTTTCCCTCATAGTTGACAGACCGCTCTCGTTGTGCCATAAACAATCCTAGTGTCGACTGATAGGATTTCTACTTACATCACAAAAGGTCTAAAACCACGATAAAATTTGGAGGTCAGTTTAAAAGTTGGGTGCGGACATTTGCCCCGTGCGGATCTTTGCCCCACCAACCCCTAATTGATTTTTTTTTTTAATTTATTTTGATTTATAATGACCGTATGAGAAAGTCTCAAAGTGCCTATTTTTAGGTTTTTTTGTACCAGATCAATCTCACTTTGCTGGCTTATTTGGTTAAAAGAAACGAGAAGCGCCTCTATTTAGAAATAACTTTCCAATAAAATATTTTATTTAGAAACCGTTTTTTTCATTATTATTGGGCAGCCTCTCTATCAAAAATTTCCAGCTAGCCCGTCTCGCAGAAAATTCTACTAATTTAAGTTGTTTAATTATTATCTATCTTAAAAGTGAACCACAATGTATAAAGAACAATTTCTAAAACGTGAACATTTTAAATTTCTTGAACAAAAATAATACAATATTATTAATATATATATATATATATATTTTTGTCAATTTAGATGCAGTTACAAACTTCTCTTGGACAAAATATGGACATTGAACAAGAAACTATGACGGATTTTGACAAAAAATATAGCTCCTATCAATTTCATGAGATTGCACATTTAAAAACAGGCTATTACACTTTCGTTACACCCATTTCAGCGGCTCTATATTTGGTAATTCATCCATTCAAGTTTTAGTTTTCATTTCTTTTCAAGTTCAATTTCTATTGAATTTCAGGCACATATCTCCGATCCGAAACTTCATCAGTCCGTTGTTAGGCTCTTACTTAAAATTGGGGTATTTTATCAAATACAGGTAAGAAATTAAAATGAACTATATATATTCCAGGATTTACCCAGTTTCAATCTATAAGCCTCAATAAATTTTAAAATTAATATAAATTAATATATAATTAATATTATAAATAAATATATAAATTAATATTAAATTAATATATAATAATTTTATTCAGGATGATTATTTGGATTGTTATGGAGATCCAAAAGTGATGGGCAAAATCGGAACTGATATTGAAAATGGGAAAAACACCTGGCTTGTCCAGAAAGCTCTAGAATTGATGACACCTGAACAGAAATCCATCTTTAAGGTAAGAGAAAAGATAATAAATAAAAAAAAAATATTATAAATATCATGTTTTTAAATTAAATTTCAAGCTAAAAAAGCTCTCATACTTTTATTTTTAGTCATGAAAATATTTCTAGCACTCAAGAAAAAACTATTTTCTACTAGGTATACCATAAAAAGTAGAAAATAAATTTTTCTTCAGTATCCACCCTTTTATTTATAGTCATGTGAGTATAGAAATTTTTTTAGTATATTTTGAAGTAAAAAGTGTGTTTTTTCATTTAATTTTTCTCCGAGAATATAGTTATGATTTCTTCGTCTTTATCTTTAATCTAATAGTATTAGGTTGTTTCAAAAGTTTTGTCCGTTTTTATGAGTCTACTTTAAACTGTAATATCTCAGTGAATACTTATTCAATTTAATCGAAATACGCACCATTTGAATCAGTGCACTTTTGCCAACGTAACACAAGTTTATTAATTCCTTAGGCATAAAAATTGGGTGCTCGGGATTCGATGAAGGCCGTTTTTGCCTGGTCTTGATTGGCGAAGGTTCTACCGGTGAGAAAGTTATCGAAGTGCTTGAAAAGATGGTAGTCTGTTGGCGAGGGGTCTGGGGAGTATGGTGGGTGAGGCAGAACTTGGACGCTCAATTCGTTTAATTTTCGGACGGTGATTTGTGAAACGTGCGGACGGGCGTTGTCATGGAGCAGGATCGGACCTCTTCTGTTGACCAGTGCCGGCTGCTGCTGACGCAATTTTCGGTACATTTCGTCGATTTCCTCACAATAGGACTCTGCTGTGATGGTTTGGCCCGGTTGCAGAAAGTTATAGTGAATCACACCAGAATCCCACATGTATATATAAGTTTGAATTCCAAATGAATTTACTTGTTTTTGAACGAATTTTAATAATTATTTCGATGGTGTTGAGGAAAGAGGGACATCTGCAATTTCTAGAATGTTTCTCAAACGGAAAACTGATATTTGGATTAATTTAAAAAGTACAGTACTGTTTGGCCATTTTGCTTTTTCATGTGTAAGTTGATTTTAGTTTGGCTCCTGCAGATTAATTGATGACACTGAGCTGGTAAAATCAGACCCTTTTTCCTCAATACCATCATTTTAACTAAGAAAAAAGAAAGATATTGTCATCTAATTAATAGGGATTGTGGTGTTGGTGCAAGGTGAAACATCTTTAATAAAGATAAAAGTAAATATTATATGAAATATTCAATTTACTATGAGTTAAGATTTCTAGGTCACTTGTTTTAAAAAATAAAAGAGGTAAATTTTTTCAATATATATATTTCGAGCTGTAAGCTCATCTTCAGGAAAGTAGAGAATTATAACTGTCATCTTAAAGATCCGAGTTTGAATGGATTATTTTAAAATATATGTAAGAAGAGTTGTTTTTACCCTCTTAGGAATAAAAACAACCCTTCTGACATATATTTTAAAATGATCCATTCCATCTCGGATCTTTAAGATTACAACTTCTTGAGATTTTTTTAGAAATTTAATCTCTATTTCTATCGGCACTTTGAACTCTTATATGTGTATTTATTTAATACAAAAAACAATTAATCAATTATTTCAAAATATATACTTTTTAAGGTAATTGTTTCACCATATGGGTTTTCTTAGGATTTTTTTTTGAAATTTAGACAGATTATTATTCAAATACTTCTGCAAAATGAAATTTATGAACAATATAGTTCCGGAGATATTAAATTCCAAAGATAGAGTTTTTCAGACTCTTATACATTGCACTATACGGAATACCGGAAAGTTTACATACATATTTAATTATAATTAAGAAACTCTTATAACTATTGTTATAAAAAACTAAACCAAAATTAAACAATAACTAATACAATTTTAAGAAAATTTTAATTCATAGTTACAACACAGTTTCTGAGATAATTTGACAGCAATCTGACTACTGATTCGTGAGTTATAACATTTTGTGTGAATCAACTTTTGTTATTTAAAAAAAAAAAAGGAAAAATTGATCAAAAAATGAATTTTGTCTTTTTGATATCAAGTCGATTTTTCCATGTTATCAGCAGTCATCGCAGATGGTCAAAACATCAAAATTGAAATATAACAAGATTATTCCCCCAGTATTAGATGAGAATCCTTCGTTATTTTTTATTTTAAGTTGATTCCTCCATGTCTTCAGCGTTACCAATAATAGAAACGTCAAAAATACAATGTAGAATGGTTATTCTTCAAGTATTATATGAGAATCGATGACTATTTTTGAATTTAAGTTAACATTGACTTCAATTAGACATCTATATATGGTATACATAATCAATGTTTTGTCTGTATATTGGTCCAAATCACGCCAAATTTTGGTTGCAAACGTCTCAAGCAAAGTTATGAACGAAAACACCCTCAACAAAATTTATCTCTTTCTGTCTGTATGTATGTTTCTGTGGTTTCCGCGAAAAGTTGCTCACGATTCACGTAAAAACGGCTGAAGGGATTAATATGAAATTTCATATTTGGATCAGATGACTTCTAACTTATGTTATTGTTATATAACGTTTTGATATTTTGACTCCAAAAGCGGGTTTGGGGGGGTGCACTAATGGATATTATCAAATAACTCCTAAACTATTAACTCTAGGGCAAATTTTGTTTGAACAAAGTTGTAGGGAATGTGATTTCTAACAACTTTTGTATAAAAAATTCCCACAAAAAACTACCCAAAAGAGTTCGGAGGTGCTTCGGTTCCGGGGGTGCGTGGGTGGGGTGTTGGGGGTTCAGGGAGTACATGGGCGGGTGGGTCGGGGTTCTGGGGGAGGAAGAAAGTGGGCCGCCGGAAGCGGGCCTTGCAGCTAGTTAATAATAAAGGAATGTACATATTAATATTTCAAATGACTACCCTAGTAGCACAATGTTTCAAACTATATAATAACTATATAGTGCCTATATATATTTCGAGAATCGATAAAGTCTATCCTTGGCTGTCCCGATTTACTTGCCAAATATGATTTCCATATTTCTACAATAGGCTACTACTACTACTATATGGTAGTAGATAGGTGTTTACGAACGATCATTCCCTACAAATTATCTCCAGTTTCCGTATATTCCCAGACCTCTTTCACTTGGCAAAGGTATTTACAGAGTATAAAGTATGAACTCATTGTAAATTCTTAATTATTAAAATGCCCAATAAATAATTCATAAAATGTCTTTGTGCTTACAGAAATATTTTGGTCACCGAAATCCTGAATATGCTGCTAAAATAAAAGAACTATATAAAGAACTTGATTTAGAGAAAGAATATTTGGTGGTGGAAAAGGAATATAAAAGAGATATGGATTTAGATATTGAAGCTCTCTCAACCCAATTACCGAAGGAAATATTCTATGGAATCACCAAAAGTTTACTATTTCGAGGAGTATAATTAAAGAAAAAAAATGGCCGAATACGAGTTTGAGGGTCTGACTAATATTTCTATATGTACAATTAAAAAAAAAAAAAAACATTACATCTTATTTATTTTGTTTTATTAAAAATTTATTTTATTGTGAATATATTAAATTTGAGAGAGAAATAAATTGCTCCCAAACTAATTCCCTTCCTAGAATCATCACGCCAAGAGGTGCTTTATTCCATTTGGCGAAAAGTACCTACTGTACCTACGGTACAGCTATGGCTTAAAAAGTTATGATCCATTTGAAAATGTGCCAAGTGTTTCAAATGTGTTAAAATACAGCATTACTTATACCTATAGCTATTCCTGAGAAATGGCTGGTATTTCAAGCTATCAGTGCTTGCTTTATTCCACCAATTCGAATTTTTTATTGTTATAAAAATTATTTATAAATTTTACTCTAATTACAAATTAGTTTCTCTTTATATTTTTTACTTGACCATACAGGGTAAAATTAATGGGGGTGGAGGGGGATTAAAAAATAAAAATCTCGGCTATTTGAGCAATCTCAACCAAATTTTGTATACATAATCAGTGGGACCCCAGAAGTCTAAAAATGCAAAAACTAACCCCTACCTACATGATTATAAATAATTTTATTAAATATTAAATATAAGTATAAGTAAGTATTTCTATAGCCTGCAATCTCACTCAAATCATCGACTGTCCTACTAGAATACCTGACACTCCCAAACACACAGCGTATCTTCTTGATCTATTCCTGACAACTGACCCATCGACATTCACATTCTCTATATCCGCCCCTCTGAATAAATCCGACCACTCTCTGATAAAAATTAATGTTCCTTTCAACTTGTCTAAGCCTAAGAGCCAACAAATTAAAAAAAAATATGGCTATTTAATAGAGCCAACTTCGATGAGATGCGTAGCTTCTTTGGACAATTCCAGTGGAATGACGCATTAAAAAATAAAAATGCTTCTGAATGTGCTTCTGTATTTGAAGAAGTAATTCAGATTGGCATTGAACAGTGTGTTCCCTATGTAAATGGGAAAAATTATTCAAAACCCTGGTTTAACAAGCGATGCGCCGAAGCTGTTCGTGAAAAAAATAAAGCATTCAATGAATGGCTTTCTTGCCAAACGGACATCAAACGAATTGCTTTTTCAAAATCTCGTAACCAGTGTAACAAAATTATTAATGAAACCAAGAAGTCTCTAGACCGATTATCAGCATGCCCAGCTAATAAAAATCGATTCTGGCATCTCACGAGGAAATTAACTACCAACTCCTCCAAATCTTCGTTTCCCCCCCTTAATCTTGCCAGCGGCTCAATAGCCACTGACGCCCTCTCTAAAGCTAAAGCATTCGCTTCATTCTTCGCGACCAATGCCACCCTAGACGACAAGGGACTTGACCCCCCGCCCTATACCCCTAGCACCAATATTATGTCGGATATTAAATTCAGAATACCAAAAATATTAAAAGTAATAAAAAACCTAAATGTTAATTCAGCCGCTAGCCCAGACAACATTCCCACCAATATAATCTAAAATTGCGCGCCTGAACTTGCTCCTATTCTCTCAAAAATTTTCAAACTTTCATATACGACTGGCACATTTCCGGGAAGCTGGAAAACAGCAAGAATAACCAATTAAAAAAAAGGAGATTCTTCAAATGTAGCCAATTATCGTCCGATCGCCATAACTTCGGTTCTTTCGAAAATCATGGAAAAAATCATTAATGAGCAAGTTCTTCACCATTTAGAATCTAATAAACTAACTCATGATAGTCAATACGGCTTTAGACAATTTCGGTCCACCGGCGATATTTTAGCATATATAACTCATATTTGGAATAAAGCACTAGAGACTGGTAAAGAGACTTTCGTAATAGGCTTAGACATTTCAAAGGCCTTCGATCAAGTCTGGCACAAAAATCTTCTTGCCAAATTACCTGCATTTGGCCTCCCCCCGAGCCTCTGCAAGTTGCTTGAGAGCTTTCTCTCAAACCGCTCTATTAAAATCGAGGTTGACGGAATATCATCCTCGTCCTTTAATACTAATGCTGGAGTTCCTCAGGGCTCAGTCATCTCTCCCACGCTCTTTATTATCTATATTAATGACCTATTAAATCTGCCCTCCAATCCAATACATTGTTACGCTGACGATAGCACCCACCACAACGCTCAATCCTTACTAGACAATCGCGCAAACATAGCCTCCTCAATAAATTCAGATTTAAGCATGCTTAAAAAATGGGGATCTCACAATTTGGTAAACTTTAATGCTAGCAAAACACAATGCTGCCTAATTTCTAGGCGCGCAGATAGGAACCTTCCGGACATTTCCTTTGATTCGAGCTCATTGGAATTCCGTAATAAAATATCAATGTTAGGTATCACCTTAGGTTCTGACCTCTCTTGAAATGGCCATATTATCTCAGTAGCAAAAGCTGCAGCATGTAAGCTTGACTTTCTTTTCCGAACCAAACGATTTTTCAGCCCCACTCAACTCCTTATATTATACAAGGCTCAAATTCGCCCCTGTCTTGAATATTGCTCGCATTTGTGGAGGGGAGCCTCCAAGTATTCTCTTAATACCTTAGATGCAATTCAGAGGCGAGCTATCAGACGGATAGACGATCCTACATTAACTGACACTCTCGACTCCCTAGCACATCGTAGATCTGTCTCCGCCCTTTCCCTTTTTTATAGATATTACCATGGCTTTTGTCCTGACGAAATTAAATCGATAATCCCACCAAAGGCTTCATTTGCGCAAAATACACGATTTTCTAAAATTCAACACCCCTACGCGCTTAAACTGGATACTAATCGAACAAACGCATTCGCCAATTCATTTATCCCTATGACATCTAGAGACTGGAACTCTCTTCCCCCGACCGTCTTTCCAGCTACTTATAACCTTCAATCTTTCAAGACCAGCATCCACAGATACCTTCGACTGCTACCCAATCCTTAAATCTCCCCTTATCTTCACGTTACAAGGGTCCACCACTGACTTCAGAGGTTGTACCTTCTTGGTGCAACTTCTTCTTGTATCAATATCATTATAAAAAAAAAGTGAGGGGCCAGTTTGATGGTAAAGTCAAGTGGATGGCCACATCAGAACACGTCAGCTTATTTTATAAATGATTGATTTTATAAAAATATTTCTAAGTTTATTTTATATCAACATTAGTTTAGTTAATATAATTAACCTGTGGAGTGTTGAACAACTGAATGCCGTACCTAACTATGTTACAGAGAAGATCTTGGCAGGAACCGAGTTTAGGTTTCTAGAGGTCATAGCGATAAACTTTCGAGATCATACAGAATATCATGAACGGTGTAACTATAATTATTTGCTCACTTTAACCTTTATTTTTTGTCTATATATGAACTGTTTGAATTCATATTATTTATATATGAAACCTGAAATAAAAAAAATATCAAGTATTTTCTTTTGGATAGGGTCTGGTAGAATTCAATGATAGGTTCATGGACAGGTAGTCCAAGGATAATGAAAACTACAAATTCTGAATAAAATAATTTATTTGAACGTCATTTTCATAATCTTAAAAGTATATTTTTCAGATATGTTTTTCCTTTGTGGTATTATAGATAATTTTTTCTGTCGTGGTAAATTTCGGATCTGTATTTGTCCTTTTTTCTCCTGTAAGAAAGAAAATTTTCTTTTGAATAATTATAATATTTAGTTGCAATATTTAAAGATTAAAAATATCCCAAAGTAAAGATATACAAATCTTGAGATTAAATCTTAAAATTTTAAAATCACAAGACTACCTCTAAATGATTCTCTTGATATACGACCTAAAGATCAGGAATCTACCTTTGTTACCACACTTCTATAATTTGACGATTTCTCTCTCTCCTATATACCATAAATGAGTTTCGAGTGCCTTCAGGCTGGTGGCCCTGGCGGGCAGCGTATTCCGCTTTAAAAAATCACACTTCAAAGGTATATCTAAAAAGATTACATTTTTTTGATGCAGACTCGATTATTTTTTTAGACGGTGTTAGATATATATTTATGTTATGTTATTTTTAAATATATTATTATAGTTTTTTAGATTTTTTTTTTTATTTAGGATTTTGGACTTATCTATTTTTCGTTTTGGGCCATGGCTAAAACCCTCATTTAAAAAAAATAAAATAAAATAAAAACTAAAAAATAATATAGTAATAATATATTTAAAAATAACATAACATAAATAAATAAATAAATAAATATATATATATATATATATTTAACACCTCCTAAAAAAATAATATAGTCTGCATCAAAAAAATGTAAGCTTAGTAAGATATCTTAACGTTTTTCAAATAATCGTTGGGTAACCCACTGGAATAAGCCTTTAGCTTTCGATCGTGTGGACGTCAGTTCAAATCTTAGACCTGTAGCAGGGTATTTTTACTAAAAATTTTCGCTATTGTTACAAACATCCTAAGGCTCTTTTATATAAGAATATAATTTAATAAGTATAGATATACTTCCTTATACATATTTTTTTTTAATGATATTGATGCTATACCAAGAAAGTGCATCCCCTAAAGGCCTGGATTGGCCTCTATCGTGAAAATAACAATAAAAAGAGGATATTTTATGGTCTTGGCGAGAATCGAAGGTGTGCGTGGATGCGGGTCGTAAACAGCTGAAGGTTATAGGTAACGGGGAAACTAGTGCCAGGAAGTGAGTTCCAGTCTCTGGAGGTCATAGGGATAAACGATATGGTGAAACCATTGGATCGATTCTTATCCAATTTAAAAGCAAAGTGGGTGTTTGAAAATCGTGTGTTTCTTACAACGAGGGTTTTAGGGGAGATTATTTATTTCAGCTCGCATGAACAAACACCATGGTAGATACTATAGTACAGGGAAAGGGCAGAAACGGTTCTGCGGTGAGCCAGGGAGTCGAATGATTTAGGTAAGGTGGGGTCTCCTTTTAGTTTAAAAACTCTCTTCTAAATTGCATCTAGTTTGGCAAGAGAATGCTTGATATTTGAGGAGCTATTTTATATAGGGAAGTTAATTTTCTCATTAATATATCAAAGAATAATTAACACATTAACAAGAATTATTTTGATCGCGCTTTTTAAACAAGATATATATCGCGAGACTACTGCAGTTGAAGCTATTGGAGTCTGCTGAGTCTTAAGTCTGGACCAAGAGAGAATGAAAAAGAAATGATCCATTTAGAGATAATCGAGCATCATTTCGCGTTTAGCTCGCATGACACTTGGATGGACAAATGAATTTGAAATCTGAGATGTTATATATTCAATCTTCCAGTCCAGAGTGCTCGATCTGTTAACACGTATGTTAGGTGTTTGCCATTAATTAATCACAAGTTTCCTGTATTTGATTAGCCATTGAATCAAATACAGGAAACTTATCATTGGCTATTTTATATGATCCTAAGTTTAAAATTTAATCAAATGTTAGAGCTTAATCAAAATAGTAAAACTCCAAAGATCTTGAACATTACTTTTTGCCAAATCTTTTATCCCCACGGTCCCCAAACTATGGAATCATCTAACTCTAGCCATACTTTCTCCTTAAAACCTAATAGCAAGCTTCGTTTGACTCCCCCGTGTTTATAAATACCTTTCTGTAGTGTAAAGATAAAAAAGAAAAAATAATAATAATAAAAGTAAAAAAAAAAAAAATTATACAGAACTTTTCAAATAAAATAAGTTTAGAATATTCGATATGGGTGCCTCCACAATCAAATAAAGTAGCAAGGCCAGGAAAATTGCAGTAACCAAATCTCCAAAATACATATGATTCTGAAAGGTGGAATAATTTTTTAATTAGCTATTTAGTAAAGTTTATAAATAAATTAAAAATTCAATATTTTATAAAAATATATATATTTAAGTAAATGTACCGTTGTAAATGGATCAAACGAATTGGAATGACGTAAGCGTGCTGTGTCATAGAATGGAACAAAAAAATGTATCAGATAAATGGAATAACTTATCCGACATAGTGGCTTCCAAGCATTTGCACAAAGTATTTTGCCGATAGGACCTGAATATTTAGAAAAAAATTAACTTGATTAGTCGATATATTATTATTATGTAGGATTTTATTCTCCGCTCCTTTCGCTGAAAATGCTTTCAAAAATAAATATTTATTTTCGCCTTGAGAAAGACGCAAGATTGGTGCTCAACGGTCAGGATCTGTCGATCGGATGACAGGTGAGCAGCAAGGACACGCCCCTTTTATAATGAGAAGCGAGCGCGCGAAAAGTTATGCATGCGTCATCCTAAAAAGCCGCGAATAATTAACCAATCAGTTTAATTGCTAATTAAGGCCGCCAGGTTTATAAAAGCAGCTAGCTCCTCGAGGCAAGTTCAGTTGTCAGTTGTGAGTTGTCAATTGTTATTCAGTTGATAAAGCTCTCCGAGGTGACTGATCACCTGGGAACGATTTGCTAAAGAGACGGCTTGTGTCTAAGAAGTAATTTGTATACACGTTCTGTAACGAAAAAGCAATAAATGTAGGCTTTGTGCCATTATTTTATTAAAGCATATTTTCAACTGCCTAGTGCAAATTCTTATTTTTAGAAAAGAATTTTTCTGGCTTTACGCCGCCAAGAGAGATTCTAATCTCTGAAGATCATCTCCCACCCAAGCCCGGCGAATATCCTTCCAACTAACCAACCCTTCGATCCAAAAATAGTAAAAATCATCCATCATCTTAATCATTTCCTATAATTATATCATTTTGGTATAATAAATATTCTGTTTTGATGCGGATGTCAAAGAGAACAGACCTGTTCTTTTCCCTCATCAGCTAACCCTGAATATTGTCATCCACAAACAGACTTTTTACTTTCACATTTATATTCTATAGAATATAGTAATGTGAAGTATTGCGATGCCCTGTCTGGGTCCTGACTCTTTGAGAGCTTGTATCTAAGAAATGAAAAAAGTTAATTTAATTTTGTAACAATTGGATGTTGATGAAGGCAGTCCAAGGTGGTTGTTAAAAAATAAGACTATATCAGTTTTACTATTTTACATTTATTCGATAACCGAATTAATCATCAATTGCTTTTTCTATCGAGATGAAATTTTATAATGTTTTCTTGTCATTGTCAAAGGAGACAGGAAGTAATTATGAAGTGATATACTTTCATTGACTTTTCGTTACCTTGATGAAGGAGAGAGTAAATCTCCGAAACGTCGGTTATCGAATAAATGTAAAATAGTAAAACTGATATAGTTTTATTTTTTTACAACCACCTTGAACTCCCTTCATCAACGTCCAATTGTATACTTATACCAGTCCGTCTCCTAAAGAAAAACTCTATCAAATTATTTTGTAACTTCTAGGTGGAAGGAATCGAGGCCCTTAATTGTTTGGAACCGGATTTAGGACATAAAACCAGAAATTGTGGTCCCCAGAGGCCAAAAAGGGAGCAAAAACCATTGGTCAGTGCGTATGTACCCCATTAATGTTGGTTTAGTTTTTTATAAAAATGGTAAGAAGGGTTTCTTAATTATAATTAAATATGTATGTAAATTTTCCGATATCCCGTATAGTGCAAAGTATAAGAGTCTGAAAAACTCTATTTTTGAAATTTAATATCTATAACTGTGTTGTTCATAAATTTCGTTTTGCCACCAATCGATGCAGAAGTATTTAAATAATAATCTGACTAAATTTCAAAAAAATCCTAAGAAAACCCATTTGCCGGAACAACTACCTTAAACAATTAATTTTAGAATAGACAAATAATAATAATAATTATGTATTTATCGTTAAGACAAAGTTATGGCATTATTACCAGAGTAACCAAAATGACATGTAAAAATAATCCATATAATTCCAATGGACCATAATCCTCGATGTAAGCCAGCGTATAGTGAATCTTCTAATCTATCATATTGAAAGTCTCTTTGAATAATTCGAAGTTTGAAGATAGAAGAAAAACATAAAGCTGTTATTCCAATCAGCCACCCTAGTACTATAAAGCTCTACAAAATATAAAATAGTTAAATATATTTTTATCAATTAAATCATAATAATAAAATATGTATTAGTACCTACTTTAGAAAGATTAATTTGAGTTTTTCTTTTATTAAAGAAGCAATGCCCAAATATAAATCCCAATATATATGGCATTAGTCTAGAAAAGGAATTCATATATATCCATCGAGTATATGCATATACTTTATAATCCCTAAAAAAATAATACTTAAACTAGAATGAAGAAAATAATCAACTTATATCTTATGTGCAGTGCAAGAGGCAAATAAAAGGTAATAATGATTAATTTGAAAATTTGTTGAAAGTTCGACCATGCCATAATTATTAGATTGTTATTTTTGTTTTTAACCGACTTCAAAGAAGGAGGAGGTTCTCAATTCGACTGAATATTTTTTTTTTTGTCTTTATTACCTGATATCTTTACCAATTGTGGACCGATTTTGATGGGTTTTTTTTCATTGGTATTGGACCTATTTTGTTATGTTTGTTCAGGTCCTCTTCTCACTACATGCGAAGCAACGGAAGGAAACTCTATTATCGTCAATTTAAGTTGAGATACACATAGGCGCATTTGTACCACACACTGAGAATACTGTAAAGGGATTCAGTGTGCCTCTAGCCATGGTGAACCCTCGTTCAACTGTTTTGGATCTATTCATTAATAGATAGTCGAATTTTTTTTTTTATCAAAAATGAATTTTTTCAGTCGAAACAATTCTCAATTAACCAAAAATGGCATTAATTTACTATTCACTTGAATTCTGGTGTGTTTCATATGATTATTATTTTTTTAACTCTATCAGATCAATATAAGATCTTATTTATTTATTTATTATTTTTTTTTTTGCGTAAACTATTAGATCGTTCTGAAAATCATTTCGTTTTTTTGGTGAAAATGAAAGACGATTTTCTTATAGCGTACAAATATTTGATTGAATTATATATTGCCCATTTTTGTCCACTGTTTTTTACTATCTTTCTGTCAGTAGCATTATTACTCGTTCAATAACATTTTGATCTTTGCTAGCAAAAAACTGATCCAATGCATTTTTGACACCTTCATTTGAAGTAAAGGTTTTGCCGTCTAAAAATATTTGCAGGGAGCGGAACAAGTATAATCCGATGGTGCCAGATATGGAGAATGAATATGATGGGTGTGGTAGTTACATCCCATCCAAACTGTAAAAGCTTTTGACGAGTAACAAAACTTGTATGAGGTCTCGCAAACTCAACTAAATTGTGTATGCATAATCAGTGGGCCCCCAGAACACAAAAAATAGAAAAACAAACCTCCCAAAATGGGGGGGGGGGTCAAAAAATGAAAATCTAGGCCTTTGGACCAAACTCAACCAAATTTTGTATACATAATCAGTGGGCCCCCAGCAGTCTAAAAACTAACCTCCCTAAAGGGGAGGAGGATTGTAGAGTCTAAAAATCTAGGCATTTGTACCAAACTCAACCAGAAGTGTATGGTAAAGTCAAGTGGATTGCTACATCAGAACGTGTCAATTTATTTTATATAATTTCATTTAAATTGAGTAGGTAGACAATTATTTTTTATAGAAAAATGTTTGAGGAATTTAACAGAACAAAAGTCACATTGATACATAGATACATACGTACATACAGATTAAGCTAATATAAAGCATGTAATATATTAAAAAAAACTAAAAAAAACATGCTTCTAAAATGTACAAAATAATGTAATACTTAATCAAAAAGTGTGGGGCGCAGAAACACATACTTTTAATTAATTTCGACAAAGTGTCCCACAATTTTTGATTAAGTATTAGATTATTTTGTACTTTTTAGAAGAATGTTTTTTAGTTTTTTTGAAAATATAATTTATTTTTGTACTTTTTAGTCTTAATTATTTTTATAGAGAAAATTATGCTGAATTTATCAGAATGAAATGTAATCATAAGCTTCCTATATTTGATTCAATTGCGAATCGAATGCAGGTGATTTTTGTCAGATATTAAGTGAAAATAATATCCGAATTTATATATTTCTGTGTTGAAATAATGAATTTAAATAATTTTCTAACTATTAAAGAATAATTAACATATCAAAGAGAATTGTTTTTGATCAAGATATATTAAGCAAGATATATATACAGGGTGTCCCAAAAGTCAAGGATCAAACGTGATCACGAGATAGGTGAGTTCAGGATTGTCCAAAATAAAAAAAATTTAAATAAAACTCTCTTAGTTTTCGAGTTATGGGCATTTTTTTGAAAACTGTGAAAATCGCTACCCTGCTCTAAATATCTGAATGCTGTGGCTACGAATTTTCATATTTTATAATTCTAATTTTTGCTACGGAATCCTGAATAATATTGCTATCGATCACAAAACAGAAAATAACTAAGAGTATTATACTTTTTGATGCATTTTTTTCTCAGATTCATGTGTCAAAAAATTTTAATCAGCTAACTTTGACTCTTGATATCTTAAAAAAAAACTGTATCAAACAATAATGGCAAATTATCTAAAAAATTGACGCATTTAATCAAGATTTAAAAATGGTAGAATTTAACATGAAAACTAATTTAATTTATTAAAATATTTTTTTTTCAATTAAAGTAAATGTTCAAAATAATAATTGTTTTTATATTCAATTTCTAATAATATTTAAAATTAGAAATTAAAATTAAAATTATTTGATGTCTGTTTTCATGTTAAATTCTACCCTTTAGCCAATTACGAATTGTGTTTTGAAATTAGTTTCTTTCGCATAAAAATGCAAATATTATTTTTTGTTTTTTAAAAAAGTGGAATGTTTTATACCATTTTGAAATCTTGATTAAATGCGTCAATTTTATAGATAATTTGCCATTATTGTTTGATACAGTTTTTTTTAAGATATCAAGAGTCAAAGTTAGCTGATTAAAATTTTTTGACACATGAATCTGAAAAAAATATTTTTTTTTTTTCTCAAAAAGTATAATACTATTAGTTATTTTCTGTTTTGTGATCGATAGCAGTATTATTCAGGATTCCGTAGCAAAAATTAGAATTAAAAATATGAAAATTCGTAGCCACAGCATTCAAATATTTAGAGCAGGGTAGCGATTTTCACGGTTTTCAAAAAAATGCCCATAACTCGAAAACTAAGAGAGTTTTATTTATAAAAGTTTTTATTTTGGACAAGCCTGAACTCACCTATCTCGTGTTCACGTTTGATCCTTGACTTTTGGGACACCCTGTATATATATCGCGAGACTACTGCTGGTTGAGGCTATTGGAGTCTGCTGAGTCTTAAGTCTGGACCAAGAGAGAATGAAAAAAATGTGATCCATCTAGCTATGATACAGCACTAGTATTTAAGATTGTGAAAATTATTTAGAAGAAAGAAAAGTATTTTTGAAAGAATATTTTGGTACTAACATAAAAATAATATTAATTTGATTACAATTTATAACTTACTAAATGTGAGAGTTTCTTAAAAAGTAGATTCAGTCACATGACCTTTGAAAGAATCAAGTCAAAATGTTTTTGTTGCATTTTCAAAATGATAATGACAAAATTTAAAATTAATTCCTTAAACTAATTAACATACTCACTTATCTTTATAAATCAAAATATCTGATAATTGTAGAAAATATGAGATGGAAAATGGAATAAGTATTACTATTAGAAGCACCCCAGATATAAATATGATTTTTCTTTTAGATGACCACTTTATCAGAGGATGAAGAAAGAATGTACACAAAAGAAAACAGTGCATATCAGCACTTAAATACCAGGTATGAATCATGCACTGATAAATGGAACAAGATTAATTTTTAAATTAATTAAGTATTCATCGATATTATAATAAATGAAGTGATAATAACGAAAAACTTACTAAGTTATCATAATTAATTAAATTATGGAGATACAACATATTATAAATCCATGATTGTTGACATCTTTCTTTTTCCACTTGCCATACACTTTCCCATAAAGGGCCACTACCGATATTAGGCATTAACGCTATATGTATAGCCAAACAAGCAGCATAAGCAGGCGTAACTCTGAAAACAATAAATTAAGTAATTATTATTCTTTTTACTTTACCATACAGGGAATGGTCAAGTATTGTAATCGTAAATGAAAAAAGTCGTTTTTTGCTTATTTTTTTCGAAATGTCTCAAAAACGGCTGAAACTATTTTGATTAAAAAAATTGGGTGGAACCATGGCATTTCGCACTACAAAAAAGCTCTAATAAGTGAACATCGAAAAATTTATATTTTTCGAGATAATAATTGTTTTGTCAAAATGTTAGTTAGTTAGTCTGTTTGTCTGTTATTCTATTAGTCTGTGCGTTAATAAATTTTGTGGTCGAGCTAGCTCAAAAACTAGTGTGTAATATCAACACCAAATTTCACACGTACTTTTGATGCATTGGGATTAAGAGGTGATTAGATTTTGGTGCATATCGACCAAAAATTAAGGAGGGGGGATGGGAGGTTAAAATTTAAAATTATAATATTTTCAAACTAAAAAAACAAGAAAAATAAATATACTATAAAAGGAACCTATAATAAAGAATTTTTTTCTGGAGCCAAAATAAGGGGGGGGGTCAAAAAATAAAAATCTAGGCCCTTGGACCAAACTCAACCAGAAGTGTATGGTAAAGTCAAGTGGATAGATACCACATCAGAAAGTGTTATTTATTTATTTATTTTTGTTTTTATTGAAATATATTCAAAATTAATTAGGATTTAAGCCTGTTCTATTTCTTCCAAATCTTTATAGGATTGAAAATATAAATGAATTAAATCTCCTCTAAAAATAAAAAAAACTCTGAATTTCAACATTAGTTAATAATAATTTATTTAAGCATCCAACCAAAATTCAATTAAAATTTAAATTTCAATAATTATACAATAACTTCTCTAATTTATGTTTGATTTATACGTCTCTGTATTTTCTGAATTATAAATTAAAGAAAATTAAAAAAAAATTTAATATAAAATTCTAGATAGGTTTCACAAAAATAAAAGACGAGATGTTTGTTACATACATGACTCTATATATATTTCGGGGTATAAACCCACCTTCAGGAATTCACAGAGGAAAAAGTTTTTTCTGTGAACTCCTGAAGATTGGTTCGTACCCCGAAATATATATTAAATTTTTTTTAATTTTCTTTATTTTATTTAAGAGGATTTGAAATTAAAAACTGTAGAAGTGATTAATTTTTAAAATTAAAAGTTATATCAACATGGGCCATTGAGGCCTTCCTGGGTCTTGAAAACGGTTAAGGTAGAATTCAGATTTATGGGATATGAATTTAGTGTGAAGACCAATTAGACTATTTGAGCATAAACAGATCCCCCTAATTGGGCCGGGGTCCAGGACACGAAGCCAGAGGCGGGCCTTTCAGCTAGTATATATAATAAAATAATAATAGTAATAAAATATTAGTTGAAATATACCTTAAATATCTTTGTTTCAGATCCGTCCACCAAGAGTAACTTTCATTATTTTCAGACTTCTTGTTGATTGAAATTGCTCGAAGGTAACCTCCAATTACGAAAAAAGTATCGACGGTATAGAAAAGGTAATTAGGATATGAAAAAACCATCTAAAAAGAAAAAAAAACGCCAAAAATTAGATTTTTTACTTTATTTTTCATTTTTGACAATGTTCCGTCACAAAATTTTATTAGCAAACCTCAGATTCAGATTCAGCACACTAAAAACATATAGGATCAAAAAATCAAAACTACCTCCAAAACTTTCCCGCGCGCGGCCCTTTAGAGAACAATTTAACTGGACTAAAATATCGGTTGTCTGTAAAGTCGGTTTACTGACGATAGTTGAACTTGACAACGTCATAAGAAAATACTGATGGAATGGTTCAACTATCGTCAGTAAACCGACTTTACAGACAACCGATTTTTTTCATAAAATTCTTCGTTCATAAAATCATTTTAAATTTACAAAATACTTGAATAAAATTTATTGTTTAAATTTCTACTCGACTGTTAAAATTTAATTTTTGATTTTATTATTTTATAATAATAAATTTTGTATTGACATTATTTCTTTCAGCAAGTAAACTGAATAAAAGTTGTTGTTCAATTAGTTACTTAATTATTTTTGCAAATTTAATTGTAATTTGTTGTAAAAAAGTAATAATTTTGAATAATTTATTATAAGAATAAACTGTGATTAAATTATTGTTCATAAATCTTAAATTTAAAATTTGGAAACATCATTAAAATTTTTGTAACTGTAGCTTTTAAAAAGCCCGCCTCAATCTTTGTCGCTCGTTCCGCGCTCTGGCTTGCACTTCAAGCCTTAAATGGAACGCCTCAGAGCGAGGTAACGCCGCATGAGTCATGTTTTTTCGTGCGTGTAGCCGGCTCCATCGAATTATAAGACGTTGTCACGTCAAAAGGTAATTCATGAAATTAAAAAAGAACATAATTCTTGATTAAACATATGAAATATATTTAATTACGGTTATTTTGCCATAATAAACGGTTTGTTCTTGTCGTTATTCATCCCATGAGCCCTGCCCTTTTGGGGAGGTTCTGACCCCCCCCCCCCCGTGGCAACACCTCTGATTGGAAACATAACTTATGAAAATTGAAAAATAGAATTATATTTAGGGGGAAAAAATCAGAGATGTAATAAAAATAATTTATTTTTGTATCTATATATACACCGTAGTGTTGCTAAATGAAAATAGGGAAAAATTACCTCCATCAAACTAATTTTATTTAACAGAGGAAATTTCACTTGTAATATTAATCTATGGGCAAATATCACCAAAAGAGCACTTAATGCTCGTAAACCATCCAAATATGCTAGTGACGTTTCTGCAGATTTAAATAGCTCATGTAAATTTCTTTCAACATTGAAACATTGAATTATTGTTTGCAATTTAGCTAAAAATAAATAAATAAATAAATAAAATAAAATAACAATCAATCATAAAAATATACCTATTTTTTTATTTTTTATTACATATTATTAAATAATTACCCTTATAAGGATCACATTCCGGAATTATTTCTTTTGAATATTTAATAGAAGACCATAATACTATAGCTACCAAAACAATCAAAGGTAATCTGAAAATAATATATTAAAGCAAAATAAATACTATTAATTTTTGGTTTAAATTATTTTATGTTAAACAAGCTAGTTCGCAAATAAAAGGATTTTCACTTTTTCATTTTTAAATATTATTAAAATTGTATAATGAATTAAAATAATATTTTTCTAAAACTTAAATGAGATATACAGGGTGATTCACGCTCGATGGTAGGTTAGACGTTTATGGAAAACGGAACGCAGGATTTTTCTTAAAATTTATCCCCTTACATTTTATTACCTGTTCTATCGATCTAAAATATTTTCAGCATTGCGACATTTCAGCTTCCATCGAAAAGTCGCAGCAACTTTATTTTTTTAAATACAACACCACGTATATGTACACGATTTTAGAACCGCCCTTTTATTAAAATAATTTTTTGTTAATATTCTCCTATACCTATCTTTATCGGTTTTCAAGATAAAAAATAATTTCTATTAACTATGGTGCTAAACATGGCCCTAATTAAACTGAATTAAATTAGTGATCTCAATTCATGAAAACTTGATATTTTGGTGGTAGTTTAGTTAGACAGAGCCGAAGTATTTAATTTACGCCGAGAAATCGACTCCATATTATAATGGGCGTGCTAAGATTCCTATTATTTCCGTTATTCATAAAAGGGTATACTTATAGTACAAAATAAATAATTTCATAAGAATTAAAGCATGTAAAAATAAATACATTTGATTCTGTTAAATTCCGCAAACTTTTTTCTATAAAAATAATTAAGAGTATAAAGTAAAAAAATAAATTATATTTTAAAATAAACTGCAACGGTTCCTTGCTAAACTTGATCCAAATTCATTTGAAATATTATTATGTTTATTCCTTTATTATTAATCAGATATCACTTGTAATTTGTAGTTCATGTTGACTTTAATTGAAAAATAATGTTCGATTCTCATTTAATACTTGAGGAATAACAATTCTACATTGGATTTTTGACATTTCGGTTATTATTGGTAACCATTGCTGAAGACATGGAGGAATCGATTTAAAATCAAAAATAACGATCGATTCGTATCTAATACTAGAGGAATAACCTTATTGCATTCCATTTTTGATGTTTTGACTATTAATGGCAACCTCTACTGAAAACGTGGAAGAATCGACTTAAAATCAAAAAGACTAATTCTTTTATGACAAACAACTCAAGCTTGATATTATATAGGATATTAAATTTCATCAAAATTGGTTAAGTCATTTTCAAGATATTTAGAAAAAACTGAAATGAAGTACTAATGTTTGTGGGCCGATATCTACCAAAAACTAATCAGCGCTTCATTTTGTTAAACTAATGGTACTTTTTCAATTTCATTTCAATCGGTGCAAAGGTGTGGAGAAAAATCGTGGGCCAAAAAACGATAACATACATCCATACATTCGCACGCACTACATGAAAAAATCGCACTTTTTGGCCTCTGGACGAGACCCCATGTACTTTTTGGCAAAACCGTCACTTGCTAAAATTCAATCTAAATGAATACTACAATTTGTGACTTAGGTTGAGGCCATGGGTTCCGTAGTCTTTACCTGAGGACTCTTTGAAGTCGCGCTTGCCGCGAGACCGATTACAATACTTTCCCCATGCTTCGCATTGGATAAAGTAAAATCTAAAAAAAAAACTCGCTTCTAAAAAATACAAAATTATGTAATACTTAATCAAAAAGCGTGGGCTACTTTATCGAAATTAATTAAAAGTACATGTTTCAGCCCCCCACACTTTTTGATTACCTATTACATTATTTTCTACTTTTAAGAAGCGTGTATTTTTAGTTTTTTTTTAAATATAATTTTTCAAATGTATTTTATTATTGCACAAACTTATCAATTATCGTAAAACAGAGTAATATATTTATTACACGACACAATAAACTGAAATAATAACAGAGTACAGGCCGCGAATGGTCTATCATTTGCGCCAATTGATTTTATGTTTTTTTTTCCTAAACATTCCCGTATACGTAATTTTATTCTGCATACTTTCTATTTTGACATTCTGTATAAAAAATACAGATAATTTTATATTTAAATACAACAATCATAGGAAAATGTATCGTTTTGGTCGTGAAAGGGTTAAATAATAGCAAGTAGACAGTTGGAATTTTGAAAAAGTGTTTTTGGGATTTTTATGAAGAAATCCATCCCCCATAGCTAGACCCCATAATAAAAAAATATGGTAATAGTTTTATTTTTCAAAGTTTTGACGATATCATTTTTTTTTTAATTTTCTAAGATGAAGGGGAAAGCCACATCTGTAAAATTTTTTGTTTTATTCTATGTTCCTTTTTCAATGATTTTTTAATAACTTGGCCTCATATAAAAAAATAAGAGATTTGCGATTTTTCTTAATGTTGTGAGAGAGCCTTATTTAAGAAACTTCAATGTGAACTTTCTCGAGTCATTAAAAGTGCCTAATTTAGCCCTGTAGATCTTCTTACGGCCGTCTTCCCTATAACTTTTCCCCATAAAAAGATTTTCAAGATTTTCGATTTTTATAGAATGTAGAAGAGTATCAAATTTATGCCCTGAAATTTGAATTATAAAATATAAATAAATAACTATGCTAATTATAATCGTGAAAATGTAGGTGAATTTGAACTTGATTCATGAGGTTGGTGCGCCTGTATTTAGGCAACAATTTGGGCCCGGAAGAATGAAAGCTGCGTAAGTGTTAGGCGAGTCCAGTCGTCGATGGAATGCTCCAGCTCCAGAGCATTTCCATGATTTTCTGTTTTGGGTAGACTCCCAGTTTAAGAAAATAAAGTTTTACTTTTAAAGAAATTTTAATTTATTCTAATAGTATATATTATATACAGAGCTCGAATATAATATTTATTTTTTATATCTTTTTTTTTTTTTTTTTTTTTTTTTAATGCAATCGAATGCAAGAAGGGTGCACCAGTAAAGATGCAGCCCCTATGGATCTCGAAAGACCCTTGCATTACCGAAGAGATGAGAAAGTTGATTAAGTGAGAGGGTGTAGACGTAGGTGTCTATGCACTCCGGTTTTGAAGGTTTGAAGATTATAAGTGCTGGGAAAGATGGAGGCTGGGAGAGAGTTCCAGTTCCTTGAAGTCATGGGGATATATGTAGTTGGCGAATGAAGTGGTCCGGCACTTTTCCAATTTGACCGCAAAAGAGTGTTGGGAGTCGGCAAAACGTGTGCTGCGTGCAAAGCATGCTTTGGGGGGAATTATTGATTTTATCTCATCAGAGCACCTGCCGTGATAGTATCTATAGAAAAGGGAAAGGGCAGAGACATCTCTTCGATGAGCCAGCGAGTCGAGGGAGTCAGTGAGGGTAGAATCGTCAATTAGCCTGACGGCTCGTTTCTGAATTGCATCCAGGGTAGCAAGAGAGTATTTTGAGGCCCCTCTCCACAGATGAGAGCCGTATTCGAGACAGGGGCGGATTTGGGCCTTGTAGATGGTGAGAAGTTGTGGGGGTTTGTAAAATCGCTTGGACCTGAATAAGAAGCCAATCTTCCTTGCTGCAGATTTCGCCACAGAGGAGATGTGTTCATTCCAAGACAGGTCAGATGCGACAGAGACGCCCAGCATGGATAGGCTGTCACACATTTTTAGGGTATTCGAATCGAAGTGAATATCAGGGAAATCTTTATTTTCGCGCCTAGAAATTAGACAACATTGAGTCTTGTTTGAATTGAAGTTAACTAAATTTTGTGAGCCCCATTTATTCAGTTTGTCTAGGTCGAGAGTAATTGAGGAGGTAACATTGATTCGATTATTCGGGAGTGAGGGTTTACCGTGTAGAGTGCTATCGTCGGCGTAACAATGAGTGGGGTTTGCCGTTTGATCGAAAAGGTCGTTTATATAAATTAGGAAGAGTGTGGAGGAGATTACGGAGCCTTGGGGAACACCAGAGTTTGTGGAGAACGATTCAGATGATGTTCCATCCACCACAACTTTTATACTTCGGTTTGTCAGAAAGCTTTCTATCCATTTGCGAAGAGTTGGTGTGAATCCGAAGGCTGGCAGTTTGGCAAGAAGATTTTTGTGCCAAACCTGGTCAAAAGCTTTGGAGATATCAAGGGCTACAGCGAAGGTTTCTTTTCCGGCCTCTAGAGTATTGTTCCAGGTGTGGGTGACATAGGTTAAGATGTCGCCTGTGGAACGATTTTGTCTGAATCCATATTGCCTATCGTGAATTAATTTATTGTTTTCTAAGTGATGAAGGACGTGTTGGTTTATGACTAATTCCATTATTTTGGAAAGAACAGAGGTGATCGAGATAGGCCTGTAATTAGAGATTTGTGAAGTGTCTCCTTTTTTAGGAATAGGTGTGACCCTGGCTATTTTCCAGCTTTTGGGGAATATGCCCGATTCGTAAGAGAGTTGGAATAGCTTGGATAAGATAGGGGCAAGTTCAGGGGCGCATTTTTTAATGAGAATTGGTGGGATGTTGTCCGGGCCAGCGGCGGATTTGGAATTTAATTTATTAATGGCTTTTATGATTATTTGGGGCCTGAAAATTATTTTGCCCATGAGGTTGGTTTGGGGGGTATAAGTGGGCGGGTTAAGCCCTTTGTCATCTAAAGTGGAGTTGGTTGCGAAATAGGAGGCTAGCGATTCTAAAAATTAAATTTATGAACCACTCCAATAATACTGAAGTGATAGAAAGGGTCCCCCCTTACCTCTCATTTTCGGATTGTTTTAAGAAAATAAAGTTTAATTTTTAAAGAAATTTTAATTAATTATAATAGTGTATTATATACAGAGCTCGAATATAATATTTATTTTTATATCTCTTCTAAAAATTAAATTTATGAACCACTCCAATAATACTGAAGTGATTAGAAAGGGTCCCCACTTACCTCTCATTTTCGGATTGTTTTAAGAAAATAAAGTTTAATTTTTAAAGAAATTTTAATTAATTATAATAGTGTATTATATACAGAGCTCGAATATAATATTTATTTTTATATCTCTCCTAAAAATTAAATTTATGAACCACTCCAAAAATACTGAAGTGATAGAAAGGGTCCCTCCTTACCTCTCATTTTCGGATTGTTTTAAGAAAATATAGTTTAATTTTTAAAGAAGTTTTAATTAATTATAATAGTGTATTATATACAGAGCTCGAATATAATATTTATTTTAATATCTCTGTTAAAAATTAAATTTATGAAGATGAATGTGGCACCCAGTTTTCAGTATTACTATATAATATTATAAAAGAAAACATAACTTACAGAATCATTATTTCCAAAACAGTTAGCTGAAAAGTTTTCAAAACTGTACAATCATTTTTTGTCATCATCATTTTGATATTTGTTTTAGGTGACCATATAGCTCTCAAATTCTGAAGGACTTCTTGGATTTCTGTGTGAGAGCAAGATGAAGGGACGCAAAGTCCCCAGTAATGAAATGTCATAGATATGAAATGTTGCGGGCCCTGAAAAAAGTTCAAGGAATTTGTTTCACTAGCATTGGTGTTCTTTGTGTGAAAATGTTACATTTTGATATGGGGCTATGAAATATGAGTTTTATAAGACCATATTTTGTTTCACGAATCGCTGAAACAAGGCGCGTAGCAAGAGATTTCACATACGATGAATGTGACAAAACCTTCTAAAACACCTATTTTTTTTTATTTTTTTTTTTCCAAAACTTGTTACACTTTTTGCAGTTTCGGTGAATTAACAATTTTAAAATAAGATATTCATTTCGATTCACTATTTAATAAAATCAATGGTCAACGCTTGATTCAAGGCTCCAATTGGCTCGCTGTAATACTGGCTTTATTGGCGGGAAGGAAAGCACACTCCTGTTTCTTCCTGGTATCCGGATACAAATTTTTAAAAATTTAAGAAAATCTTCTTGACTTCAAGGCTCCATCCAATTGGCTCGCTGTAATACTGACTTCATTGCCAGCTAAAATTATACAGATTAAAAAAATATATTCATTGATCTATTCAAAAACTCGAGTAGGAAAAATTGTTTAAAAAAACATATGGAGACGATGATTCGTGAAATGAAAATCGATTCTACTGCTGCTTACTGATTTCTTTCATTTCATCAGGTGATACTCATGATATCAACAACATTTTTGTTCATAAAAAGTCGATGAAAATTAAATTGCCTGGAAAGAAAGTACACTCCTGTTCGCTCCCGGTATCCGGATACAAATTATAAAATTTTTAAGAATATCAATAGTCAAGCAAGGCTTGATTTCAAAGCTCCAATTGGAATATTTATAAAATAACTTTGGGACAGTCTGCTCATACTTCAAAATAAAACCGTCAAAATAGTCTGGGATTTTTATATCTAAATTCTATATATAGTACAATAAAAGATTCAAATGATTTCAAATTGCCTAAGGATATTTTTTTGAATTAATTTTTTGTGAATATCAGGGACTGCGCAGTAGCGAAATAACCACAAGACCTCTTTCTCAATCTCGATTCCAAATTCGCTAACATCGATAATATACTGTTTTTTATATTTTCAAATTGCCTAAAATACCTTCCCCAAATTCGTCACCAGCTCTCGGATTATAAGTCGCGTTCACACGGAGTCGTGAACCGAGCGAGAACACTACTTGATTAGAGCGGGCGTGCTCAATCCAACCACTTGTCGAAGATTTTACGACTCTGCTATTCTAGCCCGTTTCACGACTCCGTATGAACCCGACTTTAGGATTAGAATTCGTGAAATCTAAGTCAACATATTGTAAAATCTAAGATAATGAAACCATCCCCACATCCTTCCTTCTATTATTAACCGACTTCAAAAAAGGAGGAGGTTCTCAATTCGACTGAATTTTCTTGTGTGTCTATGTTACCTGATATCTTCGACAATTGTGAACCGATTTTGATGATTTTTTTTGCATTGAGTTCAGTATAGTTTCCGATTGGCCCCGTTTTTTTCATTGTTATTGGACCTTTTTTGTTATGTTTGTTCAGGCATAACTTCTTTGTTTATCAACCGATTTTAATGATTCTTTCTGCGTTTAAGTATAGCTCCAAGATAGTCAAGATACCTAACTATTTATTTATTTTATGTATGTTCAGCGAGAACTTTTTGCCACGTTGACCGATTTCGATGATTCTTTTTGTATTGGAAAGGGGGTACCTTAGGGGTGGTCCCATATTAATTTGGTCAAGTTCTAATTATATGATAAATGACAAAATAACGTAAATATCGAATTCTTATGAGCAAATAATCGAAATTATAATAAATAAAATCTTTTATAAAAAAAAATCTTAAAACATTCATTTAAAACCCGCAAACTTTTCGAGAGAATTTCTATATTTATGAATTGAATTTTATTAAAATTTTCTGATTCATTCGCCCGACGCTTTCTCTTACGTGATGATGCAAGGTATTATATTAAGTCACTATTAATAACATCACTAAAAAGAGAAAAATAATAATAATTTTTATAAAAAAAATTAAAATCGACTTCAAAAAAACTAAATGCAACAAATAAAATAATAAGAACTCAAACATAAAATAAAATGCACTAAAAGGTATAAAATAATTATCTTATTTAGTTACAACTAAACGACGAAATATTTACATGAAATCACTTTTTGAAGTCGGTTCTAAACAAACTATATAAGCGAGCGTAGTTCGAATCATAAAATTTATATTTTTGGCACCGACTTCAAAAATTGGATTTCATGTTAATATTTCGTCGCTTAGTTGTAACTAAATAGATAATTATTCTATGCCTTTTAGTGCATTTATTTGATTTTTGAGTTCTTATTATTTTATTTGTTGCATTTAATTTTTTTGAAGTTGGTTTTATGTTTTTGTTTTTTTATAAAAATTATTTTTAGTAAGATACTTAATTACCTTTTGATCTTGTAAATTTTCAACTCCATTCCGATATATTGTGATTTCATCATGGTATTCTTTCCAAGGATGTTCGTTTGTCTCGATTTGAAATTTAGCTAAGCAATATTGGCCTTGAATTGTCTTATCTGGAGACTTTACTTTCAGACACTGATCAAAATCACCCATAGAATAAATATTACCATGAAATATACCAGAAGGTTGTTTACCAGTCGCATCATACACTAGAAGAAATAAGATTATAAAATGTATATAAGAAATGATAATTATATTAAAATAAATTAAAACTCGAGCTTACTTTGGAGAGCCCAGTAACTTAGATTAGATGTTTCTGTCAAATATCTTTGAAAATCTTCTTTACATTGAAGATTTAAATTTGAATCTGGCAAAATTTTAATGATATCCTGGAGATACTCAAAATTGATGACTCCACAATAAGCACTCAACATCAAATTGAATATTATTATACTTCTAAGATATAAATGCATTTTATTTCAACTGAAAAGTTTCACTGATGAAGATGATATTGCAAAATTTTAAATTGTAATGCTTATTACTGCTCAAAATAGATCGTTTTATAGCTTTGAAAAATAATAAATTATTTATTTTAGATATTATTATATTCTTATAAACTATAATTATTTATTTATAATTTATTTCATTTGATTATTTTAAGATAAATTTTAATTTATATTTGTATAAGAAATTTCGTCTTCCACAGTTGATCAAATATCTTTATTATTATATTAGTTTAATATCTAAAACCTAAAGATTTATAAATGACTAGTTCTATTAGATGTCAAAATCCGTTTACGTGAATATCAGGGAATATCAGGACAGAAAGTAAAGGTTGAACAAAGTATGAATCATGCATCAATCTCGACGGATCTTACTTAGTACTTTGGCGGGTACGCTCGCTTATATAGTTTGTTTAGCACCGACTTCAAAAAGTGATTTCATGTTAATATTTCGTCGTTTAGTTGTAACTAAATAAGATAATTATTTTATAACTTTTAGTGCATTTTATTTGATTTTTGATTTCTTATTATTTTATTTGTTGCATTTAATTTTTTTGAAGTCGGTTTTATTTTTTTTTATAAAAATTATTTTTATTTTTCTCTTTTGAGTGGTGTTATTAATAGTGACTTAATATAATACCTTGCATGCATCTCTTAAGAGAAAGCGTCGGGCGAATCGATCTGAAAATTATAATAAAATTCAATTCATAAATATAGAAATTATCTCCAAATGTTTGCGGGTTTTAAATGAATGTTTTAATATTTTTTTATAAAAGATTTTATTTATTATAATTTCGATTATTTGATCAAAAGAATTGGATATTTTCGTTATTTCGCCATTGATCATATCATCAGAACTTGACCAAATTAATATGGGACCACCCCTACGATAATCCCTTTCCAATAAACAAAGATTCATCGTAATCAGTCCACGTGGCAAAAAGTTATCGCTGAACATACATAAAATATATAAATAAATAGGTATCTTGACTACTACTGATCCAAAGGCAGAAAGAATCATTAAATTCGGTTCATAAACAAAGAAATTATGCATAAATAAACATAACAACAAAGGTCCAATAACAATGAAAAAAAAATCGGAAACTTTTTTGAACCCAATTCAAAAAAAATCATCAAAATCGGTTCACAATTGGCGAAGATATCAGGTAACATAGACACAAAAAAAAAAAAAAAAAATTCAGTCGAATTTAGAATCTTTTTTGAAGTCGGTTAAAAACAATAGTTTATCTTAACTATGTATTATGTGTTGTTCATTCACTTAAAACTGCATTTTTAGAATAAATGATTATAAAAATTTTCAGGGAGAATAGAATAGCCTAAAGACGGCTGGTTCTTGACTTAGACCACCCGGACTCACTTTCAAAACTCGGCGCCTCTATAGCAAATATTTCGAAATACTGCTGAAAACGATAATGTTTTAATATATATTTTGGATTTTTCATTAAATTTCTTTACTTATTAATCTTATTATATATACATAAGTCCAAACAAAAGTTATTTTGCATTTTTCTCAAAGCTTCTGTTCATTGACTTGTACTCGTTCTGCAATCAGCGATTCATATAAATTATATTACCTGTCTATTAAATAAAAATATGAATGATTAAAAAATATATAAATTATTTTACATTTAGGATATAAATTTTCCATCTGAGTCATTTGGTGTGTTATTATATTTATTTTAAATGATAATTTCTCACCAATTTTTGATAATATTAAATTATATAAATATTTAAAAGTATGTGCGTCTTTGGCTATAATACAAAAATTCAAGAAATGGTAAATCTTAATTTTCCCATACCACGTGTAAATCTCACTCTCCATTCATACATTAATTCCTGTGAATCAATTGTAATAGACTGATGAAGAGGTCAAAGCCCTCGAAACTATAGTCTCGTTATAAATAAAATTTATAATTCCAGCAGAAGACACACTCTTTTATTGTCTCCTTCAATATATAAAAATTCTGCCACCCTCGGCAAAAAATTTTCAATTTAATTGATAAAAATTATGCTTCCTATCAAGGAACGAATTCTTATTTTAGAATGCATTTTGAACATTTTTAACCGACTTCAAAAAAGGAGGAGGTTCTCAATTAGACTGATTTTTTTTCTATTTTACCTGATATCTTCGCCAATTGTGAATCGATTTTGATGATTTTTTTGCATTGGATTCAGTCTAGTTTCCGATTGGTCCTGTTTTTTTCATTGGTATTGGACCTTTTTTGCTATGTTTGTTTAGCGCAGAACTTTTTGTTAAGTCGACCGATTTCGATGATTCTTTTTTTATTGGAAAGGGGCTACCTTAGGGGTGGTCCCATATTAATTTGATCAAGTTCTGATGATATGATCAATGACGAATTAACGTAAATATCCAATTCTTATTAGCAAATAATCGAAATTATAATAAATAAAATCTTTTATAAAAAAATCAATCTTAAAACCTTCATTTAAAACCCGCAAACGTTTCTAGAGAATTTCTATATTTAAGAATTTAATTTTATTATCATTTTCTGATTCATTCGCCCGACGCTTTCTCTTACGAGATGCATGCAAGGTATTATATTAAGTAGTTTTTAAGGAATTTGGTGTTGGTACTTGGTGAAACATTTTTAAAAATTATTGGATAAAAATACTTGGTACTTAATGTGATACCTAGCAAGTATTTTTATCCAATAATTTTTGAATTATCATAAGTCACTATTAATAACATCACTAAAAAGATAAAAATAAAAATAATTTTTATAAAAAAAATAAAACCGACTTCAAAAAAATTAAATGCAACAAATAAAATAAGAATAACTCAAAAATCAAATAAAATGCATTAAAAGGTATAAAATAATTATCTAATTTAGTTACTACTAAATGATGAAATAATTACATTAAATCACTTTTTGAAGTCGGTACTAAACAAACTATATAAGCGAGCTTACCCGCCAAACGTACTAAGTATGATCCGTCGAGTACTATTCATAAAATGTATATGTTTGACACCGACTTCAAAAAGTGAATTCATGTATCAATTTCGTCTTTTAGTTGTAACAAAATTAGATAATTATTTTATACCTTTTAGTGCATTTTATTTTATTTTTGAGTTCTTATTATTTTATTTGTTGCATTTAATTTTTTTAAAGTCGGTTTTATTTTTTTTCTAAAAATTATATAATGGATTTGGACATTTTAGTAGGAACTTGCTATTGCTTCATATGTAATCTAAATAACTTATATATTTCTGAAGTTTTTTTGTCAGATATGAATAAAAAAATGGAGATTTGATAGAGGCAGTCCAAGAATATTAAATAGTATAAATTCCCAATAAAAATATTTGAAAACTAAAACGTCGGTTAATTTGTACTTTTCATTATCCTTGAGATGAATTTCCTTCAAATCTCCAATTATTTCTTCCAGCACATTATGTAGAAAACTTTACAACTTTGGAACTGAATCAAAAAGCGAGTATATTTTTGATTGTGTGTGTACCTGCATACGTGGCAGTTCAGCATTCAAGATCCATCAGAAAGTGACATTAGGCAATGTATCTATTGTATTTTCCGGCCTTAAGACTCATCTTTATGGCTACACATGACCACATGAGACATGATGTGGGAAGATTTAAGACTATCGTATATCGTCTCGGTCTTGACCTTATATAGTTAGTCCTAATCTCGTCCCGAGAAGTATCGTCATATACTTTTTATTAATTTTTTTTAGTAAAAATTAAAAAAATAAATAAATATCTAATATTACATTTTTTAGATAGGTAGGTACTTAAAAATATGCCATTTTTTAGCATCCACATTATTATTGATTCTAAATTCGTGTATGATTACTTTTCCTTAAACAAAATTATTTTTTTCTTTTATTTATTTAATTGAAAAATATATTATTTTTAAAATTGAAAGTCCTCAAATAAAAACTAGTGAAATAAAAATTATATTACAATAATCTTATATTACTTTACCATACAGGGTATGGTCGTGCATGAAAAAAGTGGTTTTTTTCCTTCATTTTTTTCAAAATATCTCAAAAACGGCTTAAACTATTTTGATTAAAAAAATTGTGCGAAACCATGGTATTTCGCTCTACAAAAAAGATCTAATAAGTGAATATTGAAAAAATTGTATTTTTTGAGATAAAAATTGTTTTGTCAAATGTCTTGTTAGTCTGTGCGTTACCAAATTATTGTGGACGAGCTAGCTTAAAAACTAGTTCGAATAAAACCAATTTCTACAAGTAGTTTTAGTCCATTATATTTAATACGGCTGATTAGATTTTTGGCATATTGATTTTTAAATTATGCGGTGTAGGTTAAAAATTAAAATTTAGCCATTGAAAGCAAACTCAAACCAAATTTTGTATACATAATCAATGGACCCTAGTAGTCTAAAAATGCAAAACTAACCTTCCAAAGGTATTTCAAAAATGAAATCTAGTTTTAAATTAAACTCAAACCAAATTTTCTATATTATCAGTGGGCCTACAGTAATCTAAGAATGCAAAAACTAACCACCAAACGGGGGGGGGGGGTAGATCAAAAATGAAAAATTTTAGGCTCTTGTACCAAACTCAAACCAAATTTTGTATATATAATCAATGAGGGCCCCCTAGGAGTCTAAAAATGCAAAAACTAACCCCTCCCATACATGATTAAAAATAATTTTTATTAAATATCAATTATAAGTGAGGGGCTAGGTTGTGTGGTAAAGTCAAGTGATGGCCATACTGTGAACACGTCAGCTCATTTTTACGTTATAATGATGAAGATTATATGAAATAATAATTTAATTTTGAATATATATATATATATATATATATATATATATATATGTTATATATATATATATTTAATTACCTTTTCATGCTTTTCAGAAAATACCTCCCTTATTATGAGATTTTAAACATGGTACAGAAGATCCGAAAATTTTTGTAAAATCGTTTTTATGCGAAAATATTAAATGCTGAATGTAGAACCATACAAAATACTAATCAACATTTTTTTTTACTTAGGGAAAGTGGTGTGGATTTTAGGTGAAACATTAATAGTTTTTAATCTGAAAACTCCTGAAGATGGACTAATAACCCGAAATGTGTTGAGTCTGTATAAACCTCTTTGAGTTTTATTTCATTCATTGTGAAACTACACTCCCTTTAATTTATTAATAAACAAAATTTTGTTTTTATAGCTCTATATATTTAGCCACAGACGAATAAGCAAACAGACTTTTCATGTCTGTTTATCGTAAACACAGTCTTCTAATGGTTACACCCCCAACCAATCTCAACGCTACCCAACCAAAATTCAATCGATGAGCTACTGGAATAACAAAAGGTATCAACCGTATTTCGCGAATGACATGATCAACCCGCATTCTCTTCATCATTGGTCCACCACCTTGAAATAAAGTCCCCCTCAACCTAGTATTCTCCCCAAGGATGACTTGATGACTGAGTTTGGTAAATGGCCAAGATTTTCATTTTTTGACCCTACCCCCCTGCCATTTTGGGCTGTTAGTTTTTGCATTTTTAGACTTCTGGGGGTCCACTGATTATGTATATGTCCACATAAATTTGGTAACGCACAGACTAACAGACAGACTAACAGACATTTTGACAAAACAATTATTATCTCGAAAAATATAATTTTTTCGATGTTCACTTATTAGAGCTTTTTTCTAGAGCGAAATGCCATTGTTTCGCTCAATTATTTTAATCAAAATAGTTTCAGTCGTTTTTGAGATATTTCGAAAAAAAGAAGGAAAAAACCCACTTTTGTCATGCACGATTTCAATACTTAAAAAAAATGGTAAAGTAAAAACGTTAATTGATACACCAGCAAATTTTTTTTTATTCTTGTTTAAAAATGTAAATAACGGGGAAAAATCATTTTCAAGCATTATACATATATAAAGATATCTGAGGCACCCGAGACCCAATTGCATTTAGTATCTTCTTATTATCTAGCTTCGCTCCTTACCTTCCGGAGAACCCGGGTTGACGTCGTGAAGACTTGAGAATAGCTGGCGATTGATCATCAGTGACCCGAATCAAGAATGGATCGTTGATAGTGATTTGAGGAGCTGATGTAGAAATACGTGGAGCTGAAGTAGAGATTCGTGGAGCCAATGTAGAGATACGTGGGGCTGATGTAAAGATACGAGGAGCAGGTGTGGGATTGCGACCAACAATTTCTGTTGTTGACGCATAAACAACTCCGATTGGTTGTTTTTGAGCTCCCGAGGGCTAACGATTTCTACCACATCCTAAAACAAAATTAAATAAAGATATATGAATGAATATACATAAAATTAATAATAAAATACTATTATATGAATCGCACAGAAGCCAATGCGATTAAGTTCCATTAAACAACAATTGATAAAAATTGATATTTTCTAAATCCCCCCCATAACAAAGCATATTAAAAAGCAATTGAATGTAAGCCCCACTGAGGAAAACCGAAAGAATAAAACTTTTTATAATTTCAAGAATAAACCTAATTTGTTGTATATGAATTTACAAAAATTTAGAAATTTTCCACAAGTCGACTTAACAGCATGGTTTTCTGAGGGATTCAAATATCGATTGATATTAGATTAAAACTTATAAAGGGAGCCCCATTTGGAGTAATGTATAGAAGCCAATTCATTTATCCCTATGACATCTAGAGAATGGAACTCTCTTCCCCCGACCGTCTTTCCAGCTACTTATAACCTTCAATCTTTCAAGACCAGCATCCACAGATACCTTCGACTGCTACCCAATCCCTAAATCTCCCCTTATCTTCACGTTACAAGGGTCCACCACGGACTTCAGAGGTTGTACCTTCTTGGTGCAACTTCCTCTTGTATCAAT
>JALMQS010000721.1:0-19073 GCA_024734495.1 Forficula auricularia
GCTATTATAATTTTGGAGTCTATAACTTACTAACGCTAAGGTATAGCAGATTTTTATCTAGCTGTAACTCCAAAATTATAATAGCTAAAAATCTATAATAATCTGAGAGATAGCTACTAATATAAGGACAAAGTCTAGGAGTTTCAAATTTTTTGAACTATTACATTGGCCAGAATAAAGAATTGATCGTTCAATGCCAAAAACCCCATGTTATTTAGATAGGAAACTTGCATCGCGGATCAGGTTAAAATTGAGATAGAGACTTGAAACTTGGGGGATATTTTATTATTTATTTCGAACCATATGAGCCTCTGTCATTGCAAAAATTCGAAAATACCCAAAATACGGACCACACTCTTCCGTTTCACAACGATAAAAGTCTCCTAGTTTTCGAGTTATAGACATTCTTTTGAAAATCCCTACCATGTCCTAAATAATGAGTTGCTGTGGCTACAAATTTACATATTTTATTATTCTAATTTTTGTTACGTAATCCTAAATAACCCTACTACTGATTACAATTCAAAATAAAACCGTATGTACCATACGTCAAAATAGACATTTAAGCTTACAAAAATTGACATAGAGCTGAAAATTGGTACAGGTACTTAAATACACTATTACAAATGAAATCTCAAAAATCCCCATCTTTATTATCCCGACCTCTCCGAAAAATTTTATCCAAGGTCAATGGTAAAAAATATCGGTTTTTCGAATTTTCTCGTAAACGGTAAGTGTTACCGTAAAAATAGGTCAGACAAAAGTTGTATATAATGCAATTCTCTACAAAAATTCTCATTATACATTTTTCAGACATGATATGTATGATCCGAATCCGCAAAAGTGTCATGGAAAATGCTGGATATCTATAAATGTAAGAGTTTTAAGAAAAAAGTGGTCCAAGCAAATGTTCAACTCAACAAAATTTCCTAGAGAATGAGACCCAAATCAAGTTTCTAGAATAAGTGGTTTTTATTTTATGAAGGAAAAACTTCGATTTTTTTGGAAAAATTGTTTTTCAAACCTTAAACCTCATACGCCGTACGGGTTACCATTATCCAAAAAAGATGAAACTTGTTTGAATTGTAGAAAATTTAATATAGTTTCCCGCAATTACTGTAAGCTGAACGACTTTTTGGATCCTCTATATCAGTGGTTCCCAACCACCAGATTAATAAGAACTAAAATATGGTCCGCGAAAGATTTCAAACTTTGAATCAACACGCGCTGATGCATAACAAAATGACGAGCAATGGGATTATTCTTTCGAGGTGGTCCGATTGTCACCAAGTCAGAATTTGATGAAGGGATTCCATGGAAATCAGGAAAAATCAACTCAAGATCGTTAATTTCAAAACCCACAAATACCTAGTGCATTCGAATGTAAATATATAATAAAGAAGTCGGTTAAAAGTTAGATATAATTTAAAACCTACAAATAGTTCATTTCAAATGAAAATATATGTACAAATTCCGAATAAGAAGTTGCAGAGGATGGATTCGGATGGGAGGATTTGGAGAGAATAATGGAATTGAAATAACTATCGGAAAAGAGGTTTTTTTCTTTAATTAGTTTTTCCTCTTATTAAAAACAAGGACTAAAAGATGATCAAAAGGACACTCGATGGTGGAGAAGTAATCTCGGAATCGAAGCTCAAAAACAATGTATGCATAAATTCATGTAAAATAATTGGTTTAATAAAATTTATAAAGAAGTTGCAGAAGAAATCCAAGAAGAACTTATTGAATTACAAAATGATGGTAACTGTAAGGACGCATTGGAATCTGAAAATTCAAATCGCTTTGAGTATCTTATGATTTTCACAACAACTTATCTGCGAAACAAGTTTCTTTTCATAATTAAAAACAAGTCTAGGAATCGATTGAAAGTAAGTGGTGATACAGGTGTAGCTTTTACGCGCGCTTACTTGTTGTTCTTCTGTTGCCATGCCCCAAGAATTCAAGAACTTGTACATAACATGCAACCTCAAAAATCTCATTGATGCAAACTGAATTATTTACTAAAAATTATATGCTTTTCAATAACTATAACACTGTTAATTAATGTTACTTTTTGAATTTTATGATTATGTTAAACGTTTCGATTAAAGATTATTTTTAGATTGTTAGAGTTTATTTTTTAACCTTGTGGTCCCTGCTAATAATAACGAGATCAAAATGGGTCCCTGGTCAAAAAGAAGTTGCGAACCGCTGATCTATATACTGGGTTATAGAATAGAACGTCGCAAACTTTTGGAATCGCGATATATCAGGAATGGTGATTTGTGGAAAAAAAGTAAAATGACAATTTTTGTAAAGAATTTCATGATCTACAACTTTTGTCTGATCTATTACAATTCAAATTAAAACCGTATGTACCATACTTTGGGAGAAAAAAAACCAAACATTTTTGCCGGGCTTATGTTTTAAAAAACTTTGATCAGCCAATAATATTTTAAAAATGGACGTTATATAGATAATTTTCTTCCCTTCTTCTGGGTTTAATGGAAGTTTTTGTAATCACTTACGTATTTGTACCCCTTTAACAGAGCTTTTGTTTAGTGTTAAACTTTACGAGAATTTTTTCTGTGAATGAGAAACTATATAAAACGAAACAAAAGTTTACTTTTAAAGGAGACAAGAAAAGGGCGGGGGGGGGGGGGGTGCTTACAAGCTTATTTTGTTGACACTTTTAATCCCTCAAGATGGAAAGAAAGAAAGAAACTTATTCTACATAAAGTCGATTTTTATAAGATTGAAAATTACATTTGACAAAATAATTGTTTCATTTAAAATTTCATCAATTTAGATCAAATTTTCAATAATAAAATATAATTAATTTTGTAAAAATTATTAAATAAATTGGAAATAATGAAATAACAAATTTTTAAACTACAAAAATTTAAAATTAAATAAAATTATTAATATCAAAACGTAATTTCATATGTAGTTTTGGTGGATTGAAGTTAAAAGCTGATTAGATTTTGGTTGAATGCGACCCAAAATTAAGGAGAGGGGACGGGGTTTAAAAATTAAAATTATAAGATTTTCAAACTAAAAAAAAAAAAATCAAGAAAAATGAAATATAATAACTAAAAGATTATTATTTTTTCTGGGCCGAAATTGGCGGGAGGGGGGTGATGGGTCGAAAAATAAAAATCTAGGCCCTTGGACCAAATTCAACCAAATTTTGTATACATAATCAGAGGGCCCCCAAAAGTCTAAAAGTGCAAAAACTAAGCTCCCAAAATAGGGGGAGGGTCCAAAAATTAAAATCTAGCCCTTTGGACTAGCCTCATCCAAGATTGTGGTCTCTCAGATAAATGCAAAAATAACCGGCCATTTGGGCCTAGATTTTCATTTTTTGACCCTCTCTCTCTAAATGATTATAAATGATTTTATTAAATAATAAATATAAGAGAGGGCCAGGCGTTTGGTAAAGATATGTGGGTGGCCATATCAGTTTATTTTATTTTAGTTTTTAAATATCTTTCTTATTATATTAAACGAGCAATGTTTGTATATATATATTTATCCGGTCGGGTTCTCGAAATCGGCTCTAACGATTTGGATGAAATTCACGAGTTAGGAGGGTTTTGTGTTGGACATTCGATCTGTCACGGTCTCATCTTCGGCTAAGTTGTTTTTGATGGGTTTTTTGTTAATTGGAACAATTATTCACAGGTGGTTGTGTCGATAAAAATGTTTATTTACATTTATATTCAATTTCTTTTTAATAAATAATTGGTTTTATAATTTTATATCCCACAATAAGATTATTACAATTATTATTATATATTAAAAATTGGGCAATTTAATTGATTGATTAATGAATGGAATGGGAGAGAATAATGGAATTGAAATAATTATCGGAAAAGAGGGTTTTTTTTATTTAATTAGTTTTTTCCTCTTATTAAAAACAAGGACTAAAAGACGATCAAGGACACTCGATGGTGGAGAAGTAATCTTCGGAATCGAAGCTCAAAAACAATGTATGCATAAATTCATGTAAAATAATTGGTTTAATAATTTAATTGATTAAAAATCGAGTTTTAAATCCCACAAATATTAATTTGACAATTTAATTGATGAACTCAAAAATTGTTATTTAATTAAAAAAAAAATAATTATACCGTATTTATTTATATACCTATATACATATAATCTGTGGACCACTGAAGGCTGGAAATGCAAAAACTGGGTGCGTGGGCGTGGGTGGGGGTAGATGTGGGTACTGGGTTTCGGGGGCGGAGTGGGCTGGGAGGGTGGAGGAGGTGGGGTGAAGTGATGGGAGTCCGGGGGCGAGGGGGGGGGTTCGGGGATTAATATATAGCTATTAACTGAAGCAAAACTTTACCGAGCATCGCTCGGTGGCCAGAGTACTAAATATTAAAGATGAATAATAATAATAACAAATTTTTAAACTACAAAAATTTTTAATTAAATATAATTATTTTATTCGAAATTTAATTTTTCATTTTTTCTAAATTAAGATCTTCCGATACGACTGTACAAGAAAATATTTCTAATATATATTTTTACTTTTCCATACATGGTATTTAAATATTGTAATCGTGTATGAAAAACGTTTTTCTACTTTATTTTTGTTTCGGTTTTTCTCAAAAATGACTTAAACCAGAGCTGTCCAACCCGCGGGCGAAGCACTGTAATGAATGCGGCCCGATATGAAATTATAAACTTCCTTAAAACATTGAGATTTTTATGGACTTACTGGAAAAAATATCTGATACAATTTGACCTGATTTTTTTCTTCTAAAATAGGAAGAAATTGGACTAAGTATCTCTCCAAAAATTTTCGAAAAATAAAATGGCAGATTTTAAATTTTGAATATGAAAAAATATATCAAGATTTCTGAAAAAAATAATCACAATTTTGTCACATTTTTTATTAGATATAAATATTTTTAAGACATTTTTGCTTCTCTTTCATGGTGGATACATTATTAAGTATCTTTGTTGATTAAAAAATATCAATAGAATTAGTATACTTAATCTGCGGCCCGAGGCATTTGTATTTTACATCAGTGTATTATCTTTTAGTTTTTAAATAAATATTAAAGATGAATAATAATAATAACAAATTTTTAAACTACAAAAATTTTTAATTAAATAAAATTATTTTATTCGAAATTTAATTACTTTACCATACAGGGTATGGTCAAGTATTGTAATCGTGCATGAAAAAAGTGGGGTTTTTCCCTATTTTTTTCGAAATATCTCAAAAACGGCTCAAACTATTTTGATTAAAAAAATTGAGCGAAACCATTGCATTTCGCTCTACAAAAAAGCTCCAATAAGTGAACATCGAAAAAATTATATTTCTCGAGATAATAATTGTTTTGTCAAAATGTCTGTTAGTCTGTTAGTCTGTGCGTTACCAAATTTTGTGGACGAGCAACCAAATTTCACACGTAGTTTTGGTCCATTGAGATTAAGAGCTGATTAGATTTTGGTGCCCAAAATTAAGGGGCGGAGGGGGGGGGGGGGTTAAAAATTAAAAATCTAGGCCAATCCAAAAGATTGGACGGGTGGCATAAACTATTTTAATAAAAAAAAAATGGTGTGGGCCTCATCCAGATAAAGGTGAAACTTCAATTTTAAAACCTACTATTAGTTCATCACAAAAAAAATTTATTAAAATTAGAAAAAAAAAATTAAATTATTCTTTTAAAACCCACTAATTGTTTATGACAAATAAAATTATTAAAATTAGTAACATCTAAGTTATTATTTTGGATTAAAGAAAATAGATTGATGAATAAACCAATCGACTTGATTGGGGTATAATGGAATTGAAATAATTATCGGAAAAGAGGTTTTTTTTATCTAATTAGATTTTTCCTCTTATTAAAAACAAGGACTAAAATGAATAAGGACACTCGATGGTGGAGAAGTAATCTCCGGAATCGAAGCAAAAAATACAATGTATACATTAATTAATGTAAAATAATTGGTTTAATAAAATTTATAAAAAAAAAAAAAAAAAAAAAGTTATTATTTTAAAATCAAGGTTTGTCTTTTATTTCCCCTTTATTGTAACAACAAAATTCAAACAGATACGTCACTAAAGAAGTTTCACTTCAAAAAAAAACTATTGCATTTCGGTCTAGAAGAAAGCCTTATAAAGTGAACATCAAAAAATTTATATTATACAAGATATTAATTATTTTCTCTTTTAGTAGGTAAAAAAAAAAATTAAAGTCAAATTCACCCGAAAAACGTTTGGGATTTAAATAAAACGTTTTAAGATTCTTTTTTTTTTATAAAAGATATTTGTTTTTACCTATAAATAAAAACAATCTATAAGATTTTTTAAATATATTTGATTCATGCATTATTTGGGGACGATTTAGCGTGCTATGTATGCATCTTATATACCTCCTTTTTAGTTTCACATTTATATTCTATAGATGGCCAGTCTGGGTTCTGACTCTTTGTTAGATTGTATCTCAGAGATGAAAAAAAGTTAATTTCATTTTGTAACTTCTAGGTAGAAGGAATCGATGCCCTTAATAGTTGAAAACCCGGAAATTGTGGTCTCCAGAGGCCAAAAAGGGGCCAAAAATCCATTGGTCAGTGCTTATGTGTATATCCCCCCCCCCCCACCTGCGTTTCACAACCATAAGTCTCAGAGCTACGAAATTCAAAATTTAAGCTGGATAAGTAGTACAGTAAGCTTTTGGTTGAAATCGGAACACCGGAAGTGAACATTTACATGAAAGATTTTTCGTTTTGTTTGATTTTCTAAAAACGGCTCTAACGATTTTTTTTAAATTAGTGTATTTATTAATCGTATTAATTGTATTAAAGGAAGGGGTTTTAAATTAGGAGTGTCGTAAAATAAACATAGTCGTAGAGCCTTTCCGTATAAGAAATAAATAGATTTTCCCAATATGTTTTTTTATATATTTTTGAAAATATATTAAAAATATAAAATTTGTGTGTTAAATCTATATAAAGTTTATTATGTTTTCTATATATTCTTAAAATAAAATTATTTTTATATCGCTCTAGTATAAATTTTATATAAATTTAACACAAAAATTTTATGTTTAATATATAAAAACATATTTCGAAAATCTATTTATTTCCATACGGGTTGAAATTTGCGCGCCGCGACACTCCTATTTTACACCCCCTTTCTCTTTTTTAATCGGATTGAAAATTTGATACAACTAATAACTCATGACACTTGATAAATACACGAATTTTTACCGAAATCGTTATAGCCGTCTTTGAGAAAATCAAAAAAATGAAATAAATGAAGGGGGTGTAAATTAGTAGTGTCGCGATGACTTCAAATAAATGAAAATGTGAAAGTCGTGTGGTGAACACACCCAGTTGATTTTAATAAATTATTTGTCAATATATAAGATTTTTCAATATATTTGATTCATGCATTGTTTGGGGACGATTTAGCGTGCTATGTATGCATCTAATATACCTCCTTTTTTTACACTAAATTTAGGGGTTCTAAGGGTTGGGCCTTTTAAGGAGAGCGACGTCGTCCGGGGTGGGTGTCCTATCTGTATGTGTAGGGTTCCGTAGCCAAGCAGAACACACGCGGACACTCACACGGGAGCGTAAGAGACAACTCGCCTCGCGGGTGGAGCGCTCAGCCACGACTGAACTGAAGAGACCGCTTCGTGGACGCCCCCCCTCACCCCCTCTAACCCCTACACCCCCTCCAACTCCCCCCCCCCACGACATCCCCCACCAAATAGCCTGACTAAAAGTGCAAATGATACAACCACCCGATCAAGATTACCGCCCTGGGCTTATATAGTTGACAGGAGATAGATAATTCAATTTAAAAGATTGTGATTTGCTCAAAGTTGTTGACTCAGGAAGAGAAATTAATCAGATTGTCCTCTGCTTGGCGCAAATAAACATATAATAATATATTTACAGTGTGGGTCATGGAAAAGGGATGTTTTTCAGGAAAGAATAACTCTGCGGATTTTTCAAAATAAAATATTTTTATTTCATAGAAACAATCACTAAACTATGCCATTATTGAATGCTTATGAGCCAAAAATTATGTTTGACAAATGATGGCCATTCTGATGAACACAAATTCGAAGGCCTTCTCGATAAAAATGAGCTTCATCGCTCATTATGATGGTCAAATCCTCATTTTCTTCAAGCATTGTTTGGTAAAAAGTGAGTCGTTGTTGGTAATCTCGTTCCTTCAACTATTGGACTATCATAATTTTATACCGGTGAAGCCCTAGTGCTTTGTGTAAAATTCGCTGCACAGTGCTTTGAAGAAACTTTGGCAAGAATGGACGCAAACTTTCGAGAGCGCCTTCGAATTTGTGTTCATCAAAATGGCCATCATTTGTCAAACATTCAATAATGGCATAGTTTAGTGATTGTTCCTAAAAAAAGAAAATATTTTATTTTGAAAAATCCGCAGAGTTATGCTTTCCTGAAAAACATCCGTTTCCCGTGACTCACCATGTATAAGAAATTTTTTTATATTGTTATTTAATTAAAATAAATACATATAGATCAATATATAAGTAACTTATGAGGAGAATTTTCTAGGTTAGGTTTCACAAAAGGAAATATTAAAACAAATGTATGTTTTTTGAGTTTGATTCACTCGATATATATTTCGGGTTATTAGCCCATCATCAGGAGTTCAAATGAAAACTGAATACAAATTTGTAAAAACATTCAACAAGTAAAATTTTGAGAAAGAAGAGTACGTTCAAAAAAATTTTTTTTCTCTCTTTTTAATATAAACAAAATGTTATTATTTAAAATAAAAAAATTAAAATTAAAAACAAAATTACAAACAAAATCAAATTAAAAACAAAAAACAAATTACAAACAACAAATATGTAATCGAATTTAGGAGCCAATTTTTAATTTATTAATTTTAGCCAAATTAGAATCATGGACTTTGACAAAGATGTAATCATTGATTCTAATTTGGCTAAAATTAATAAATTAAAAATTGCTCCTAAATTCGATTACATATTTGTTGTTTGTAATTTGTTTTTTGTTTTTAATTTGATTTTGTTTGTAATTTTGTTTTTAATTTTAATTTTTTTATTTTAAATAATAACATTTTGTTTATATTAAAAAGAGAGAAAAAAAAATTTCTGAACGTACTCTTCTTTCTCAAAATTTTACTTGTTGAATGTTTTTACAAATTTGTATTCAGTTTTCATTTGAACTCCTGATGATGGGCTAATAACCCGAAATATATATCGAGTGAATCAAACTCAAAAAAAAAACATACATTTGTTTTAATATTTCCTTTTGTGAAACCCAACCTAGAAAATTCTCCTCATAAGTTACTTATAATGTTTCACCTAGAACCGACACCTAAATCCTTAAAAATATGTAAGTAGTGGAGTGCCAATGGATCTTGTTGTGACTTAGCGTTGATACTTCCGTAGAATTTATAATGGTTGGAAATTTTTTTGAGATGTTTCGGAATTTTTTTGTTTACTGGATGTGAAACCTAATAGTAGGATTGAATAAAAAAATTCAATTTAATGAGTTTCCAAGGTGAATATATCTGAATAAGTGTGTGAACATTTGAATAACTCCACTGGAAGGAAGGCTCTGGTGTTGACCCCAATGTGAATAAGTGTCTAGCCCGTGGGAGAAATGGTAGAAATTTTTGAATTATTATACCCCCCATTGATTTTTACTACCCGTATAACCTTTAAATCGCTGCTCTGTAAAGTTTAGTAAAAGGGATTTACACTTCTTATTTACAGTTGTCACAGATGGTATATACTAGTATATGGGGAATTCCACGCAAAATCGACCTTTTTAGACTACCCCTTTTGATTTTGCTGAAAAAATCTTTTTCTACCTCACTAAAAACGTTTATCAGAATTTTTTCAAATTTTTTAACCCAACCCAAAAGAAGTCATGACTTTGTCAAAAAATGGCTCTTTTTTTCAAATAGCCGTAACTTTTTCAAAAACTGAGTTATTGGAACGTTTTTTTTTTCAAATTTTTGTTTTAAAATCTACTTTTTAGAAAAAAAAATACAAAAAATATATTCAAAGTCATATTCTATGAAAATATTCATTTTTTCGGAAAAAACTTAAATTTTTCAAAATCTGGTATTTTTGATTTATTGGGCCGAATTTTCTTTCTATTTTTTTTTTTTTTTTTTTTTTAATTGAACATTTTTTTTATTTATTCGCAATCTAACTTTGTTGTCACATATAATGTTTCGGTCCTTTTTTGACCTTCATCAGCACCTGAGATACAAAAAAATTAACATTTATGAATGCTTTTCATCTTCTTCAGACTGCGATTTCCGCCTTCGGCCCCTGTACACTCTCCCTACCTCCACCTCCCCCCACATATATACATTATATAAATTTAATGAAATTTATTAATATTTAAAATCGAAAGATCAGATAAAATTTAAAAAAAAGATTCATACACAATTTGTTTAATGGTGGCGCTTATCTGGTGTTTTTTTATTTATTTATTTTCTTATTTATTTGCTATAGCTGACACTTGCGAAAATGAATGGGAAAACTTTTTTAATCCAATGGAATTTTATGTTTCTCTTTTTGTGTGTATTTTATTTTTAATAGATTGGATTTAATTTGAAATGAATCATTAGTGAGTTTTTAATGGTATTTTAATTAAGTAACTAATTATTAATTAATGTGTATGAAAATTAATATAAAAATTTAATTATTTATTTCATTTTTCCATTTATTAGCTACATTAAAATTTTTGTAGCTATATTAATTAATCAGATTAAAAAAAAAGCAATCACAAAACGTTTATTAATTATTTAAACGTTTCGGGGGGGGGGGGGGGTTAAAAAGGAAAATTAGTTCCTTTATAAATGAATAATAAAATAATTAACTAATTGAATACAATAAAGAATTTAGAATTTATTTCAAAATTATTTCAGTACGCTTGGCGAGCGAAGCCCGCCCAAGCGATTGGACCAATAGAATATTTACGTCATTTTTTTTTTTTACTTAGAAAAATGTTTTTTCAAATTTTTTATCCGTCTGGTTTACAAAATCCACGACTTAAAGTAAAATTAAAAGTTCGTTCTCGTGCCGAATTTTGTGTATTTCCAAAACGCAAAAAATCGTTTTTTTCGTAATGCACTCAAAAGTTACAAACAAATTTTACTTCTGTATTTAACGAAAAGTTCGCATCTAAATATATAACTATAAACATTTAAAAGCGAATTTTTATTTTATTCTGAACCCTCGACTGTCGTTCAAAATATTATAGTCCAGTCAAAATAAACATTTAAGCTTACAATAATTCGCATAGAGCTGAAAATTGGTACAGGTCTTAAATACACTATTACAAATGAAATCTCAAAAATCCCCATCCTCATCCTCCCGACCTCTCCAAAATTTGTTATCCAAGGCCAATGGTAAAAAATATCGGTTTTTCGCATTTTTCTCGTAAACGGCCAGTGTGAACGTAAAAATAGGCCAGACAAAAGTTGAAGATCATGCAATTCTCTACAAAAATTGTTATTATACATTTTTCAAACAGGATATGATCCGAATCCACAAAAGTGTCATGGAAAATGCTGGATATCTATAAATCTAAGAGTTTTAAGAAAAAAGTGGTCCAAGCAAACGTTCAAGACAACAAAATTTCTTAGAGAATGAGATCCAAATCAAGTTTCTAGAATAAGTGGTTTTTATTTTATGAAGGAAAAACTTCGATTTTTTTTGAAAAAATTGCATTTTTTCAAAACTTCAACCTCATTACTGCACGGGTTACAATTATCCAATTAAGATGAAACTTTGTTTGAATTGTAGAAAATTTATTATAGTTTCCCGCAATTACTGTAAGGTGAACCACTTTTTGGATCCTCTATATACTGGGCTATAGGTGGTGCGGAAATGTGTGCATATTATATAGAGTACGTCTCAAACTATAGTATAGTATGTAATAATAGAGTATGACGTTTCCATCTTTTGGAATCGCGATATCTCAGGAATGGTAATTCATAGAAAAAAAGTATAATAACAATTTTTGTAGATAATTTCATGATCTACAACTTATGTCTGAGGTATTTTTACGATAACACTTACCGTTTATGAGAAAAATGCAAAAAACCGATATTTCTGACCTTTGAGAAATTTTTTGCAGAGTTCGGGAGAATAGGGATTTTTGATATTTCATTTTCAATAGTATATTTAAATACCAATTTTCAGCTCTATGCGAATTATTGTAAACTTAGGATTTTTTTTGTCTATTTTGACTATTTTGAATATTTTTGACCCAAAATATTTTTTAACACATATGTATTTTTTACCGCACTCACACCATGCGCAGTACCTGGTCCACCTGCTTAGACCAGCCAGACTGGCCATTCCCTGTACAATTATCATAGACGGTACTATTACGCATAATTTCTAGTTGGGTCAAATCCGTACTCAAAAATGTGTCACCAGCTCTTGGACTATATAGTGAACAGATTAGGAGTTATTTGATTAATTATTTCTGGGGGGGGGGACATATATACACACACAGACCCCTTTTTATTTAGTATGTGATATGTTTATTTGCATCAAGGAGAGGACAAGCTCATTGATTTTTTCTTTTAAGTTAATTCAATTTCCCACGAAATCGGATACTATGTATAGATTTACACTCTGTTGTTGTTATGTTGTAGTCAATTCTATTACTCATACTACCATCTTCTGCCAGATGGCCCGGAATGCATTATACCTACTTAAATTTCATTAAAAAAAATAATAATAATAAGAATAACTTTTTCTGATATTAAATGTCACAAGTTCGATATTTTTATTTGTAATTTGAATAATAATATTATTAAACTTTATTTCCACTTTACGGTTTGTGGTTTTTATCACAATGAAAAGTTTTTGTTTTTTTCTCGTTATCAAAAATTATTATTAATCTGGTTCAACTTTTAAAAATACACCCAATCATTTTTTGACGCGATATTAATCAATATGTGTAATCTTAAATTTTAAAGCTCAAAGCTTTGCTACTTACCATATTCGAAATAGGTATGGCCGTTTAAAATATTGTTGATTTGCTATACGCTTAATTATTATACTCTCCTCACTTAATTACAAGAGTTAAAATCAAAAATCACGATTGATTCTGATCTAATACTTGAGGAATAACAATTCTACATTGGATTTTAAACGTTTCGATTATTATTGGTAGCCATTGCCGAAGACATGGAGGAATCGGCTTAAAATTAAAAATAACAATCGATTCTTATCTAATACTAGAGGAATAACCTTATTGCATTCCATATTTGAGGTTTTGACTATTAGTGGCAACCTCTACTGAAAACGTGGAAGAATCGACTTAAATTCAAAAAGACTAATTTCTTTTATGATAAACAACTTAAGCTTGAATCCCACCTCCCCCGCCCCCGAAACCTCGCACCGGACGGTAAGGAGATGTGGGGGTGCTGTGGTGAAGGGGTACGGGGGGCGAGGGAAGTGGTTTCGGGGGGGGGGGGGGGATTGGGGGGTAGATGTGGGGGTGGGGGGTAGATGTGGGGTGGGGGGTGCGGGAGGTGGGCTGAAGCGGTGGGGTTCCGGGAGGCGAAAGTGGGGGGTCGGGGGTCGTGGATTAATATATAGCTTTTAACTGAAGCAAAAGGTTACCGAGCATCGCTCTACTAAAATATATATATCTTGTAACCTAAGTAAAATAGAGTATTATTTTATTGATAAATGACCAATGATTTGAGAAGATAAATGGAGATATATATATATCTTATAGTTACGACTTGTATATTTTTGAGAAATAATGAGTCCAGGCTTTTGAGGTTAGATGCCCCGTGTTTGAGCTGAGATGATTTGAGGTCTTCAGATTGATCTACAATTTTATATGTGATATTCAGCGTAAAAACTGAGACCAATTGTGATAATACCAATACAACTTTGCAAAACTTTTAAATGGTAATTATTTAAAACAAATGAAAAAATATTATTAAAGCTTACTGCTTTGTAAATGAATAAAATTACTTATAGAAAAGAAATATAAATTAAAAAATGCTCGCGGATATATTATCCAAAACGAGGGCTTTTTCCGGATTTCAGGTTGACCGGTTTGGTGTGATGTTTTAGCAGACAAGATAAATTTGGAGTTACCATTTTGAGACCCGGTTTACTGATGAGTCAAAATGGGTCTCAATACGAGACCTGTCCCATCTCAATTGGCCCACCAATATTTTTTCTTTTAAATAAAATTATGCTAATTCACGGTAAATTTAATTTAAATATTTATTTTTATAATCATTTGGAACAACATTTTAAACAATTTAAAAGATTTTATTGTAACATTTAACTTAAAATTAGGGGGGTCAGATAGGCTAGGCGGTAGCGTGACAGCGAGCTAACCAGGGGACCCGGGTTCGAATCCGACTCGAGGCATCCAGCTTAAATCTGACACCCGGGGGTAGAGATAAATTTAAAAAAAATATAACTAGTATCGTAATTAGGCTTATGGCTAGAAAGGCCGAAAAGTCAAAAAAAAAAAACTTAAAATTATTTTTTAATTGTTAAAAACAAGGAAAACATACAAAATCCAAAACCTTTACCACTGTGTGACGTTGCCTTTATTTTTAATTACGGCTTGAATTCTTTTGGGCAACGTACTTATTAAGTTTTGACACTCATCTTGAGTGAAAGTACCCCAAATATTTTGAAGTTTGTGTTTTAATTAGACTTCGTTTCTAGCTGGTTGTATTCGTAATAGTTTTTTCATTGTGTGCCAAAGAGTTTCTATTGGTGATAATTCGGGACTGTTTGCCACTCCCTCCAAAAGTGGAACATTATGATCAGAAAGCCATTTTAAAGATTTTCTTGATGTATGGCAGGCCGCCCCGTCTTGTTGGAACACAAAATTATTATTATTCTGCAATGCATCTGACATTGTTGGAAGTAACGATTTTTTTTAAATCTATAAATATTTATTGGTGTTTACAATTCCATCAATGAAGTGAAGTTTTCCAACACCTCTAGCAGACATTGAACCCCATACCATAACTGAAGCAGGAATTTTTTTTTTGAACAATCTGAATTGAAAGCTTCATTTTTCTGACGAATAACTCTGCTTCGATTGTCCCAAACACAAACTTCAAAACGAGACTCATCACTCCAATGGACACTATTCCATTCATCACTCGTCCAATTAATGTGACTTTTAGCCCATTTAAGCCGGTTATTCTTTTGTTTTAATGTCAAGAGTGGCTTTTCTTTCGCCTAAAAAAATTAGTAAAATTTCAAAAAAAAAAATTTGGAATAAGTTGCAATAAAATTACCTTGTAAGTTTTAAAACCTAACTTAAGGGCTTCTCTATGGCACGTCGATCTTGAAACACTTCGTCCCACAGCATCGCTCCAAAGAACAGATATTTCACCATAGTTCGAACGCCTGTTTTTTCTAATAATCTTCTTCAATGCCCGTCTATCAGCATCTGATATTTTGGATTTCGACACATACCGAGGTTTTGTAGCTATTGTACCTGTTGTTTTATAAACTCGAATAATATTTTTCACATTAAACTTTGATAAATTAACTAGATCGCCAATTTCTGCGTTTAATTTTCCCCTTTTAAATAAATTGATAATAATTGAGCGAATTTTTTCATCAACAACCTTTCCACGAGTCATTTTTACTAATAATAAACAAAACAAAATTTCATTTGTTGGAAAAAGGCAAAGCCTACTTGATTATTTCACATATTCAAAGATTCTTAAAAAAAAAAAAAATCGTGAAAAGCAAAGAACTATTTTTTATATAAAAATATGTTTTTAACAATTAAAAAATAATTTTAAGTCAAATGTTACAATAAAATTTCTTAAATTGTCTAAAATGTTGTTCCAAATGATAATAAAAATAAATATTTAAATTAAATTTACCGTGAATTATCATAATTTTATTTAAAAAGAAAAAATATTGGTGGGCCAATTGATATGGGACGGGGCTCGTATTTATCTTTTCAATATGTATTAAATTCAATTATAAATGTTTTAATAATATAATTTTTTATTGCTTTCCTTATTTTCGAAATAATTTAACGTTCAATGGCTACATGAGTTAATCTGGTGTTTCAAGACAGAGCTGCCCCTTGATAGAGCAGCTCACCTTTTTCCATGATCATACCTTGTTCATCTTATTAATAATACAAATATTAATATTTAATTGTGTTGATATAATTTTTAAATAAAGCTTTAATTTTTAATTAAGACTAGAAAACAGAAATTGAAGCTTTGTAAGAGGGTGGAAAATTTGAAATTTGTTATTTAAAAATAGATAGATACATAGATAGATAATAATTTATTGTTTAAAGCCAGTTTGGATAATACAATTTTGAAAAAATAGAACAAAAAACAAAAATATAACAATAAAAAATTATAAAAAAATAAAAAAACAAAAATAAAGTAAACAAACCGAAAAACAAAATAAAAATTTTAAATAAAAAATCTTATTTTAAATTTCTTATTTTATCTATTCATTAACTATGAATGGCCGGATGCGGAGAGCCTCAACCACAAAGTGAAATAAGTCTTTTGCTTGTTTCTCATTACAAATGTTCAATATAATTTCCACGAAGTTATCTTCATCTACCACCTCAGAGGCAAGAAAATATTTATACAAATAGTAACTGCGCGAACCAGTAAATATCGGACAATCTACCAGAATATGTTTTAAATCTTCCTTTGCCTGCATATTCAATAGCGTGCAGTTCACATTTGGGTCCAATTTATAACTGTTGGAGTTGACATAAAAATGTAGAACTCGAGCATTTTGTGGTTCTTAGTTGGTGGATAAGTCGCGTTTTGGAGATGGGCAAACGCGTGTTGAGGAGAAAATTATTATTAGGGTCTAGACGCCCATATAAGGGTGCATAAGTCGAACCATTTATAGCCGACTGGTCCTCAAGGCAGTAAATATTCCGCAATCCACCCACCAGAACGTCCCTAGCTGCCCTGATTGCATCCACATTTTGGGGATCCCATAGTCTCAACCCATCATCATCATCATCATCATTGAGTATACAGTCCTAAGACTGGTTTGATGCAACAATCCGTCTCCACTCGACTCTGTCCTCCGCCAGCTGTTTAACCTCTCTAAATGTCTGGCATCCCATATCCCCAATTATTTGGTTGAAATATTCTAATCTGGGTCTTCCCCTTCCCCTTTTCTTTCCCACCTCCTCCAAGATATCCCTAAGCAGTCCCCCATGTCTCAGTGTGTGCCCCCATCATCTGACCTCTTCTCTTCTTCAGACTCTTCCACAAGGTTCTTTCTTTCTCCGATTTTTCCAAGAACTTCTTCATTTGTAATTTTATCCATCCATTTGATACCCATCAATTCTTATAAAAAAACTGTGCACCTGGGACACCCAGTTATATTTAACCTTATTAGATTCGGTGTTATGAAGACAAACCAATCGGTTGTAGCAAATTCGGGGAGTCTACTGGATGGCATAGCAAGAATCCTACACATCCAGTTAAGTGATCGCTCGAAAGCAACCACCGTGTTATTTAAAAATAAAGATTGTTATTTAAAAAATATCAACGACCTGTCTGATCCATAATACTTAATCAAAAAGCGTGGTGCACTTTGTCGAAATTAATTAAAAGTACATGTTTCTGCGCCCCACACTTTTTGATTAAGTAATATATTATTTTGTACTTTTAGAAGCGTGTTCTTTAGTTTTTTTTTTAATATAATTTTAATTTCCTCTTATGTTTTCATTTTTTTTTTTTTTTTTTTTTTTTTTTTTTTTTTTTTTTTTTTTTAAGATAATGATGAGAGAAGGAGTTACACCAAAAAAGTGTGCAACCCCTAAAGGCCTGGGTTGGCCCTCCATCGTGAAAAGAAGAAGAAGAATTTTATGGGTTGGGCGGGGAGTCGAAGGTATCTGTGGATACGGGTCTTAAATAGCTGAAGGTTATAAGTCGCGGGAAAGATGGTGGCAGGGAGCGAGTTCCAGTCTCTATGGGATAAAAGAGTTGGCGAAAGCGCTTGTTCGAATTTTATCCAATTTGACAGCGAAGGGGTGCTGAGCGTTAGAAAACCGCGTGTTTCTGCGTAAAGAGGGCATTAGGGGGGATAATTGATTTGAGCTGGACTGAACAGACACCGTGATAGTATCTGTAGTACAGGGAAAGGGCAGAAACGGTTCTTCGGTGAGCCAGGGAGTCGAGTGAGTTGGTTAGGAGCGCTCGGGTCTCCTATTAGTTTAATTGCTCGCTTCTGAATTGCATCCAGTGTAGCAAGAGAATGCTTGGGAGGCGCCCCTCCACAGATGAGAGCCATATTCGAGACAGGGACGAATTTGAGCCTTTATGCAGCATAAGAAGTTGACTGGGAGTATAACAGCGTCTAGACCTAAATAGGAGACCAAGCTGTGAAAACATTTTCCCTACTTAAATAATAATATATACGTAACATGTAGATTAGTGTAAAATGAATTTAAATTCTAGCTATATAGATAGCTATATTGAATGTTGTTTGAATTCCAAATGAATTGGTCAAAAGAGAGAAGAGCGTTTAAATGAAGGGCTCTGTCTCTCTCTATTAGTGTAGTTAATGTTTAACAAATCACATTCAGACAAATGTTAATCAACAGGGGTGATGGAGAGGGGTGGGGTGGAAATTCTATTCATTTGAATTAAGTCTTGACCTGTGAGTAAAGTGTAGATTTTTAACTTTATGCAAATGAGACCACCGACCCTTTAAGTTTAACTGTGCTTTTATTGTAGACACCATATATTTATATTAATTTATGTATTTCTCATTTACATAATAAAATTATTTGTTTCTTTTGAAGGTAAGTATAGATCCAGGTTAAAAAATTTATTGATTATTTAATATACCGCGTTAGTTTTTTATCTTGAGACAATCTTATAACTTAAAAACATTGCATTATATGAAAAAAAGTTTCAAATAAAACTTTATTTATATCAGGGGGGAAACTAAACTACACTATTGTTTGTCGACCTAGAACAAGCTTTCAAGGGTATTTCGAGGTCAAGTCCTGTTTTTTAAATGGAAACCTTCTGTTCCATCTTCCAT
>JALMQS010000722.1:0-248904 GCA_024734495.1 Forficula auricularia
ATATAAATAGCAATATGAATGGTAAATTTGAGAGTATGAATGGTAAATTTGAAAGTTTGAATGTTAAATTCGATGGTATGAATGGTAAATTCGATGGTATGATTGGCAAATTCGATGGTATGATTGGCACAATTCGATGGTATGATTGGCAAACTCGATGGAATGAACAGCGGAGTTGATGTGATAAATGGCAGGATTGATGTGATAGATAGTCAATTTAATGATCATCCCGGAAAGTTTGAAAATGGTAGAACTTGATATACATTGAGTCACCAGCAGAAGCACACCTCTCGGATACGTGTCCTCAAACCTAATACATATATATATATATATTACATTCACCAGCCGTTCTTCCCCATCGGGACATCTACAAGCAAAATAACACGCCTCTCCACTGCAGCTGGGAAACTACAAAGGAAACACTTCTCTATCTCGCCTTTCTTATTTATAACGATACAAAAAATAAATATCTCAGTCTCTCTATTAATTGCTGGTCTGTATAACTTTATTTATAGTATTAGTACCAGGAAGCCCATTTCCCTACATCCTTCACGCATCACCTCAAATTTCATTCTCCATTTCAGGGACGTGCCACTTGGATCAGTCACTGAGGGACACACCCACCCCATTAATAAATAGCGAAGCAGATAAATTTAATAATAACGTAATAAAATAAAGCCCAATTTCCCTAGTACACAAGTTACATTCCGCCCACTTGCCCCTTAATAACCCCCCACCCCCTCGTGACATCTTCCTGGTAGAATGCCAAACTACAAAGACTGTAAAGTAATACTGCTACCATCCAGTGAAACAAAAAGTGCTGTTTATCGTCGTTTTGAGAAAGTTTGTCTTACTGAAGATAAAATCGCAATTAAAACTTTTTACAAAATTTGGACCATTTTTTGACACACTAGGTCCCTTTTCTCGGAGAAGGTCACAAGTTCGTTTTGTACGTTTTTATGGGGTAAATAAATTTTTATCAGAAATCTAACTCATTTCATATTATTCTACACCCTTTTAGGTACCAGAATCCACTCTTAAGTCCAAACCCGTTTTTTGACACACTAGGTCCCTTTTCTCGGAGAAGGTCACATGTATATGTCCATTTATTGGTGAAAAATTAATTTTCTTGAGTAAAATATCTATACTCACTATAGTATCAAATATAAATTAATTTTAATTTTTAATCCAATTTACAAAAAGCTATTTTATTTATTCATTTCGTTGGGTTTTTTGCCTGTTCTATGTCCGAAACTATTTCCTAAGCAAGATGTCTTGATTGACAAGACATCATCTCAAAAGGTGCTGACGTCTCGATGTTGACTGTGTAGCAGTTGGAGGTCACATGGTGTCTTTATAGAATGGTTATTAAAACATATTATTATCTTCGTTAAATTTAGTGGTTTGAAATCGAGTTTTTCGAATTATCCTATTGAAAAATTTATATTTCTGTTTATTATTAATTACCTACTTATAAAAATGTCTCTTGAGGAAATAGTAAGTTTTCACACCTATTCTATTTAATAAATATGCTTGTGAGCAATTTTTTATTAGAATTTAATCGAGGAAGATGGATAAAAAGGGGAGGATAGAATGATCTCGCTCTTCCTTTAAAGCTAAGTCATTACAAACAAGGATGCCAAATTTATTTAAGTCCTGACCTGTTTCAGATTTGTAGAGAATAATTCCTTAATTACTATTATTCTAGGAACGGTCTTTTGACTCTAGGTAAGATAATATTAAATCGAAATGAATATCAAATTTAGATATTTATCATTTGAAAATATTAATTCATCAAAACTGGAAACAGCCTAAGGAGTCTTGAAAAAGATTAACTTTTTCCTCCAATTAATTAAATTTAAAATTAATTCTCTTAAAAATTTCAATAAAATAAATTAAAAAATGGCGTTTGGCAATTTTTCTTTTAAAAATTAATTATGCTAATTTATTTTTTATTCTCAAGTATACACCTATGTTAGATAGTCAGATTAGTGATTAATTATCAAATAGGACATTATTCATTTATTATTCATCATGATACATTTAAAAGGGCGGAATGTTTTAATAGGTCATGGGGTTCTAAATGATAAGAACGGAATAATTTTTAGTTAAGATCCTAGTAGATATAAATATTTGTTTAATTAAGGGAACAAAAAGATTAAAGAGACAAATTTGGCTTAGGAATACATGAAAATAATATGAAATTGGATTAAATTAGACTGTTTGAGAATTTGGGCTTAAAATGAGTAAATATAAAATTAAGGAATCGGTTGGGCAGTTTCGGCGAATTATAATAATTTCAAATGATAAATATCTAAATCTGATATTCATTTCGATTTAATATTTTCTTACCAAGAGTCAAAAGACCGTTCCTAGAATAATAGAAATTAAGAAATTAATCTCTACTAGTCAGAAACAGGTCTGGACTTTATTTAGCTCTAAAGGAAAAGAGAGATCATTCTATCCGCGCACTTTTTAAGTCATTTTGCTCGATTAGATTCAATCAATCCCTTTGAAATCACAAGAGTACATGAACTATATTAAATTTATTTATTCCGGCTTATGCATATCATTGGATTTTGTCTTTAGGAACATTTACAATTATTTATTATATTAGTGAGAAAAGGAAAAAATCATCATAAACACGACTTTTGTTCTTAAATTATCGTTGCTATTTGAATCCAGACACAAAAGAAATAATGTTCAAAAACTATGTTTCCTGATTTTCCACGTTATAGACATTTTTCAAACCAATGAGAAAAAAAAATCGAAAATTTTTGATTGAATTCAATACTAGACTACTGGGCGTAGCAAGTAATAATAGATTTGAGAATCATTCTAAAAGATACAATATGCTGGAATTAATGTCAGCGTAAGAATATTGTTAAGAGCTTTAATCAAAGATTTATTATAACGTCTTCTGGGGGCCCACAGATCTATGTATACAAAATTTGGATGAGTTTGGTCAAAGGGCCTAGATTTTAATTCCCCATCTCCATTTTAGGTGGTTAGTTTTTGCATTTTTAGTCTCAAAATTAACTGAGAAATTTTTGGATTGATTTGAAAATGATTACCTATAATTTTTTTAAAAATGTGCCCATCTTCTTAAAGCCGCTGCTTACTTTTTAACCGACTTCAAAAAAGTTAATTCGACTGAATTATTTTTGTGTCTATGTTGCCTGATATCTTCTCCAATTGTGAACCGATTTTGATGATTTTTTTGTATTGGGTTCAGTCTAGTTTCCGATTGGTATAAAAATATAAATTTCATTGGTATTGGACCTTTTTTGTTATGTTTGTTCAGGCATAGCTTCTTTGTTTATGAACCGATTTTAATGATTCTTTCTGCGTTTGGATCAGTATAGCTCCAAGATAGTCAAGATTCCTATTTATTTATTTATTTATTTATTTTATGTATGTTCAGCGAAAACTTTTTGCCACGCGGACCGATTTCGATTATTCTTTTTATTGGAAAGGGAATACCCTAGGGGTGGTCCCATATTAATTTGGTCAAGTTCTGATGATATGATCAATGACGAAATAACGTAAATCTCCAATTCTTATGAGCAAATAATCGAAATTATAATAAATAAAATCTTTTATAAAAAAAATCTTAAAACATTCATTTAAAACCCGCAAATGTTTCGAGAGAATTTCTATATTTATGAATTGAATTTTATTATCATTTTCTGATTCATTTCGCCCGACGCTTTCTCTTATATTACGAGATGCATGCAAGGTATTATATTAAGTCTCTATTAATAACATCACTAAAAAGAGAAAAATAAAAATAATTTTTATAAAAAAAAAATAAATAAAATCGACTTCAAAAAAATTAAATGCAATAAACAACTAAAAGTTATAAAATAATTATCTAATTTAGTTACAACTAAACGACGAAATATTTACATGAAATCACTTTTTAAAGTCGGTGCTAAAACAAACTATATAAGCGAGCGTACACACCAAACGTACTAAGAAAGATCCGCCGAGTTCGATTCATAAAATGTTTATTTTTGGCACCGACTTCAAGTTAATATTTCGTCGTTTAGTTGTAACTAAATTATCATAGATAATTATTATAGTATTATTTATACATTTAGTGCATTTTATTTTGATTTTTGAGTTCTTATTATTTTATTTGTTGCATTTAGTTTTTTGAAGTCGGATTTATTTTTTTAAATCTATCTTTAAATAAAATACGCCTCATATACGCCGTATGCTCGACCGAACACCCTATTTTTTATTATTATAAATTTAATAAAATAATTTATAATTATTTACGAAAGTACCCTCCTCTCTTAATCATCATCATTTGCAGTCAAGAGTTAGGTCGTTAAGCCTATTCCTACTAAGACATTATTCCGCCAACGTCTCCTAGGGCGTGAGCGATCTCTTTTCCTTTGGGTTTATAGTTCAGGGCATATTTTGGCAATCTTGAGTCTTCCATCGTTTCGAGGTGGTCAATCCAATTTTGTTTATATTTATCCCTGAGATTTGGAGTTCTTCTCTTATTTGACTATTTTTTATTTTATTTATTCTTCTATATCATTTGACGCCTCTAAGGAAACGCATCTCTGCAGCTGTAATTCGGCTATCTTCTCTTGGTCGTGACTCTCTTAATTTTGGTCCTATTAGTAATAAATAATATCTCCCTTTGGTATGAGATTATTTGATTAGAATTATCAGCTTTCTTCGATTTTTGTTTGAAAATTTTTTAACCCTCCCCCTTTTGGTCACTTTCAATTTCACCTAGTAAATCTTTTTTCATAACGTCGTATAGAGTTAATATTCAAAATTTCCTACAAATCGATTAAAGAGTCTAGAAATTATATTGATAAATCTATCTGACCAAAAACATGTGAAAAAGGGGCTAAGTTCGGTACAAACGGCTTCGCCGACAAAAGAGTTGAGATCTAGACGGGTACCAGGTTCCATAGCAGTTGCTTAAATCGTAGCTATAGGGATGAACAACGTTCTTCAATTGATTTAAAGGAAAATTTGTTACGTTCTTTGATATTAAATTTATAACTTGGCAAGTTATAATAGTCAATAACTTACGTTTAACGTGATGATATTTAATACAAGCTTAAAATTTAGCTTTGCTACTTGTTCTATTTTATACTACAAACAATTTAGTTGAATATAAAACTTGCCAAGTTATAAATTCAATATCAAAGAACGTAACAAATTTTCTTTTAAATCAATTGAAGAACGTTGTTCATCCCTATAGCTATGATTTAAGCAACTGCGAAGTCGTTTGTACCGAACTTGGCCCCTTTTTTCACATTTATGTTTTTGGTCAGATATTACAAATTTTTGAAAAAGTTTTATCCTTAAATTTATCTAAATTAAAACATTTAAACATTTATATTAATAATGATTAAATATTTCTCATAAAATATTCATTGAAAACCGGTCAAGTTTTCATAAATTCACCTCTTCTAGTTCGGGTTTTCGAGGTTTCGGTTTCTTCATTAATGTGCATTAAAGTGCAACGGTCTACCAATAAATTTCAAATTCTAGCTTGATTGTATTTTCACTACCTGTTAATTAAGCCTGCTAATAATTCCCACTATTTTAGCTCCTGAAAAAGGAGGTTTCACTTTTCGATTTTTTCCTTTAACTTGTAGCTCAAATTTCAAATTCAGGATCAATCAGTAGATACTTTCAGGTTTTTGATATATCAGTGAGTGAGATCAGTCAGTGTTAAAATGGCACTTTTCAGACCTTAGCATTCAAGAACTCTGTGGTTTTATTCATGAAATTTTTGGATTCTAAGTGTTCAGTAGCCTTATTAGATATGCAATAGTTTTCAAGTGAGTAGGTCTAATAGTTTTGAATTATGGGGGTCAAATGTAGTTCAGAAATGGTTCGTGTATCTCACATGGCGGTTACGTCGCCCATTTTCCAAACTTGGCTGACACAAATGACTTGTTAATAAAAATATAAATTCTCTGGGTATTATAAAATGGGAATTTGAAATAGACCGTAGTATCTCCAATAAAAGCTTAATTCCTGAGGGCATCAAGCTCAAAGATCTCGCCGAGTTTTGTTACCAAGGTGAGTTTAATGTTATGTTATATAATATACAGTGTGTAATAAAACATTTTTATCTTTTAAGGCGGTAAATTAAAAACAATTTTATTGATGTTACTTTCTCATTTCAAGTATTTATTATATTATTATAATTGTTCAGAACCCATTAGACTATTATGTTAGTGAAATTTTTGAAGTATAGAGGTGGGGCATTATTACAAAAATTAGGCTTAGTATATACTACATATTACAAATGTAATATAACTACTATTAAGAACTGTGTTTTATGTTCTCTCTAACTTAAAATTTTATTTCTTCCCTTGTTTATACACCTATCTTCTCCGGTACGACCAAACTTCTCTTCTGCGTCACCGGCCAATCATTTAGCAGAGCTAATTTAAAACATAGAGGGGATACTTCCCTCTCAAGCCCAAATCTTAGTTAACGCAAGAGCTTCAAAGTCACCTAATTCATATATACAGTTAATATGCTGGTATTGTAAGCGGATCTGTTCTTTCAGGAAGTAATTTTCGTGCATTATTCTGTTCCCTTGACTTTTAGGGTTGAGCACCTGCAATTTTATCATTTAAAATATATATTTTTCTACTTTTTTTTATTTGAAAAAAAACTTAAGCTATGGACAATATCTTTTGTTTTACTCTAGCATAATCGATATCTGGATTTCCCATTCTATATCGGCCCGCATACGAATAACTCATTAGACATTGGATTTTCTAGCTTTGAATCTGCCCAAAAATGCTAAAATGCTGGCATAGTGCAAAATCACGGGTGCCTGCGAACGGTTTGAGCTAGAATACTGTAACTGCAGATTATTTATACCAACTCGTAAAACCAGCTCTGCTCAACGACTATTTAAGAAATTTTCATAAAACGATTCAACTTTTTTCTGATTTTCTGCATTATCATCATGGAATATGAACTAGGTTCCCAGTACTGCTCTACCGCAGGCGTACCGAATAATGTAATCAAACTCCGAACTATTATTAAATAATATTTGGTTAAAAAATTATGTGTTTTTACTTTGGCCTTTAAGGTTGGTTGATATTTTTCAGTAGTGAAAGCTGTCGAGTGTTGAAGCTTTTATTTTGTGATTAATTTTTATTAAGAGCTGAAATCTTATTAAAATCACACATAATTAATTAAAATTATTTATTGAACAAGAATTAGTCACACAGGTACAACAAACCTACGGCTTACTCTGAGATCGGTCATATAGTACTTAAATGTAACTTAACTGAATTAGTCGGTCGTATAAAATTCGAAGCTTTATTGTATTACTTATTCTTGTTCAATAAGTCAATCATAATTAATTATTTATGATTTTAATAAAATTTCATCTCTTAGGTTATTGATATAATTCACAAAATCTCACCTAAATGTAGACATTAAAAATTATTTTATTTAAAAAACAGAAAGACTCTCTCATTTTATTTTATTTTTAACCCAAAATAAATAAAAAGAAACATGTCTTTGGAGTCCTCATTAATTTTTGTTTATATATTTAATTATTTATTCACACATAAAAAACTTGAGGCCTTTAGTCCAGCTCATAGATCTGATGTATAATGAAAATACATGCTGTGGGGAACTAAGACCTGATGAAATAGTTAAAAACCATTTCAATCAACAAACAGAAGAATAATAAAATACTGTTCTCGAGCAGATGGGAATTTAACAGCATGTAAACGGAAGAAAAAGGAGGATTTTTAAGAATATCAGATTCTCTCAGATATTATTTGCTGATGTGGTCAATTGTCGAGTGTTCATTGCGAGATTTGCAGTCACGTAACGTTTGAAGTCGATGGTTGAATTTCAGGCACTAGATACTGTGCCTACGTTCTTAAAAACAGTGTGGCCACAACACCTTATGGGTTTCTTGAATAGGCTGAAGACAATGATGCGCCTTGTACTTGCCGTGATTACTCTGATATATTTAAAATACTTTTTCTGGTTTTTCATTATTCGGTTTATTTTTTCGGTGGTCTGTTTGGTCTTCTAAATGTAGTTTAAGTTGCCTCAGCTCCAGACTCCTCCAGCTGATGTACAGAACACCAAAATATTTGAGTTTGTTTATCATTCTACCCTTAGTTGTCGACCATGGGTACTTGATAGCTGTCGTCACCCAAATGTGTCGTTAGATGTCCATATATTGCTTCACGTAGTTTTCTTGGGGATTTTTTTGAAATTTGCATCAGATTATTATTTAAATATACTTCTGCATTGATTATATAAAACAAAATCTATGAAACTAAATGGTAGTTCCGGAGACATTAGAGTTTTTCAGGTTCCATAATATTGCACTATAATATCGGAAAGTTTACATACATATTTAATTATATTAAGAAACTTTCCACATTATTATGTTAGACAATGGACCAACACATTTTTAAGAAATTACCCCAGAGCTTTTAAGATAATAATTTATAATAATGAAAAACGCACGTTTATACACCGCACCTAAAAATGGGAGAATTTTCTGTCGTTTTGGTCTGTTACATTGTCGGTAATCATTAATCAGTTATGAACTTTTTGTTCTTATAAATCCTTTGGTCTGAAATTTCTATGATAAATATAGTGTCTGATTAAATCATCAAATCTACACGGATTATTAATAGTGGCAAGAGGTCATGTTTTGGAATCTATTATAGTATTAACTTTTGTTGTATTTTTGCTAGCACTCTAGTTCTATTAGTCTTCGGAAATCGGATTAGTATTTTGTGAAAGGGTTTCAAAATGTTATATTATATTACTGAAGTTCATATGTTATTTTTCTTGTTGAATGAATTTTATTTACCTGTCTACCATGAATCCAACACTAACTCCATTAGTCAATAAATAATAAATTATCATCGATGAAAAATATTCAATATCTCAGTATATATGATACGGTACCTTGATACTTAAGGATGCATATTTAATAATAGCTGTTTGAACATGTGAATCTGTCAAGATAGTCTGTTAATTTTACAAATAAATTAATGTTTACTGATTTTGATCATTGATGAACGAGCTATTTGTCAAGTTGGACTATGGTATATATTATTTTTATATTCATCATGGTTGGTCCATCGCGAAAGAATTTTCCAATTAAAAATTGGACTACATACTATTTAATTGTTCTTTCACTCGTAAAATTGAAAACATCTAAGACTTTTCCTTCCGAATAAAATAATGTTTCCTCATATGTTCAAATAAAATGTTTAATAATTCTTAAAAATGTTTTGTTTCCTACAAACTTGCCATGTCTTTTGTTAGGGAAAAATGAAAAATTATTTCAAGTAGACTCATTATTGTTTGCTTTTATTCATGTCGAGTTGCTGCTATCCCTGCCTTTCGAGATCAACTGACAGAGATATGATTCTTAAAAATTAGAGATGAAAAAAAGAGAACACCATAACAATATTCTCTTTATTTTGTCACACTTGATAACAATATTCAACTAAAACAATAGGGAAATAACTAATAATGTCATAATAAGCAATAAATTGATTTATTTGTATGAATAATTAATTATATTGATGTATTATATGAATATTTTGTACAAATTTATCAATAAATTTCTCTATTAATTTTTCACTCATTGAACGTGATTAATAATTCGTAGTAGGTTCTCACTAGAAATGATTAATTTTTAAAAATAAAAAATAATATATTTGAAGAAATTCTGCTTTGAAACAAAGAATGGAAGTGGACATACATGAAATTTTTTTATTCATAAACTCGTCTAACGATTTTTTGTAGTACTAGTGCATTTTTATGTCATGAGTTATTAGTTATTAATAAAATAAATTTGGTGTAATTGTAGGTGACGCCCAGAATTTCAAATAAATGAAAAATGTGAAAGTTGTGTAGGAATACACATTGATTTTCTTATAATTGAGCGGAAAATGTGTGTCCTTTGAAGATTGATAAGCAAATTTTTCGATGTGTCTGGATCGAACTAACACACACACCTTGTGAAGTTTTTTTAATTCAATCGAATATAGTTGCGGTCTCTAATAACTGAAAGATCTCGGTATTAGAAGGAGTAAAGATCAGAGAAGGGCCGAGGGCGTGAAAGAGGCGTGCCCACCTAATAGTTCAAACAAAATAACTAATAAAATGCATTTTTTGATTTAATTAATTATTTTATTTTTTTATTTATTTGCACGAAATTTGCTCTGAGTGAGACGGACCGGTAGAACTTTTACTGAAAGTATCGGAAGGTAGACCAGTGAGGAAAGAAAAATAACACAAGGTGTAATTTATTGGATTCCCTCCCATTTCAAACCGATGTTTCGGTGACTTCTTCGGCTCAAGGTCACGAGGAAACAAATAAAACGCTTCTCCTCCTCCACAGCAAGTGTTCAAACTTTTTCTCCTTACATGTGAAAAACAATTTTTTTCTCTTCTTTTTCCCTCTAATTTCCGAAGTCAGTTTGAAAGGAAAGGAGGAGGAACTAAATAAATTACACCTTATTTGGATATGTTAATTTTTCTTTCTTCACCACCCTCTGGGCTGCTCTCGTTGTTTCTCACTAAAGTTCTAACATTCCGTCTCTTCCTCAAGAGAAAATTTCGCGCAAATTTAATTGGTTTACTTCATATCTTTAAATACTATAGCAATATATTTCGAACATTAAAGAGCATGGTTGGAAAGACATGGAAGCATAAAAAATGAATACAGTCTTTGAGTCATTTGAGAGCTCTGTGGACATGGGTCTCAGGCATGTATGTTTATTGTGAGAAGTATAGAAAATAATTTTTCCTTTTACTTAATTAATAATTGTGACCCCTTGAAACCCCGGAAGAAGAGAAGAATCCTCCGAAACTACCTGAGAATAAATTGCCACCTTATTGATTTGTGTTAATTTTTCCTCACTACCCTTCGGTCTGGCTCAATACTTTAATTTATTTTTTATTAATTAAATTAACTACAGTAGAACATTAACATTGAACCGTGCCGGTTGAATGAATAGTATTAACAATGTGTACTTACAAATACACCACCCCCCATTAATTGCATATGAACGAATGATAGAAATGCACGTTTTAATTTAATCAGAAAAATCACAAAATAACAATAATTTTACAATATAATACATACATATACATACTTATTACATAAATTAATGTCTCGATTTTCTGCTGGATTAATAGATTCACATTAGTTATTTACGTATTATATACTTAATTTATTCGTCATGTATATATATCAGATTAAAAGAGGTTGTTTTACCACTGACACCTGACTTCTATTAGTCCTTTTTTTTTTATTGAATGTCCCTGGCCTTTGTATCAGATACAGATTTACAATTAAAATTGAATGATAACATAAAAAAGGAAATAGCAAATACAGTACATAAATAATACACAGCAATTACACCATGTTAAAATACCTACAATACAAAAATACAATACAATATAAAATACAATACAATACAAAATACACATATACACAAATACAAAACACGAATAAAATACAATACAATCATTAAAAAAATCATCAACAAAATACACAGCAAGCCATCTACAAGAATTAAGATTTTATACATATATAAATACCAATAGTTAGGTATATACAATAGGTATATATATACAATGGTATATATATGTGTGTATATATACAATATATATATGTGTGTGTATGTATACATACACAGGTATATATAAACTGCACTATTCACCTTTTGGGCCTGTCATTTTGGAAAGTTTTATGGTTCCTGGTCAACTTGGCTGTCGCAGTCTCACCAGCTTTCCAAGTGCTGAGGATCATGAAAATTGGGGTTGATTTTGACTCTGAGATTAAGCCTGGAAATTTGGGCAGAAAAAGGATTAAATGTCTGGGGCAGTGGGATCACATGTACATAATGGGAAGAACGTTATAGAATCAGATAGATCGGCGATAGTGTGTGATTAATTTTACCCATTCACACACACAGAGTTTTTTTCTACCTTAACAAGGTGGGGTCAGTTACTAACTAAACAGAAGTAAACCTTTCCGGCAAGAAATTTCACTACTAACGCATTCCAAGGGATGGTGAAGTCCCGCCAATGAAGTTGCTGCTAAAAATCAGCAATTTCATTTCGACTTATTCCTTTGTCCTATTAGTCTTTAAAATAAAAACAAACAAACAATGAGTTAATAAACTGGCGGTTGGTTTATTTGTTTTCAATCATATCAAAACATTACCAAAATCAATTGTGCTTATTGATGAATGAAATATGTATCAATTAATTTCATTGAAAGTACATATTTGTCATCAGAACGTACTTTTAGAATTATTAGTCATTGACATTTAATGTGGGTTCGAAATCTAGAAATACAAACATATGGCACGTTTTGGTTTTTGTGATTGACAATGATTTTCTTTCCACGTTTCAGATATTTATACACATTATAAAAAAATGATTGAATTGTTCTACGTGTACAACTCGATAAATCTGATTAGTAATACACTTTAGATTTCTTCTAGTACCTATAAAGTAATTTATTATTCTTAGGCATTTTTGGAAATGTGATAATCTAAAACAAATATTAATTTAACATATGTTTCAAATACTGTACTAGCTCATAATTTACTTATTTTAAACTTTATTAAATGTTATCTTTGTTCATAATGAAGCAGGTTCAGAAAATTAAATTATTTCAGTAATTTATTTCTACTTGAAAAATTTGATATACAAAAGTTCTTGCTCGATACCGAAATATTTTAAGGCGATTTTTCATCGTGTTCGCGGAATCCTTCATTTAATTTTTTGTTAAACACTTCTTTTCCCCCCCCTCCAAAGTTACAAAGCCCCTCTAAAAGTTGCTAGAAAATTGTTTTTATCTAAAATATCCACTATGGAAGAATTTAAAGAATGTAATTTGGCAGAAGGACCGATGCTAATGCAACGGCAGTTTTTTGAGATTTTTGTAAAATGCTATCACAAAAGTATTGCACCCCTATAATAGTTTTGCATCAAAATTGAGATATTTTTCATCGGATATACATTCTCTATTTAAAAGACGGACTAATCTGGAACTTTTTTATGTTCTTCAAAAATTGTTTGTTTGATCACAAAAAATAAAATAACATTCAAACCCTTTCACATAAAATTACTAGATTGGTTATTATTTGTGAAAAAAAACAGAAGGTGTCAAATGAAAATATAATGGCAAATATTTTTATTTTTCAAAATTCGTCAAAAACTGCCATTTTATTAGCATCAGTTATCTGCCAAACTGAATTTTCTAAATTATTCATAATGCATATATTAAATAAAATAATTTTCCCCCGAATTTTATAGCCGTAACTTGGAGGTATATAAATAAAACAATCTGACAAACTCTTGGTTTTCGAGAAAATCACCCTTTAAAATATTTCGCTTCAATTTAGAAACACTTATATACTGTATATCAGGTGTATGTTTTTTTACAAATATGTAATAATGAGTCTCCTTTCAAATTTTAAAAAATTTGATGATTTTAAATCATCGTTTCTTGTGGCTACATTTTCACCAAGAGCTCCAACAAATTTAAAAGCGAGAGCCTACTACAACACAATAGTGACTGTAATGAGGGTTGACCGCTCGTCCCGCTGGTTCGACCGGAGTCTCATATAACGGCAACCCAGTTATATAATCGTCTAAAGTCAACCCCGAAACCGGCTAGAACGTCAGGAGCAATTGACATGAAAATTAAAGAAAAAAAGAAAATACCTTCTTTCATCATAGAGTCGACACAACAGGAGATGTTTATCTACAGAGCCTGCGCTTCTGGAAAGCAATAAGCACCGCATAAAAAAGCCAAGCCTAGAGAAACGAAATATTTTGTCATTTTGTAAAATATAAAAAGAAAAATTGTTTCTCTCGCCTTTTCTTATACATAAATACAGCGTGTCACATTAATATAATATAATATAACGCCAGGGTTGCCATTCGTCCCATGTATATACCTAACTTTTGATGATTTTTACCAAATTTATAATTCAATAATGATGGCCAAATGGTGTCCACCATGTCAAAGGAAGAAAAAAATATATGTTCATTAATCTTAAACAATAACTCTAATATTCGTCACTTTCCATTTAAATACATCCGAAAAAAATCAATCATTTATTATTGCTTGTTGATAGAATAACGATTTGTTTCATCCTCTTACTGCATACAGATGATTCGATCACCTTGAAAATTAACTAGTAAAAGTTAAATTTTATGGATGTAATAATAATAATAATATTAGTATTATTTATTTTCTCGTATAATATAATTTATTTTCATAAATACTAATAAAAGGGCCCCACAGAAGGAAAGATGGATTGTTTAGGAAATGTTATTTCACAATCGTTCACTTGCATCATTTTCGATTTCCTCATTAACTTTCAGATATGGAGATGGTAAAGCCTGAAACTAATACTCAAAATTGTTGTGTTAGTCAGTGAGTTTAATCTTAGAAATGCAATGTTGTCTTCAATCAAAATTTATAGTCGAATTTCTATTTCTCCAGATTTGGATCGATTGCCTTTGTTTCATAGGTGTCCGTGTTTGATATTTTTTAATGGTTTGTAGACGTATTTTTTGTAGTTTTGTTTCCACAGCAGTGATGTTTGTTATTAATCATATATATTTTGTTTTGGAGTTCCCACGTCAAGTTTGAGAAATGGCTGACCTAGACGTACGTGTACCCATCCAACAAAGTGAATTATTTTCGGGACACATTTTCCAGATAAGGAATTCCCATCTATAATGTGGTAGTTTTCTGAACATCTAGAAAGTGAACTCCCCTTCTGATTCTCACCTTCTCCGCTTAGAACTCTTTGGTGTGGGTTTGAAATATACGGTTTGCCAATGCATCATCACGTGCCTGAGATCATCCCCTACTTACGTAAAAGTATCTAATTTAATTATTACACTAATAAGTGTGTTGTGAGCATTCGGGGGATCATTCATTAACCTAGTCGGATATTGAATCCAATGTCTCTATTTTATTTTTTGCTGTTCTGTTAATATCGCACCAATCGAGCGTGTAGAAAACATGCACCAATCATCATATGTGAAATAAGGGAGCCTATTGGTTTCTCCTCCCCGTTTTAAACCGATGTTCTCCTCAGGGTTTTCAGTGTTCAATGAGCGGAACAATGGTACGTTCTTCCTCTTCAATGTTGGTCTGTTTGCAACTTTTTTTTCATTTTGTTATTGAAAACAAATTTCTTTACTGAATGTGGTCGACGGAGTGAAAGAGGAACTGTGTCACATCTATGGTTTTTTTTATATGATGAGAGAGTGAGTCTAATTTGTGGGCAACCTCTGTGTGGTCGGGGTTGGGCTCTCCCATCGCAGCATTGTCAGTATTCTGTTGGGCGGTCGAGCTGCAGTTCGGACGTTCCAACAAGCGGAAGGGTTGTAGGTCGGGAGATGGTGTCAGGAGGAGTCTGCCTGAGGTCAAGGAGCGGCATTGGCGAGTGTTGTTCGGACTTTGTCCTGGCCGAGCCAGTGTGCTCTCGGTGTTAGGCATTGTGGTGATACACTGACAGACACAGTGATAGTACAGTGGCAAACGACTTGGTGAGCTAGGTCGAGTGAGTTGGCATAGCTGAGCCAGCCGCTCTGAATTGCACCAGGGTGGCAAGAGAATGCTTGAGGCTCCCTCATTTATATATGATCATCTTTATGGCTGCAAGGCATGCTGACTGTAGTCCCAGGTAGGGAGACAGTTTGTGGGCCAGCAGTGGTTTGAGATATGGTCATCTCATTTAAGGTCAGACTTAGCCTCCTAGCATTGTGATTTTATCCCTGAATTCTAGGCGCGTCGATAGAAACCTCCCCAAACATATCATTCGACTCAAACTCACTAGAATTCAGGGATAAAATTTCAATGCTAGGGGTAACTCTAGGGTCTGACCTTTCATAGAATGACCATATCTCAACCACTGCTAAAGCTGCAGCAAGCTTGGTCTCCTATTTAGGTCTAGACGTTGTTATACTCCCAGCCAACTTCTTATACTGTATAAGGCTCAAATTCGTCCCTGTCTCGAATATGGCTCTCATCTGTGGTGAGGGGCCTCCAAGCATTTTCATTTACCACCCTGGATGCAATTCAGGAGCGAGCAATTAAACTAATAGGAGACCCGGCTCTAACCAACTCACTCGACTCCCTAGCTCACCAAAGAATCGTTTCTGCCCTTTCCCTGTATTACAGATACTATCACTGTGTCTGTTCAGTCGAGCTGAAATCAATTATCCTCCCTAATGCCCTCTTTACGAGAAACACGCGGTTTTCTAACGCTCAGCACCCCTTCAGCTGTCAAATTGGATAAAAGTCGAACAAGCGCTTTCGCCAACTCTTTTATCCCTATGACCTCCAGAGACTGGAACTCGCTCCCTGACACCATCTTTCCCGCGACTTATAACCTTCAGCTATTTAAGACCCGTATCCACAGATACCTTCGACCCCCGCCCAACCCATAAAATTCTTTCTTCTTCTTTTCACGATGGAGGGGCCAACCCAGGCCTTTAGGGGTTGCGCCTTTTTGGTGGAACTCCTTCTCTCATCATTATCATAAAAAAATATAAGGTGTAATTTTTTTGGATTCTCTCCTCTTTTCCTTTCAAACCGACTATTCGAATTAAGAAAAAGAAGAAAAAAGTTGTTTTTCTATGCTTCTGGTAAGGAAGAAAAAAGTTTTAAATAGTGCTGTGGAGAGAGGAAGGAAGCATTTTATTTGTTTCCTTCATTGAACCTTTGAAACCCTGAAGGAGGGAAGAATCTTCCGAAACGTCGGTTTAAAATGAAAGGAGGAGGGAAACTAATAAATTACACCTTATTTGCATATGTGTTAATTTTTTCTTTCCTCACTACCCCTGGGCTGCCTTCGATTATTTTCAATTAAATTAAATATTAACAGAATTGTAAAATAAATAAATTTATTGAGTGCTCTAATCATTTAGAGTTGTAGACTACGATCCCCGAGATTCAGTTACTAAACAAAGCTTCACAGGGCTTGCAGAAAAAAACGCACTTATTGAAGTGTAATAATTAAATTAGATACTACATTAAGTAGGGGATGGTCTCAGATTTTGTGTGTGCATTAAGCAAAAACCGTATATTTCAAACCCACACCAAGGGATTCCTGTATAGAAATGGAGAAAGGTGAAATCAAGAAGAGAGTTTCACTTTCTAGATGTTCAGAAAACTATACATTACATAGATAGGAATTCCTTTATCTGGAAAAAATGTCTGTCCCGAAAATAATTCACTTTACGATTAGTTGAATTTTAGATACGTCTAGATCAGTATTTCTCAAACTTTTTAACGTAGGAACTCCCAAAACAAAATATATATATAATTAATACTTCGTATCACTGCTTTACATAATAGAGGGTAAACAAAACACAAAAAATACGTCTACAAACCATTAAAAAATATCAAATGCAGTTTTTTATATAAAGAACAAAACAATCGATCCAAAATCTCAGAGGAAATAGAAATTCGACTATAAATTTTGATTGAGATTCTTTATTTACTTCTAAGATTAAACTCACTGGCTAGCACAGATATAGAAAATATAATTTTGAGAAATATTACTAGATCAGAGCAGATTTTTTACCATCTCTATATCTGAAAGTTAATGAGAAATCGAAATGTGTAGAAATTGAAACGATTGGCTGAAATAACATTTCCTAAGCAATCCCATCTTTACTTCCGTTCACTAATCAAGTTTATTTTGTAAATATTTGCCAAAGAGTATATATAATAAAAGTATATATTATACGAGAAAATAAATAATACTTAATATTATTATTATTATTATCCATAAATTTAGCACACTGAGACATCAATTTTTCAAAAATTGATCGGAATCATCTGTATGCGAATAAGGAGGATGAAACAAATCGTTCTGGGTAGGATATTTATTGGTGGAAATCAATAAGCAATAATAAATGATTGATTACTTTCGGATGTATTATCAAATAAGAGTGACAGATATTAAATTATTTTCAGTTGTGTTTAAGATTAATGAATTATATATTTTTTTTTCTTCCTTTGGCCTTGGTGGACACCATTTGGCCATCATTGATGAATTATAGAAATGATTGGTAAAAGTCATCAAAAATTAGGCCTCTCCCTATGGGACGAATGGCAACCCTGTACATTATATTATTATAATATATTAATGTGACACATATGGGACATGTATAGAAAAAGGCGAGAAAAGCAATTTTCTTTATATTTTACAAAATGACAAAATGTTTCGTTTCTCTGGAAGCGTTTTAGAGCTTTTATGCGGTGCCTATTGCTCAGAAAGCAAGTCTAGCAAATCGCTTATCTCCTGTTGTGGTCGACTCCTGTGATATGAAATAAAACATATTTTCTTCTTTTCTTTAATTGCCATATCAGGTCTCCCTGACGTTCTACTTTTTAACGCCGGTTTCGAACGGCTAGTTTGGAGAGGTTGACTAGGCAATTATACTCTTTAGGTTGCCATTGCTTTTATCTGCCGAGACTCAGTCTCGAACCAGCATACTTCAGGACAGCGGTCCGACACTCTGGCCACTGACCCACAGTCGCCTATTGTGATATGAAATAAAATATATCTAATAAGATCTTTGATTCTCGGCTTTTAAATTCTTGGAAATAATTTGGTGAAAATATAGCCACAAGAGACGATGGATTTTAAAAAATCATCAAATTTTTAAAATTTGAAAGAGTCATTATTATTTATATTTGTAAACACATCTGCACCTGATATACAGTATATAGGGTGTTTCTAAATTGAAGCGAAATATTTTAAAGGGTGATTTTTCATAAACAAATTAAGGGGGTTTGTCAGATTGTTTTTTATTCAAAACCTCTTTTCCTCCAAGTTACAGCCCTCTAAAGTTAAGAGGGAAAATTGTTTTTATTTAATATATCCATTATGGAATAATTTAGAAGAATTCAATTTGGCAGATAACTGATGCTAATAAAATGGCAGTTTTTGACGATTTTTGAAAAATAAAAATATTTGCCATTATGACTTCATTTGACACGAGCCTACTTGATTTTTTTTCACAAATAATAACCAATCTGTGAATTTATGTGAAAAGGGTTTGAGTGTTATTTTATTTTTTTGTGATCAAACAAACAATTTTTTGAGAAAAAGTCAAGGTATAAAAAAGTTCCAGATTGAATCCGTCTTTTTAAATAAGAAAATATAGATCCATTAAATAGTTTTGATGCAAACTATTATAGGGGTTGATTTTTTAATCCCCTTGTGATAACATTTTACAAAAATCCTCAAAAACTGCCATTTTATTAGCATCAGTTATCTGCCAAATTACATTCTTCTAAATTCTTCCATAGTGGATATTTTAAATAAAAACAATTTTTTCCTCTTAACTTTAGAGGGCTGTAACTTGGAGGGGAAAGAAGTGTTTAACAAAAATTAAATGAAAGATTCCCTTTAATTTTTGATGAAAAATCACCCTTTAAAATATTTCGTATCAATTTAGAAACACCCTGTATATCAAATTTTTCAAGTAGAAATAAATTAGTGAAAATAAATTTAATTTTCTGAACTATGCTCATTGTGAACAAAAATTCTTTATTTAATAAGTTTAAAAAGAAATTATTAAGTAAATTATGAACTTGAAACAGTGACAAGTATAGAGATGAAACGCCCATGTTAAATTAATATTTGTTTTTAGATTATCACATTTCCAAATACCTAAGAACTCAATTAAAATAAATTATATAGGTATATTTAGAGAGAAATCTAAAGTGTGTACTAATCCAAGACTTACATATTAATTTACATATTATATTTATCGGGACAGCATTGTAGTGAATTCAATCATTTTTTTTTTTATAATCATGTATAAAAATATCTGAAACGTGAAGGAAAAGAAAATCATTGTCAATCATGTTTTTTCTTGTCTGTATGTTTGTATTTCTAGATTCCGAAACCCACGATAAATGTCAATGACTAATAATTCTAAAAAGTACGTTCTGATGACAAAATGTATGTACTTTCAATGAAGTGAATTGATTATATTTCATTCATCAATAAAGAAAACATCTCTTTTGAATGATTTTATTGATATTTTAATGTTTTGATATGATTGAAAAACAAATAAATTAACAGATGTTTTTTTTTCAATTTCACTTTATTAACTCATTGTTTGTTTGTTTTTATTTTAAAAGGACTAATAGGACAAAAGGACATTCTAGTAGTCAGGGAAATGAAATTGCTGATTTTTTAGCGAAACGGGCTTCATTGGCGGGATCCTTGTTAAACCAACCCATCCCTTGGAGAGATGCGTTGGGGCTGGCTAGAGAGGCGTTTAAGAAGGAATGGGAAAGTAATTGAGGGTATACTAGTCTTACCAGAGGTTCCTTTCTGTTTGGATTGAAACCCAAACTGACCCCACCTTGATTTAAAGATTTTCCTGAACAAAACTGAAAAAACATTGTATATATCAATAGATGAATAGACTAAGAATTAATCACACGCTTACTAATGCCGATCTATCCTGATTCTATAACGTTTCTTCCCCATTATGTACATGTGCTACGATCCCGGCTACTGCTGAACATTTAATCCTTTTCTGCCCAAATTTTCCAAACTTAAATAATCTCAGAGTCAAAATCAACCCCAATTTTCGCGATCCTCCAGTACTTGGAAAGCTGGTGGAGTCGCTAACAAAAGCGACAATAAAGTTAATTTCAGAATTCATAAAACTTTCCAAAATATTAATTTAAAAGGTGAAATGTGCGAGTTTGTATATACCTATTGTATATACCTACCTATGTATACCATACCTACCTGTATATACCTATTGTATATACCTACCTATTATACCTACCTACCTATATACCTACCATTGTATATACTATACCTATTGTATATACCTAACTATTGGTATTTATATGTATAAAATCTTAATTCTTGTAGATGGCTTGCTGTAGCGATATTTATGTGTATTTTTATATTTGTATTTGTATTGTATTTTGTTGTGTTTTGTATTTGATATTGTATTGTATTTTGTCGTGTTTTGTATTTGATATTGTATTGTATTTTGTATTGTATTGTATTTTATATTGTATTGTATTTTGTATTGTAGTGTATTTTGTATGGTATTGTATTTTCTATTGTAATTTGTATTGTATTGTTTATGTACTGTATTTGTATTTCACTTTTTATGTTATCAATTCAATTTTAATTGTAAAAATCTGTATCTGATGGCTAAAAGGCCAGGGATGAATCAATAAAAAAAAAAGGACTAATAGGGGGTCAGGTTGGTCGAGTGGGTAAAGTACTAGCCTCGTAATCAAGCTATCCCGGGTTCAAGCCCGACTTTAATCTGATCCCTATATACATATTTGAGAATAAATTAAGATATATAGTATCGTAAAATGGCTAATGGTTGAATCTGTGGCTCCGGCATCGGACATTAATTTATGTAATAAAATTATGTATATATGTATGTATTATATTGTAAATTGTATTGTTTGTTTTTGTAAAATAAAATACAGTGTGTTTTCTGTTCGTAAACGTGCATTTTTATCATTCGTTCATATGCAATTAATGGGGGTGGGTTATTGTTTAATGTTTTGTGTTATGCCTATTCGATTAACCGGCACGGTTCCAGTACCGACCCTGTCGGTTAATCGAAGTTCTACTGTAGTTAATTTAATTAATAAAAATAAATTAAAAGTAATGGAAGGCAGACCAGGGGTAGTGAGGAAAGAAAAAATTAACACAAATCCAAATAAGGTGTAATTTATTGGATTCCTTCCAGCTTTCCTTTCAAACCGAGGTTTCGGAGGATTCTTCCCTCCTTCTTCAGGGTTTCAAGGGGTCCTAATTATTAATTAAGTAAAAGAAGAAAAAATTATTTTTCTATACTTCTCACAATAAACCCCATATCTCATAAACCACACCAATTAAACTAAAAATCAATGGGAACCCATAATTATATCAAATAAATCCTAGAAAATATCAAAATGATAAAGATGTATTCATTTTTTCTCTCAAAATGTCTTTTTCCAATACATGTACTTTAATCATTCAGAAATATGTATATATAGGTATTTAAAAATTTATAGTAAGAATTAAATTAAATTTGCACGAAATTTTCTCTTGAGAGAGACGGAATGGTAGAACTTTTAATTGAAAGTAACGGAAGGCAGCCCAGAGGGTGGTGAGGAAAGAAAAAATTAACACATATCCAAATAAGGTGTAATTTATTGGATTCCCTCCTCCTTTCCTTTCAAACTGACGCTTCGAATTAGGAAAAAGAAGAAAAAAAATTGTTTTTCTATGCTTCTGCTAAGGAAGAAAAAGTTTTGAACACTGCTGTGGAGAGAGGAAGAAAGCATTTTATTTGTTTCCTTCATTGACCCCTTGAAACCCTGAAGAAGGAGAGAAGAATCCTCCGAAACGTCGGTTTGAAAGGAAATGAGGAGGGAATCCAATAAATTACACCTTATTTGGATATGTGTTATTTTTTCTTTCCTCACTACCCCTGGTCTGCCTTCCATTACTTTCAATTAAAAGTTCTACCAGTCCGTCTCTCTCCAGAGTAAATTTCGTGCAAATAAATAAAAATAAAATAGTTAATTAAATCAAAAAATGCATTTTGATTAGTTTATTTTGTTTGAATTTATTAGGTGGACGCCCCTAACTCTTCACCTACGCCCTCGGCCCTTTCTCTTGATCTTTGCCTCCTTCTTTTCTCTAATGCAGGGATCTTTCGAGATTATTAGAGGCCGCAACTTCTTATATTCGATTGAATTAAAAAAAAAACTCTAGATGTGTGTGTTAGTTCATTCCTCCCAGAGCATCTGAAAAATTTGCTTAAAGCGAATCGAGTCTTCAAAAAGTTTTTACATTTTCCTTCAATTATAAGAAAAAAATCAACTCGTGTGTTCACCACACAACTTTCACATTTTCATTTATTTGAATTCTGGGCGTCACTACCAATTTACACCAAATTTGACACAACTAATAACTAATAACTCATGACATAAAAATACACTAATTTTTACAAAAAATCGTTGGAGCAGTTTATGAGAAAATAAAAAAAAAATTTCATGTAAATGTCCACTTCCTGTCTTTCGATTTCAAAAGCTTGATGTACTCCTTCTAGCCTATATCGAGCTTAAGTTTCGAATTTCGTATCTCTGAGACTTATGGTTGCGAAACGCAGGGGGAGTACATATGTACATACGCACTGACCAATGGATTTTGGACCACTTTTTGGCCTCTGGGGACCACAATTTCCGATTTTATGTCCTAAATCCGGTTTCCAACTATTAAGGGCAACGATTCCTTCCACCTAGAAGTTACAAAATTAAATTAACTTTTTTCATCTCTGAGATACATTCTCTCAAAGAGTCAGAACCCAGACTGGCCATCGCAATACTCTCCCATTATATTGTATAGAATAAAAGTGTGAAAGTAATATAATAATTTTGCGTAATATAAAATTAATCATTTCCTAATTGAATTCTACGAATTATTATCACACGTTCAATGAATGAAAAATTAAATTTGAAGAGAAATTTATTGATAAATTTGTACAAAATATTCATATATGCATCAATATAATTAATTATTCATACAAATAAATCAATTTAATTTGCTTATTATGACATTAATTGTAGATTATTTCCTATTGTTTTTGAACAGATATTGTTATCAAAGGAGCAATATTAAAATAAAGAGAATATTGTTATGAATGTTTAAAGCCTCTTTTTTCATCTCTAATTTTAAGAATCATATCTCTGTCAGTTGATCTCGAAGGCAGGGGTGCTTGAAAACAACTCGACATGAATTAAAAACAAACAATAATGAGTCTACTTGGAAATAATTTTCATTTTTCCCCTAGCAAAAAAGAAGACGCCCAAAAAAACAATAAAAGAGATTTGTAGGAAATAAAAACATTTTTAAAAATTATTAAACATTTTATTTGAACATATGAGGAAACATTATTTTATTCGGAAAGGAAAAGTCTTAAGAATGTTTTCAATTTTACGAGTGAAAGAACAATTAAATAGTATGTAGTCCAATTTTTAATTGGAAAATTCTTTCGCGATGGACCAGCCATGATGAATATAAAAATGTTTCTCTACGTAGTCCAACCCGATAGAATTCTTCAGTTCATCAATCTGATCAAAACCTCAACAAGCTTATTATTTATTTAATAAAATTAACAGATATCATGACTGGAATGTTTTATGTTTAAACAGCTATTATTAAATATGCATCCTTAAAATATCAAAAAATCAAGAGTACCGTGTCATATATAAATAGAAAAGATGCTGGAGGTGTGGAGAATATTTTTTTTCATCGATGATAATTTATTATTTATTATTTAATAGGTTAGTGTTGGATTCATGGTAGACTGGGTAAAATAAAATTCATTCCGAGCCCAAGAAGGAAAAAAATAACGTATGAGCTTCAGTATTATAATATAACATTTTTGAAACGCTTTCACAAAATACAACTAATCGATTTCGAGATATCTCAAATTTAAGGAAGTTGTTTCGCGAAAATACTAGCAAAAAGTTAATGCTATAGTATATCGAATAAGGATTCATAATTCATAAGCCCAAAACTTTTTGCTGTTTATGTACCACTATTAGCCAATCCCGTGTAGGTTTGACAAATTTGGCAACACTGTCCGGACTTATATATTTTATCATAGAAATTTCAGATAAAGTACATTATAAAGGGAGATTTATAGAACAAAAAGTTCATAGTAAGCGATTGAAAGCTGTTACCGACAATGGCTGAACCAAAAAAACGACAAAAAATTACTAAAGTTAACCCATTTTTAGGTTAAATAAATGCGTTGTTGCCAGCTTGTTTTTGGTGTGAATTTTTCATTATTTATTCATTATTATCTCAAAAACTGTGTTGTATCTATGAATTAAAATTTTCTTAAAAATGTGTTAGTTATTGTCTAATGTTGGTTTAGTTTTTTATAACAATGGTAAGAAGAGTTTCTTAATTATAATTAAATATGTATGTAAACTTTCCGATATCCAGTATAGTGCAATGTATAAGAGTCTGAAAAACTCTATCTTTGGAATTTAATATCTCCGGAACTATATTGTTCATAAATTTTGTTTTGCCACCAATCAATGCAGAAGTATTTAAATAATAATCTGTCTAAATTTCAAAAAATCCTAAGGAAACCCACATGGGGAAACAACTCCTTAATGAGACGGCTCTAACGATTTTGTTTAAAATTGGTGTACTTATCAAGTGCCATGAGTTATTAGTCGTGTATAGATTTTAATCCGATTGAAATAAAGGAATTAGGAGTGTCGTAAAATAAATATTTTAATCATTCATATTTCGTCTTCGGTAAGTCGCAGAGCCTTGAAATTTGAAACTTAAGCTATTTAGAGGTAAATAGTTACCGAGCATCGCTCCAGGCATTAATAATTAACTTCCAATCAAAAAAGTATTTTTCCTTAAATAATATCAAATGAGAAATCACGAGCTTAAATACTAAGTATCATTATTCAGTATTCAAATTATAAAAGATGTTAGTAATTTTTATATTTTTAGAGCAGCAAGGTTTTAGTATCTAGTGCCTGGAGATGCAACCCTCATTTCAAAGCGTTCTATTGGCTGCAAATCTACTTATTACAAAGGCGGCGCTCGCTTTTTCTAATTAATTTTCGATAATTACATTTACCATCAGCAAATAATATCTGAGAGGAATCCTTGATATTCTTAAAAATCATCCTTTTAATTTCGTTTACACTCTTGATTAGGGTGCATCTGCTCGGGGTGGATGTGGACTGAGAGTACTGCTTGTTTTTCTTTCTATTTTATTATTCTTCTGTTTATTGATTGAAATTGTTTTTAACTATCAGGTCTTAGTCCCTTTTGTATGTATTTTCATTATATCTGATCTATGAGGCGTTCACCTCAGGGCATTATTGTGAATAAATAATTAAATATATAAATAAAAATTAATGAGGACTCCAAAGATCTGTTTTTTTATTTAATTGAGATTTTGTGAATTATATCAATAACCTAAGAGTTGAAATTTTATTAAAATCATAAATAATTAATTATGATTATTTATTGAACAAGAATAAGTAATACAATAAAACTTCGAATTTTACATCGACTTATTCTTTTAAGTTATTTTAAGTACTATATGAGCCCGATCTCAGAATAAGTCGTAGGTTTATTGTACCTATTATTTATTCTTGTTCAATAAATAATTTTAATTAATTATGTGTGATTTTAATAAAATTTCAACTCTTAATAAAATTAATCACCAAAATAAAAGCTTCAACACTCAACAGCTTCACTACTGAAAAATATCAATAACCTTAAAGGCCAAAGTAAAACATAATTTTTTAACCAAATATTATTTAAATAATAGTTCGGAATTTGATTACATTATTCGGTACGCCCGGGTGGCAGAGGAGTTTTGGGAATTTTAGTTCATATATTCCATGATGAAATGCAGAAAATCAGAAAAAAGTTGAATCGTTTTATGAAAATTTCTTAAATAGTCGTAGTAGAGCTGGTTTTACGAATTGTATAAATAATCTACAAAGTTACAGTATTCTAGCTCAAACCGTTCGCAAACACCCTTGTGATTTTGCACTATGCCAGCATTTTAGCATTTTTGGGAAGATTCAAAGCTAGAAAATCCAATATCTAATTAGTTATTCGTATGCGGGCCGATATAGAATGGAAATCCAGATATCGATATGCTAGAGTAAAACAAAAGATATTGTCCATAACTTAATTTTTTTTCAAATAAAAAAAAAAAAAAAAGTAGAAAAAATATATTTTAAATGATAAGATATTAGGGTGCTCAACCCTAAAAGTCAAGGGAACAGAATAATCGCTTTCGAAATTACTTCCTGAAAGAATTGATCCGCTTACAAATTAACATATTAACATATATATGAATTAGGGTGATTTGAAGCTCTTGCGTTAATAAGATTTGGGCTTGAAGGCGAAGTATCCCCTCTATGTTTTAAATTAGCTCTGTTAAATGATTGGCCGGTGACGCAGAAAAGAAGTTTAATCGTACCGGAGAGATAGGTGTATAAATAAGGGAAGAAATAAATTTTTAAGTTAGGAGAACATAAAACACAGTTCTTAATAGTAGTTATATTACATTTGTAATATGTATTATATAATGAGGCGTCATTCCTAATTTTTGTAATAATGCCCCACCTCTATACTTCAAAAATTTCATGTCTCTAACATAATAGTCTAATAAGTTCTGAAAAATTATAATAATATAAATAAATACTTGAAATGAGAAAGTAACATCAATAAAATTGTTTTTAATTTTACTGCCTTAAAAGATAAAAAATGTTTTATTACACACTTTGTATATTATATAACATACATTAAACTCACCTTGGAAAATAAAACCCAAGTTAAGATCTTTGAGCTTGATGCCCTCAGAATTAAGTTTTTATTGGAGATACTAATTTAGTCTATTTCAAATTCCCATTTTATAATACCCAGAGAATTTATTTTTTTATTAACAAGTCATTTGTGTCAGCCAAGTTTGGAAAAACGGGCGACGCACCGGCCATGTGTATATTTACACGAACCATTTCGAGCTACTTTTGACCCCACTAATTTAGTCTATTTCAAATTCCCATTTTATAATACCCAGAGAATTTATTTTTTATTAACAAGTCATTTGTGTCAGCCAAGTTTGGAAAAACGGGCGACGCACCGGCCATGTGTATATTTACACGAACCATTTCGAGCTACTTTTGACCCCACTAATTTAGTCTATTTCAAATTCCCATTTTATAATACCCAGAGAATTTATTTTTTATTAACAAGTCATTTGTGTCAGCCAAGTTTGGAAAAACGGGCGACGCACCGGCCATGTGTATATTTACACGAACCATTTCGAGCTACTTTTGACCCCATAATTCAAAAACTATTAGACCTACTCACTTGAAATATTGCATATCTAATAAGGCCCACTGGAACACCTAGAATCCAAAATTTCATGAATAAAACTATTATAGTTCTTGAATTATTAAGGTCTGAAAAGTGACATTTTTAACACTGACTGACTCACTCACTGACATATCAAAAACCTAAAGTACTTCCACTGATCCTAGAATTCTGAAATTTGGTATGCTGGTAGAGTTTGGGCTACAATTAAAGGAAAAAATCGAAAAAGTGAAACTTTCCCTTTTTCAGGAGCTAAAATGTAGGGGTGGAATTTATTACAGGCTTAATTAACATATAGTGAAAATACAATCAAGCTAGAATTCTGAAATTTGGCATACTGATAAACTGTGGCACATTAATGAAAGAGAAAATTGAAAAACCGAAACTTTCCCTTCTTCGGAGCCCGAAATGAAGGGGTGAAATTTATGAAAACCCGACCGGGTTTTTAACGAATATTTTATGAGAAATATTTAATCATTATTAATATAAATGTTGACTTAATGCCAACCTCACTTCCATTTGATGGAAGAGGCCTATATTCAGCAGTGGATTGTCGCTATCGACAGGCTGATGATGATGATGATGATGATGATGAATATAAATGTTTAAATGTTTTAATTTAGATAAATTTAAGGATAAAACTTTTCAAAAATTTGTAATATCTGACCAAAAACATAAATGTGAAAAAGGGGCCAAGTTCGGTACAAACGACTTCGCAGTTGCTTAAATCATAGCTATAGGATGAACAACGTTCTTCAATTGATTTAAAAGAAAATTTGTTACGTTCTTTGATATTGAATTTATAACTTGGCAAGTTTTATATTCAACTAAATTGTTTGTAGTATAAAATAGAACAAGTAGCAAAGCTAAATTTTAAGCTTGTATTAAATATCATCACGTTAAACGTAAGTTAACTATTATAACTTGTCAAGTTATAAATTTAATATCAAAGAACGTAACAAATTTTCTTTAAATCAATTGAAGAACGTTGTTCATCCCTATAGCTATGATTTAAGCAACTGCTATGGAACTTGGTACCCGTCTAGATCTCAACTCTTTTGTCGGCGAAGCCGTTTCTACCGAACTTGGCCCCTTTTTCACATGTTTTTGGTCAGATAGATTTATCAATATAATTTCTAGACTCTTTAATCGATTTGTAGGAAATTTTGAATATTAACACTATACGACGTTATGAAAAAAGATTTACTAGGTGAAATTGAAAGTGACCAAAAGGGGGAGGGTTAAAAAATTTTCAAACAAAAATCGAAGAAAGCTGATAATTCTAATCAAATAATCTCATACCAAAGGGAGATATTATTTATTACTAATAGGACCAAAATTAAGAGAGTCACGACCAAGGAGAAGATAGCCGAATTACAGCTGCAGAGATGCGTTTCCTTAGAGGCGTCAAATGATATAGAAGAATAAATAAAATAAAAAATAGTCAAATAAAAGAAGAACTCCAAATCTCAGGGATAAATATAAACAAAATTGGATTGACCACCTCGAAACGATGGAAGACTCAAGATTGCCAAAATATGCCCTGAACTATAAACCCAAAGGAAAAAGAGATCGCTCACGCCCTAGGAGACGTTGGCGGAATAATGTCTTAGTAGGAATAGGCTTAACGACCTAACTCTTGACTGCAAATGATGATGATTAAGAGAGGGAGGTACTTTCGTAAATAATTATAAATTATTTTATTAAATTTATAATAATAAAAAATAGGGTGTTCGGTCGAGCATACGGCGTATATGAGGCGTATTTTATTTAAAGATAGATTTAAAAAAATAAATCCGACTTCAAAAAACTAAATTCAACAAATAAAATAATAAGAACTCAAAAATCAAAATAAAATGCACTAAAATCTATAATAATTATCTATAATAATTTAGTTACAACTAAACGACGAAATATTAACTTGAAGTCGGTGCCAAAAATAAACATTTTATGAATCGAACTCGGCGGATCTTTCTTAGTACGTTTGGTGTGTACGCTCGCTTATATAGTTTGTTTAGCACCGACTTTAAAAAGTGATTTCATGTAAATATTTCGTCGTTTAGTTGTAACTAAATTAGATAATTATTTTATAACTTTTAGTTGTTTATTGCATTTAATTTTTTTGAAGTCGATTTTATTTATTTTTTTCTTTTATAAAAATTATTTTTATTTTTCTCTTTTTAGTGATGTTATTAATAGAGACTTAATATAATACCTTGCATGCATCTCGTAATATAAGAGAAAGCGTCGGGCGAATGAATCAGAAAATGATAATAAAATTCAATTCATAAATATAGAAATTCTCTCGAAACATTTGCGGGTTTTAAATGAATGTTTTAAGATTTTTTTTATAAATGATTTTATTTATTATAATTTCGATTATTTGCTCATAAGAATTGGAGATTTACGTTATTTCGCCATTGATAATATCATCAGAACTTGACCAAATTAATATGGGACTACCCCTTAGGGTATTCCCTTTCCAATAAAAAAGAATAATCGAAATCGGTCCGCGTGGCAAAAAGTTTTCGCTGAACATACATAAAATAAATAAATAAATAAATAAATAGGAATCTTGACTATCTTGGAGCTATACTGATCCAAACGCAGAAAGAATCATTAAAATCGGTTCATAAACAAAGAAGTTATGCCTGAACAAACATAACAAAAAAGGTCCAATACCAATGAAATTTATATTTTTATACCAATCGGAAACTAGACTGAACCCAATACAAAAAAATCATCAAAATCGGTTCACAATTGGAGAAGATATCAGGCAACATAGACACAAAAATAATTCAGTCGAATTAACTTTTTTGAAGTCGGTTAAAAAGTAGCAGCGGCTTTAAGAAGATGGGCACATTTTTAAAAAAATTATAGGTAATCATTTTCAAATCAATCCAAAAATTTCTCAGTTAATTTTGAGACTAAAAATGCAAAAACTAACCACCTAAAATGGAGATGGGGAATTAAAATCTAGGCCCTTTGATCAAACTCATCCAAATTTTGTATACATAGATCTGTGGGCCCCCAGAAGACGTTATAATAAATCTTTGATTAAAGCTCTTAACAATATTCTTACGCTGACATTAATTCCAGCATATTGTATCTTTTAGAATGATTCTCAAATCTATTATTACTTGCTACGCCCAGTAGTCTAGTATTGAATTCAATCAAAAATTTTCGATTTTTTTTTCTCATTGGTTTGAAAAATGTCTATAACGTGGAAAATCAGGAAACATAGTTTTTGAACATTATTTCTTTTGTGTCTGGATTCAAATAGCAACGATAATTTAAGAACAAAAAGTCGTGTTTATGTGATTTTTTTCCTTTTCTCACTAATATAATAAATAATTGTAAATGTTCTAAAGACAAAATCCAATGGTATGCATAAGCCGGAATAAATAAATTTAATATAGTTCATGTACTCTTGTGATTTCAAAGGGATTGATTGAATCTAATCGAGCAAAATGACTTAAAAAGTGCGCGGATAGAATGATCTCTCTTTCCTTTAGAGCTAAATAAAGTCCAGACCTGTTTCAGACTAATAGAGATTAATTTCTTAATTTATATTATTCTAGGAACGGTCTTTTGACTTTAGGTAAGAAAATATTAAATAGAAATGAATAATCAGATTTAGATATTTATCATTTAAAATTATTATAATTCGCCGAAACTGCCCAACCGATTCCTTAATTTTATATTTACTCATTTTAAGCCCAAATTCTCAAACAGTCTAATTTAATCCAATTTCATATTATTTTCATGTATTCCTAAGCCAAATTTGTCTCTTTAATCTTTTTGTTCCCTTAATTAAACAAATATTTATATCTACTAGGATCTTAACTAAAAATTATTCCGTTCTTATCATTTAGAACCCCATGACCTATTAAAACATTCCGCCCTTTTAAATGTATCATGATGAATAATAAATGAATAATGTCCTATTTGATAATTAATCACTAATCTGACTATCTAACATAGGTGTATACTTGAGAATAAAAAAAATAAATTAGCATAATTAATTTTTTAAAAGAAAAATTGCCAAACGCCATTTTTTAATTTATTTTATTGAAATTTTTAAGAGAATTAATTTTAAATTTAATTAATTGGAGGAAAAAGTTAATCTTTTTCAAGACTCCTTAGGCTGTTTCCAGTTTTGATGAATTAATATTTTCAAATGATAAATATCTAAATTTGATATTCATTTCGATTTAATATTATCTTACCTAGAGTCAAAAGACCGTTCCTAGAATAATAGTAATTAAGGAATTATTCTCTACAAATCTGAAACAGGTCAGGACTTAAATAAATTTGGCATCCTTGTTTGTAATGACTTAGCTTTAAAGGAAGAGCGAGATCATTCTATCCTCCCCCTTTTTATCCATCTTCCTCGATTAAATTCTAATAAAAAATTGCTCACAAGCATATTTATTAAATAGAATAGGTGTGAAAACTTACTATTTCCTCAAGAGACATTTTTATAAGTAGGTAATTAATAATAAACAGAAATATAAATTTTTCAATAGGATAATTCGAAAAACTCGATTTCAAACCACTAAATTTAACGAAGATAATAATATGTTTTAATAACCATTCTATAAAGACACCATGTGACCTCCAACTGCTACACAGTCAACATCGAGACGTCAGCACCTTTTGAGATGATGTCTTGTCAATCAAGACATCTTGCTTAGGAAATAGTTTCGGACATAGAACAGGCAAAAAACCCAACGAAATGAATAAATTAAATAGCTTTTTGTAAATTGGATTAAAAATTAAAATTAATTTATATTTGATACTATAGTGAGTATAGATATTTTACTCAAGAAAATTAATTTTTCACCAATAAATGGACATATACATGTGACCTTCTCCGAGAAAAGGGACCTAGTGTGTCAAAAAACGGGTTTGGACTTAAGAGTGGATTCTGGTACCTAAAAGGGTGTAGAATAATATGAAATGAGTTAGATTTCTGATAAAAATTTATTTACCCCATAAAAACGTACAAAACGAACTTGTGACCTTCTCCGAGAAAAGGGACCTAGTGTGTCAAAAAATGGTCCAAATTTTGTAAAAAGTTTTAATTGCGATTTTATCTTCAGTAAGACAAACTTTCTCAAAACGACGATAAACAGCACTTTTTGTTTCACTGGATGGTAGCAGTATTACTTTACAGTCTTTGTAGTTTGGCATTCTACCAGGAAGAGGTATTGCGAATTTTTCAGCAAAATTTTGAATAAATTGAACAATACGAGTAAGTGATTCCGGTGATAACACACGCGATTGCCGTTTTGAAGACTTGCCACTTAGTTCATGTTTTCGTTCAGAAAAGCCAACATTATCACTATGTCGAATCAAATTTTTATAACGTTTTAAACCAACATCGAAAATAAAACAAAACATCTTTCTACAAATATGAATGCCATGAAATAAGTACATTGTATCAACTCTGGATTTATTTTTTACCCTTTGGCCATACTTCTTCCGACTTTCAGTATTATAAACGTTTTCGAGCGATAAATGTTGTCGATGAAATTCCAAATGGCTCAAATGGACTAAATCTTGTTCTGGTTTATTTAATTCTTGGAAAAATTGGCGGCTTTGTATAGCAAGATTTTCTGGAATTATCTTATTACATTCTTTCGAACAACATGCTTCGGATTTTTCTCCGTACATCAAATCGATGTTCATCGACTCTTGTATATCTTCAACATCATCATCATCATCATTAGCCTGTCGATAGCGACAATCCACTCCTGAATATAGGCCTCTTCCATCAAATAGAAGGGGGTTGGCATTAAGTCACCACGCTTGCCAGACGGATTGGTGACTAGGAATCAGATTATAGCCGGTCAAATATCAATGCAGGGACTCGGACTCGAACCCGGGACTCCTGCTTAGAAGGCTAGTGTCTTAAGCTCTCGGCTAATCCGATTCCTATCTTCAACGGATTCCTCCAATTCGGATATAATATTGGATTCGGAAACATCATGCAAAAGACTTTGATTTTCAGTTAGTCCCGAAGTATTAGCACCGACACTTTCAGATAACGTCATATCGATCTCATCATCGCCATAAACCGAGTCTAGTCTTTTTAAATCATCATCAAAACTGTCAGAAATATCCATTTTTATAAAAATTACTTCAAATTAACATCAGCTTAGTAACAAAATTACAAAAAAACCAAAATTGCGAAACAACTTTTGAGATATTGATAACACTCGTTATACAGTTGGCACAAGACTGAAGCGTCACTTTATTCTTTTCCTTTCTTATAGTTATTTTTACAAAAAATACGTCACCACATAGGCATGACGTCACCAAAGTCGGCACCCAATCATAACTAACCATACCAAATCGCATCTCCCAACTGAAGGTGTGTTCAAAGTGATAATGCGTTATGAAACTTTAAATGCGTTTTTTTTTCAAAACTTCATTTTCACACACTAGGTCCCTTTTCTCGGAGAAATATGTCATATTATTTTCTTGAGAAACTTATTCTATTCTTATAACAATTCTTTAAATAAATCTTGTTATATATATATATATATATATATATATGTATATATAGAATCGGTTTCTCGAAAACGGCTCTAACGATTTCGCTAAAAATTGGTGTACTTATCAAGTCTCATGAGTTATTATTCGTGAATAAATTTTAATCTGGTTAAAATAAATGAAGGGAGTGTAAATTAGTCATGTCGCAAAATAAATATTTTTATCGTTCATATCTCGTCTTCGGAAAGTCGCAGAGCTTTGAAATTTGAAACTTAAGCTATTTAGAGGCAAAAAGTTGCCGAGCATCGCTCACTGCTCCAGGCACTATTTTCTTGAATACAGAGGTCTTCATATGTAAAAAGTGTCATTAATAATCAATGCAAGGAATTTAAAATTTTAATTTTTTCCCATTTACCTATACCATTTTTATAACAAAGTACTTGATTTTAAATTGAAAGTATTTTTGCCGAGAGTAGCAGAATTTTTATATATTGAAGGAGACAATAAAGAGTGTGTCTTCTGCTGGAATTATAAATTTTATTTATTTATTACGAGACTATAGTTTCGAGGGCTTTGCCCTCTTCATCAGTCTATTACAATGGATTCACAGGAATTAATTTATGAATGAAATATAGTCTCGTTATAAATAAATAAAATTTATAATTCCAGCAGAAGACACACTCTTTTATCGTCTCCTTCAATACTTGATCTTAGTTAAAAGTCGTTTCAAACGCTATTTCAGTGATCTTTATCGAATAAATTTTGATATTGAAAATCTTAGAAGAGGATACTTCTTCTTGGTCCTTTTTATGATCCCGTACAATAGAGAAACAAGAACCTATTTTTGTTCTTAAAATGCTATCAGCACAGTTGATTAAATAATATACAAACTTATAATTGACATTATATATTTATATGTATATTTGTATATAGTCTAGGTTGTGGTGTATAACACCATGTGAACATCACATCAAATAAAATAGGACCGTATTTGGTGACCTTATTTTATTTCAATGATTTGCCTAAGGGGCCAGTGTGATGGAAAAAGGTGAAATAAAAAAGTTATCTCTTATTTAAACCTTTATTTTAGGTAGACGTAAATCGATATTTTAAACACGTTTCGAGTGCTACACCGCTGCTCTTCTTCAGTGCACGTCGGCTGGAAAATAAAGATTTAAATAAAGGCTTAAATAAAAGATAACTTTTTATTTAACCTTTTCCCATTACACTGTCTGGCCCTTAGCTAATTCATTGAAATAAAATAAGGTTATATTGTTCAAAATTTAATTACTTTTAAAAATAACGGTGAGAAGGAGTGTCAAAATAAGCATTTAAAGTATCTAATATTTAAAAGTATTGAACGGTTTTAGTCAATCAAATTTTTACGCAAATCTGCTACTGATATTTTTAATAATTTTATACATATTTCATTATTCTAGGGAGATATATATAGGTATATTATGTATTATCTTTTTATCCCTAATTTAATAACTGTTTATCAAGTTTGAGCTATCTTTGCTGATCCGAAATGTGATTTACACATTAGCTGGAAATCGAGATAATTTGGATTTAGAAAAATTTAATTAGTTAAAAGGAAATTTATTAATCTATAAGCACGAGCTTCATAATACCATAAGTAAAATCTCCACTCTGACAACTCGGAAAAGTAATAGCCATTTCCTTGAAAAATGTTTTTAATTGAAATGAATTTGAATAAATGCCTAAAAGTGTTCAATCGTTAGCTAATTTATTACCTATTGCTTTGATAATAGGCTAATTGATTAAAACTTTATTTTATTTGAATTTTTTAATTTAACTAAAAGATTAGATTAGATTTTAATTCGATGTGCCTGTCTTCATAATAATTTATATTTCTTTTGAAGTCGTTTTCAAGTAGTCTTGGGTCGAAAGTCGATTTCTGGCCGAAGCCGATTAATCATCTTTCGTTACAACCTTCGGCCGAAGCCGATGGCTTAAAAACGTTAAGAAATTCAGTTCAAGATTGGCTAAAGGTGAATAATATAATGATTTTAAAAACTTTTAAATTAAAGGTTTATGTTGACTGTAGATATATAAACAACTTCTAAAGATAATTATAATTACATTGCAACTTGTCAAAAATAATAACATTTCGAAACAATGTGAATTATAACATTTATTTCTTCTTCTTCTTTAAGTGCCATATCAGGACTCCCTGGCGTTTCAGCACCTCTCTACATATACCTGTGCTGAGTGTGTTTAGCTGTTTTACACAGATATATGGGACCTACTTTTTAACGCCGGTTCCGAACGGCTAGTTTGGAGAGGTTGACTAGGCAATTATACTCTTGGTAGTTGCCATTTCTTTCCAAGAGGAGGCGACTGCAAATATCTTCCGAGACTCGGTCTCGAACCAGCATACTTCAGGACAGTGGTCTGACACTTTGACCACTGACCCACAATTGCCTCTATTTATTTACTTAATTAAAAGTAATTTAACAATCACAATCAGATCAATCAGTCTTTCTCGACTAGTGCGAAACTAGACTAACAAATAAACACTCTCTTCCTTAATAAACTTTGGTCAATTAAATGCACAGTTTTGAAAATTATAGAAACCTTCGGCTTCAGCCAAAACTTCGGCACATTTTGACAGATCCCGAAGGTTTCGCCGAAGGTGGTTTTTTTTCCGAAGGTGGCCGAAGCCGAAGCTTCGGTCGGACACGATCTTCAAGTGATAATAAATATTAGCTGGAGTCAATACAAATATAATAGAAAGATGGTGCTGAAGATATATGTATGGAGCATCGCCATGTATATGAATGTCAAATTTTGACGATTGGAAAGGCGGGGAGAAAGTGAGTGGAGGCCTTGGAAATGTGGTCCTACAGAAGAATTTTAAAGAATAAATGGGTGATTAGAATTACAACGGAGGAAGTTGTTTAAAAAATTAAACAAAAGAGAAGACGGTGGAGTAATTTTAAAAAGAGAAAAACACACATTAAGGAAGCTGTTTCTCGGCAATACTACCAAAAAGTTAATGCTAGAGTATATAGAACAGACAATAAGGATTCATAATTCATAATCCCAAAACTTTTTGCTGTTTATGTACCACTAGTACCCAATCCCGTACTCGTTTGACAAATCTGGCAACACTGTCCGAGCTTGAATATATATTTTATCATAGAAATGTCAGATAAAGTACATTATAAAGGGAGATTTATAAAACAAAAAGTTCTTAATAAGCGATTGAAAGCTGTTGCGACAAACGTAAAAACGTCAAAAAAGTACTAAAGTTAACAGACTTTTTAGGTTAAATAAATTCGTTGTTGCCAGCTTGTTTTTAGTGTAAATATTTTATTATACATTTTTCATTATTTATTCATTATTATCTCAGACACTATGTTGTAACTATGAATTAAAATTTTCTTAAAAAATGTATTAGTTATTGTTTAATGTTGGTTTAGTTTTTTATAACAATGGTAAGAAGAGTTTCTTAATTATAATTAAATATGTATGTAAACTTTCCGATATCCCGTATAGTGTAATGTATAAGAGTCTGAAAAACTCTATCTTTGGAATTTAATATCTCCGGAACTATATTGTTCATAAATTTCGTTTTGCCACCAATAGATGCAGAAGTATTTAAATAATAATCTGTCTAAATTTCAAAAAATCCTAAGAAATCCCATATGGTGAAACAACTATCTTAAGACATGGAGGATTATTAAAGGATATTTTAGATAGTGAAGTGGGAAATAAAGGGAAAGGGAAGAACTAGATTTGGGTATATTATCCAGATAATGAAAAATATGGGATGTGGGAATTTTAGAGAAGTGAAAGAGTTTGCTTTGGATAAAATTGAGGGGAAGAGGGTAGTTGTGTCAAACAAGTTCAAAGACTGTCTGTCTACTAAATGATGATGACAATCCAATCTTCGATCTGTTAAAATGTTTATTTCGAAGGCCATTCCACTTATGAGTTGACATAAGTTAACACATGATAACTCATCTCTTAAAGCTGAAACCAGGGTCGGCTCTAGGCGGTAAGCAAGTGATGCGGCTGCCGTATCACTTCTTAGAAAGTGGCATTTTGTAGCATGTTCATTTTTGCTTTTTAGTCTCTGTTTTATTTAATTTTTTTAATTTCTTAATCACTTTTGTATGTATGGTAAGTAGGATTTGAATATTCTTTAAGAAATTGTCTCTATCTGCTTAGCTTGTCTATGTTGGCAATAAAAATATTGAATTTATTTATTAGTATTGGTTTGAAAGTTAAAAACAGGAAAATAAGGACAAGTTTTTATGTGTGACTTTTTTATTTATCAGCCAACAATTCGTCGACTTTGCCGACTTCTTCAGGACTTCTACAATTATAAGAACATTATTAATATGAAGTTACAAAAGTACAATTACAATTCCAGAACAAACATATATTAATAGTTTACCCACCAAAAAACGTTGGCTGATAAATAAAAAAGTCACACATAAAAACTTGTCTTTTTTCCTGTTAAAAATTTTCAAATTAATACAAATTATGGACTGAAATTATAATAATAATTAATATTAGTATTGTTAATTAGTAACTAGATATTTGGGTTCTTAAAAACTGTTTTTCTTGACGAAATAACTATTTATACATACCTATTATTACTATTTTTATATTATTATTATTGATAGTATTACCAAGGGTGTTATAAAAATTGTAAAAATAAATAAAAATTTGCATATTTGAGTGATAAAGAGAGTATTTTTATACCTCTTGTATAGTTGCACCTTTTCCTAAACCGTACACACATTTCCACCCTCGCTAAGGGTTGGAAATGACAAGATGCACCAAAACTTTTGTTATCAGTCGATTCTACATGACTTGTAGTCCCTGTGGTTAAATTTGGTTTGGTCATCTATTTAAGGAGCTAGAGGTTTCGATCGAGTATATCAGATTTTAAACCACTGTGCGCCGTGACCTGATGGGCTCCAAAAACACTCGAACAAAATTTAAAATAAAAAAAATTATAAACGTACCCTGGATATATCAAAGATTCTCGAAAATTATTCATTTAATTAGAAGGTACCTATATAGGTAAAATTCATCGTTTTTTTTTTGTTTTGTTTTTTTTTTGTTCAGAATCTAAAAATCTAAATCCTTTACTCCATATAAAGACTTCTTATATTTAAAATATATATGTATAAAAATACAAATCTTTTATAAAAAACAATCTTGAAACGTGTATTAAAATTCCAGAGGTTTCGAAAGAATTTCTCCCTCGTTTCATGAAATGTATAACATATAAAGTAACACTCTGGGATTTTAATAAACGTATGAAGATTGTTTTTTATAAAAGATTTGTATTTATTTAAATAAATAAATACAAACATTCAATAACATTTTTTCTATATTATTATATAGAACGTAGCCGGTGGGGAGGGGGGGGGGGGGAGCTAACTCATCTCCCGAAATGTTGAGGTAAACATCGAAATTTCACATATAGGATACAGGTAAATAAACTTTCAATTCAAATTTAATTAAAAAAGTACTTCTGATAAAAAAACAATCTAGGCACCAAGGAGGTTATTTCTCCTACTCCTAGGAGTATATCCATACCTCAAAAATTCACTAACCCCCTCCCCCCAAAAAAATTTCTAGCTATGACCTTGATAGATAGATAGATATAGATATTTTTAACAACAATACATACAAATAGAATGCAATATTTATTATTTGTCCGTAGTTCGAAATTAAATTGGAATAGAATAATAAGTTTTCAATAGACAAATGCGCCGTGAAAAGTTGGACGGTTAAACGTGTAATACGTAGGGGAGAGACCGGGGGAAGTTTTCCAATTTTTTATAATTTTATTTTTTATTTTTATCTTTTTTGAAATAAACAGGATATCATTGCATTCTCTATACCTTTATCTAAAAACTAGCACAATTATTTTTCAAAAAAGTAAATATCGTTTTTGATAGCAAATGGTAAAGTCTGATCATGTGAAGTTGGAAAATGTGCCCCGTATGCAGGGCAAGTTTTCCAGCCTACTAAAAATGTACGTGGGCAAATTTTCCAACTATACTTTAAATGGTAAAACACAGGTAATAAATCTTGCTTGTTACTTAATATGTATTTTTTATTGTAAACTAAAAAGGCATAATAATAGAACATGCCCCGTATGCTTTTGGAAAACTTGCCCCGTCGCCATTTTGGAACTTTAACACGTAGTAACGGTGTAAGCTATTTGCAAAACAAACGCATATCTATGTGAAGAAAGAAACCCTTTTTTAGTACATGCAATGTCAAAACAATAATTTTAATGCTAGTACGTTTATTTTAAGTTTTAATAAAGAACTGAAAATTTACTCTCCGTTGAAAAAATTAAGAAAACTGCTCTGCGGACGATGTGACAGCAACTACTAAATTAAAACTTTCGTAGATGATGGGTGGTGTGTTGCTACTTCAGCCAGTTAGCCCACTTGCGTCATTTAGCAGCTTATTTAAAAACTAAATCGAGTTGGAAAATGTGCCCCGGTCTCCCCTATTTGACCAAAAATAGGACTTACGAGGTTTTGTAAGATCAGCGACGATATATGTTGGGATCAAAGAACAAAAACGCCCAGTGAAAAAAACGTCCACAACGCGTTGTGGTCTCTTTAAAACATCCACAAAGCGTTATTCGTGTTTTGACAGTTAAAAAAATAGCCAGAACCCGTTGTGGCTAACTCAAAAAGACCACAATACGAAATTTGCGTAGTCGATCAGCATGATCTCCCAAATAGAACTCTCACGGAATACCTCTGTGGTATTGCACACAATGTTTCTTTCTAAGTATTTATGATTGCCGATGATCGCAAATGATGGCCGAGTTGTCGGCGTCCCATTTTCGTGTCTACTCCATTCTCCGATCACTCAGCTTGTCGTCGATTGGGTTGCAACAAGACACATGTCAACATAGCTACTGGCATTTTTTGATTATATTTTGTTAATGAAAATAATTACACATTGAAGGAGACAATAAAAGAGTGTGTCTTCTGCTGGAATTATAAATTTCATTTATAACGAGACTATAGTTTCGAGGGCTTTGCCCTCTTCATCAGTCTATTACAATTGATTCACAGGAAATAATCTAATTCCAGCAGAAGACACACCTTTTATTGTCTTATTCAAAATATAAAAACTTTGCTACCCTCGGCACAAAAACTTTCAATTACACACATTCTTCTGTTACGATGAATGGTTAGCATCCATCATCTTCTTTTTCCTCCAATTCTTTTTCACAACTTTCCGATTATACATATTTATGTAATGATTATATGCAGAAATCAAATAAGTCACATCAGCTGAAATTGAGTCCACATCCATCATGAACGGTTTCAAAATCACCTAGATAAATATAAATTAATGAAAATCGCAAATCATGGGGGATAGTATGGACGATCGTACAAAAGATGGCTCCAATAATTGTCCATCGTGCGATCGCTCATCTTGGCCGATTGTGTAGAGCTACCACTAGACTAAGCTGTCTTTTAAATAAAATAAATAAATAGCATAGCCTATAGCGTGACTGTTTCTATGTAGTTCTTCGTAGACCACGCCCCGTTTTCGCGCCGCCTACCATCTATTCAATCTTTAAGATTATAGCTTTGTTAAGAATTAATGCATTAAAACAATTTTAAAACAATATCCAGGGTTGATCTTTAACTTTAACTATGTATGTAGCCCATTAACTTTCTAATTTCACCAGAAGTAGTTCAACACGAAAGATTCTTCAAGATCATCAGTCTGTGCACCAAAATGGATGAGGTTTATCTTTGTGAATGTCGTTGACTGCATTTCTTGGTCTCGTTATTTATCTTTACCCAGTGAAATACTTTTAGCGGCTAATATAAATTCCATGAGAGAAAGAAGAAAATGAATTGTGAGGTGTGCTTATTAAATTAAGCCAGAATTTCATTCGTTATGCTCGGTGAATACACTTGAAAATTCTCATTTTTTTTTTGCTTATTTGTGTTTGTCCGAAACATGAAGAAATTCCGTATTCCTAGTGTGCGTGTGTGTGTGTGTTTTCTTCTGGATTTCGATATCCATGAAATTAAGCATAGAAAAGCTAATAGAAAATTGGTTTGAGTTTAACATTTAAAGTAGTTCTTTCGCGACAAACCACACAAAAAGTTTCAGCCTCGTAACCAGTCTATACATATGAACAGTGCTAAAATTTTAGGTCATGTTTTTTAACGTGACTGTACTTATCACACTACTATATCCTCTTTATGAATGGATCGCTTCCAAGCGTACTGTTCTTATATCCCCTCCACTAAAAATAATTGCCCAAATATGTTTTTTTTTATCTTTTTTATCAAAACTACGTAGGTAAATAATTTCAATTTTTTTGTAAGTTACTCCTAATATATTATTCTAATCAAGTTCTTCATCAATGGAAAAAAAATATTGATCATTTTCCCACCATTTTCCCAATCTACCATATGTAAAAAATTTCATTTTTAATTGCAATTATTTCATGTTTGGTGTGGTAAATCATATATAATGGATTCTTATGCAAAAAGGCCTGATAAAAATGATGCCGAAAAGTCTAACACTCCCTGAAGGTGCTTAGGCCATATATGGTAGATTTTTTCAAAATGGCCCCTTATATTTTTAGGTTTATAGCCAGTAAGCAGGGCCGCGCGGTAGATTTTCTCAGTATGATGCAAGTCTTCGAAATGCCGCCCTTTAAATGTTTTTTCTTTAAAATAAACTTCGATTGTGATAATAATAAAAAAACTACTCAAAATGTAAGAATACTATTTTTATTTTGAAAATATTAACTAGGTTCTTTAAAATAATGATAACAACGATCAACTACATCAATCTACTACATTTTAACCCTTCTAAATTTAACTTTAACAATTGGTTAATTAGGATGTGTAGTCAATGAAGATTCAATAGAAATTAAAGACAGATTTCTAAGTTTTGTTTAGTTTATTGAACTTCTTACGTACTTTTCTTATTAATTTTAATTTGTGAAAAAAACTTCTTTTCCCACTAGCTACAGAGACAGAGAGTGTTAATAAAATTCTCGTAGCTACAACAGAGTATTCAGATACAAAATAATTAAGTTTTTTAGAAGATCATTTATATATATTTGATTTATTTTTTACTGAAAGTATTGACAGACACTGGTTTTTTGTCATCTACGAGTTTAAAATGTATTATAAATACTGAAAATTTTGGCTATGGGTTTACAGAATTATCATTCATTCAATGAATTAAGGGTAATGTCCAGAATATATAAAAGATATTAATTTGCCGATGGTAATAGATTCAAATTTACTTCTCCATTGCCCTTCGAATTTTGAATTTCTTCAAAATTCGAAACATCTCAACCACCTTTATTTAAATCTTTTATATTAAATTAGGAAAAGTCATTCCATTGCCCTTCGAATTTTGAATTTCTTCAAAATTCGAAACACTCAACCACCTTTATTTAAAGTAAATTTGAATCTATTACCATCGGCAAATTAATATCTTTCATATTAAATTAGGAAAAGTCATTCCATTGCCCTTCGAATTTTGAATTTCTTCAAAATTCGAAACACTCAACCACCTTTATTTAAATTATATGGCATGGCTATATGTTTAAATTTAGAATCACTATATCGCGAAATTTTACAAATTAAGATAACAATCTTTGAGTAAAATATTTTACGCGTTTGCATATGTCAGAGAGGTTCGTATCCCGCAGGTGAGCCAGGTGGCCCGGATTGCTGTTACTGGCACTCGGGTTCGATTCCCGAGGGGTGAAAAACAACCCCTCTGACATATAATTAAAAATATTCCACTCCATCGGATTTAATAGATGACACCATCTTTGATCTATGATTTTCTAGTCCAGAATATAAGTGAAAAAGTTTATTTTAAATTTAATCTCCTCTGTTAAGGGTTCATCAACAGTTTCTTCATAGTTACAAAGAGAAACAAAGAGGTTGTCCTCATAGTTAAATTAACGCTTTTTCATTCTTGCTCTAACTTTAGTTTTTGAAGGAATTCCTGTGCATTCAAGATTTTCTGCATCAATTTTCATCTGATCATTTCCAGAATGTCCATAACTTTTCACTTTTTGTATGGTACATAGACCAATAGAGAAAACCATTGTGTAAAGATTTTTAATTATTGAATGATTCCAATTGTATTTTGATTTGGCTGCTTATGTGGCTCCATTACGGTGCCGCCTGATGCGGCCGCCTCTCTGTATCATATCACGGCACGGCCCTGCCAGTAAGTCCTATATTATTACAAGTAGCTTAAATATGTAAATTAGTAAAATTTAAAGAATTAAATTCCTCAAATTTTTGGTATATAACAATCATTTTTAGTTACATTTTATTAGGAAAAAATAGTTCTTAAACAACTGTAATCTTATGCTTTATGCAAAAAACATGAGGATAAGTTAAAGTCGGTAATTCCCCTTAAAACATGCTTTGCGTAGTAGCACGCGTTTTGCACATTCCCAACACTTTTTCGCGGTTAAATTGGAAAAGTGACGGACCACTTCATTCACAATACGTTTGTTGACTTCAAGGAACTGGAACTCTCTCCCGGTGTACGTCTTTCCCGACACTTATAACCTCAAAACCCGGTTGCACAAACACCTACACCTTCACCCTTCTACTTCATCAATTTTGCCTTCTCTTTGTATTACGATCATATTAATTAAAACTCGTAATCTTATTCAAAAACATTTATTTTCCAACCACATCAACCTATAAATATAAATACAATGAATAAAAAACAATTAACAATAACATCAAGTATGCGTTGTACGCATCAATTCTCCCCTCCTTAGAACACGAATGCAGCTTTTCACAGGATCATTCTTCTTTCTTCCTAGGTTTAAAATAACTTGAATGATATTTAATTAACCTTCCCCTTTCGTGACTATTTTCAATAATTTTTGCTCCATCCTCTTGAGTCACTACCAATCTATACGCTTCCTCTCCATTATTATCCCAGTCCAATCTATACAACACTTCGTTAATTAAAATAAAATGTGGTGCCAACCTTAATATCTTCTTCCTTACATTCGAATTACTAGGTAGGATCGATTCTTCTAAATATAATTTTATTTGATGAAGTAACTCTTCCTTATTTTGATTTAATTTCATCTGCCCAACATCTAGTTTCTCCTCTTCCATAATATTCAACTCATCCTCCTTGACTTCCTTCAACCAGTACTGAATTAATGCAAGAGTTTTTTGAGATCCATAGGGAGATCCATCTTCCTGGTGCGGGGTTCTTGCATTCAATTGAAATAAAAAAACAAAAACAAAAGAAAAAACATTTTATCTAAAAAAGAATAAGCCCTTTGTTATAAACAAAATGACACCTAATTTATGAAAATCGGTTAACAAATAACCGAGTTATAGTAATATATATATTTTCATTGTATGGTTAGTCATTGTTAACTCATCGATTTTTATCCATAACACGGTTATTTGGGAATCAATTTCTAAAAATAAGGTGTCATTTCGTTTGTAATAAAAATTTCTATATTTAACCTAATTAAATAATTTGTTCGAATATACGATTATAGAGATATGAATGTTTGAAAAATGACTTAGCCGACATTTTGAAATTTGTACATCTACATTTCATATATATTTACCAGCTGCAAAAAAAATGTTTCGCTCTCTGTAGAATTCTTTGAATGGTGTAAAGCTGAATTCAAAAGAGGGCTGTGAAAATCACTTGGCTCGGTTTTTTGCTCAGAAATCCCAAAAGCTCTACAGTGAATCCATAATGGTTTTAACAAAAAAAATGATAAAAGGATTTCGTTTAAAACGGCAGTTATTTAGTTTAATCAAGATCATTTAAAATATGAGAAATGTGTTTGAATTTTGGTGTAAATGCAAGAGACTTTCGAGATTCATATTAGGGACTGCATCTTTCTGGTCGCCCATTCTTGCGTTCGATTGCTTAAAAAAAATTAAAAAAAAAAAATTAGTTTCAAGGAAAAATTCGAAAGATGTTTAATTTGGCTAAGAATGACAGAAAACTGAGATACTCTAGCACCATTATAGATGAAAAAAGATGCTTTTGATTTTAAGGTGGGAGAAAAAGCTTTCAAACCACTTTAAGAACATGGGAGTGAGACCGAATGTAATATTTATGTGTCAGGCCTAATCAAAGGCCTTTGAAATGTCTAAGACTCTTGTCAAAGTCTCTTTTAAAGGCTACGAGGGCTTTATTCAATATGTGAGTTACATATGCTAGAATATAGTAGGGAGTTCGAAATTTCATATTGCACGGCGATAGTTAATAGTTAATAGTTCTTATGTACAATATATTGAGTTATTGAGTACAGGATTATGGCCACTCCGAGTATATAATATATGTCGCATTCGTACCAGAATTAAATTTGGGCCTTATTTAATGAGAGTGGTCTTAGAATTGTGCTGATTAGATAGTTAAGTTTTGTTGTAGCTATAGAGTTAATAAAATTGACGTTTTTTCACAAAACTATGAAATGTTAAGATTAAAAGAGGTATTTGGAAGATTCCTATTAATCCTTCTAAATAATTGTTTATGGTAATTAATGAATTAAGGCCAACGCTGCGAAAAAATGAACGAGGAGAGGATTAAAAAAGAAATTCCATAATTCATATAGATAATAGGTATTAGTTTGGGTTCAGGGAACAGTAGATTAGTGGATATAGGAGCTAAAGCTCTTATAACAAAGCATCGCAGTACCCATGCGAAGATCCCGGGTTCGAGCCCCGGTTGATCCTTTTGTTTATAATAAAAATAATCTTTTTCTTCTTTCCTTAAATTTAACTTCTAGATAATACTCAACATTGTGTCCGACCTGAATTAAAATTAACTGTAAGAGACTTCGAATTTCAAAAAGTGGTTGGATCAACATTATTGATCGAGCAATACGTAGCTGTTACATTAAGGTCTAATTACCTAAATTCTAATTCATCGAGGGAAATTTCTTCTCCCAATTAACATAATGGTAATTATTAAATAAATGAACGGGCACATAGAGAGATGCTAAAAAAGAGACTCACTCACCTGACTCCGTCGTCATTGAAGGCGTAGTCTCCCATGAGAAGATCACGAAAGCGATATCGCGGGGGCAGAGGAGGCGGTGGTGGCAAAGGTTCTCCGGTTTCGGAATCTCTAGAGAGAGCAGAGGCAGAACACCCAGCAACAGCCACCGATGACATCGCGCACCAACCTGGGACAACAAATAATAATTAGTGATAATAACTAATAGGTATATAATTGCTACTAATTTTATATAATGGTAAACATTATACAGTAAGTTTCAATTAAAACTATCCACCCTGAATATCTCTGTATGAAAAAATAAGCCAAATACCAAGGGTTTTGAACCAAATATATAGACTGTATGTGGCCCTGGTGGGCAGCGTCTCCGGCCAGAAAGTTTATTCCCCTTAAAAAATGATACTCCAGATGCATATGTGCAGCAGATACATCGTCTCTCATGTTACACTTATTTTCGTCCTGAAACAGCTACAGAAGAGAGATCATCGATATGACATGCCGTATGCCCGACTTCCTCTTGGTAATACAGGTAGACCCAGTAGTAAGAATCCTTATATTTACAAATATGTGTATTAATGGTTTGATTTGTCTATAACTATAATATATAAAATCCTTGGTGTTTCCAGATCCATAGGGGTTGCATTATCTTCATTCGGCCTGATTAAAAAAAAATTCTTGCTAAATTTTTTGTCAAAATATAAAGACATTTCAGAAATAAGAAGTGAAACGGCGAGTAGTGGAAATACCTATCCTATTTATATTTTAAATCTGAAACATTCTAAATGAGGGCACAGAAATCTTTTCCGTTTTAGCAATCATAGTAGATACATTTAATATTTAAGAAATGCACCCAATATTCACATCATTGGCTAAACAGAATGCATGATGACCTGGATTACTTTATCACTCAGACACTCTCAGGACATGGATGTTTTGGGTCATACCTACACAAAATGAACAGAAGACAAAGACCAGAATGTAGGTAGTGCGATAGCAGATACAGCAGAACATGTTTTGTTGATGGAGTGGTCTGAGGACAACAGGTTATCAGTCACAAAACAGCCTCTATTATAAATATTCATAAAACCGCTATTTCAGAAAAAAAAATTTCTTTTTTATATAAAGCTTTTGTTTTGTTTATTTGCGAAAATCGGGGGAGCTAGTTCACGGAGAAGTTAATGCGTTCCTCTTAGAATGGTAATTGTTTCCTCGATTAACTTGCTACAACCAGATATTATTATTAATATTCCCTATTCAATTACTTGTAATTATTAGTCGTATATATGTATAGCAAATAGATGTCATCTCTTATCGTGATAATCGTCAATAGTCAGCAACCTGTTTGTTTAAGGAAATTTAGTAATTAATCAATGAATAATTGATGGAAAGGCAGCCCAAGGATAATGAAATTCAAGTTAAGTATATATTTTTTTATTTTTTATTGTGACCCCTAACAATAATTTCAATGACAAACAAGTGAATGGACTAAAGCCGTATTTGAGAAATTAAAAAAAAAAAAAAAAAAATATTAAAAAGTACCGGAATTAAGTAGCTTTAAAAAAATATATTAAAAATCGCCCTGGCCACTTAATTACTTTTAATTCAATGATCTAGGATGAAAATCAGACCTATATAAACACACACAGAGACATTTTCTAAAAACCACTATTTGCACTTAAGGAGACCTTGAAAATAGAACTTCGAATTTTTTTCATAAAAGCTATGTTTTCATTACTTGATATAGAAATCTCAGCTGTTTGTTGTAAGTAATGGAAATAAATAAAACTATTTGAAAATTTTCTTGAAATTTTATTTACCATATATTTACATTTTTCAAGTTTTTTCAAAAAAAATCTTCTCTCGAAACTTTAAGCTTTAAGAGTTTATTAAAATAACTTAAGAGTTTATAAAAATATTTGTAAAAGTATATTCTTACCGATGACTAATAAATAAACTAAAGACGTAACATAAATGAACCCCGAGGCTGTCGTAAGCGGCCACAAAGAAAAATCACCAACGTTGTTGATTTTTTTTTTTTAATAGAAGACGAAAACAAAACGAATGAAATTCCCGAGAGAACTAAGTGGAAACGATGTTTTATAGAAGTGAGTCGACGGCGCACTGCGCGCCCCAAGAGCCGACGACGCCACCCCCTTCCATATACAATGCGCCACCCCCGCACCAACTGGAATGCCCGAAGCCAAAGTGACCAGCCGAATAGCCGAAGAGAGACGCCCGCCAACTTTAACGCCATTGTAATAAGACGAAACTTGTCAAACTCTGCTAGAGAATACAGTGGGTGGCCAAATTATTACACTCAAATGATTTTTACCAAGTAAATTTATTTTATTCAAATTTTTCAAAAAAACTAGTAGTAATCTAGTCTAATAATCCTTTTGGACTGGCCTGGCAACTCGCCAGACCTCAACCCGATCGAAAATATATGGGTGGCCCTAAAAAGCAAAAAAAAATAAGAAATTCGCAAAGATAAAATAATTACTAAAAAAAAAAAAAAAAAAAAAATAGTATTAAAGCATGGCCCACAATTCACCTGCACTTGAAGAAATAGTCAAAAAAAGCAGCACAGTGGTTCCCAACCTTGGGTACGCGTACCAGTACGCGGAGAAGCAGCTACCGGTACGCGAATGATTTTACAATTTAAAACATATATGGGCAACCCCCGGCCCTCCACCAGCTTCAATCCGGCCCGCGAGAGATTCAGAAATTTCAAATAACGTGCAAAAAAAATTAAAGATTTAGCACACATACTTATTTGTAATTACTTTGTATTTGTCAACCAACCTAAAACTGTATTCTTCAAATCATAAAGACTAAAATCGATAAGGTGACGTGTTCTGGTGTGGCCATCCACTTGACTTTACCATACAACCTTGCCCCTCACTTATATTTAATATTTAATAAAATTATTTATAATCATGTATAGGGGTGGGGGGTTAGTTTTTGCATTTTTAGACTTCTGGGGGTCCACTGATTATGTATACAAAATTTGGTTGAGTTTGGTACAAGGGCCTAGATTTTCATTTTTTGACCCTACACCCCCCCCCCCCCCATTTTGGGCGGTTAATTTTTGGATTTTTAGACTTTTGGGGTCCCAATGATTATGTATACAAAATTTCGTTGAGTTTGGTAAATGGCCAAGATTTTCATTTTTTGACCCTAACCCCCCCCCCCCCCTACTCCGCCCACCCCTCACCCCATTTACAAAATTTGGTTGAGTTTGCTCAAATGGCCTAGATTTTTAATTTTTAACCCCCCCCCCCCCCCCCACTACACCTCTTAATTTTGTGTCGATATGCACCAAAATATAATCAGCTCTTAATCTCAATCGACAAAAACTACGTGCGAAATTTGGTTTCGATATTCACACTAGTTTTTGAGCTAGCTCGTCCACAAAATTTGGTAACGCACAGACTAACTAACAGACTAACAGACATTTTGACAAAACAATTATTATCTCGAAAAATATAATTTTTTCGATGTTCACTTATTTGGGCTTTTTTGTAAACCGAAATGCCATGGTTTCGCTCAATTTTTTTAATCAAAATAGTTTCAGCCGTTTTTTAGATATTTTGAAAAAAAAGAAGGAAAAAACCACTTTTTTCATGCACGATTACAATTCTTGACCATACCCTGTATGGTAAAGTAATAAATAATATTATTAAGCGTACACAGTGGAACGCCACAAATCGGTTTTCCGATTTTAAGAATATGCATAGCACTTTCAATATTTTTGCAAATCCTTGTAAGTGTAATGTGGAAGATGCTCCGGTTCACCTACAAATGGAATTGATCGAGCTTCAAGAAGACTCATATTTAAAGTCTAAATTCAATTTGATCTAACTAAGCGAATTTTACAGAACATACCTCTCCGGAGAAAAGTATCCACACCTGAGAGTTTTCGCACGAAAAATAATTTGCACATTCGGAAGCACATATAAATGGGAGCAGCTTTTTTCAATCATGAAAATTAATAAAAATAAGCATCTTACTCGGCTTACAGATGTTAATTTAGAAAACACTTTGCGCCTATGTATTAGTGATATTGACCCTAATATTGATCACTTGTTTCTCAGCTTCAAACTCAAGTCTCTCATTAATTTTCATTTGATTTTTCCATCTTTTTTTTGTTAATTTGCTTTTTATGTTTGATTATGCTAAGTATTATAATTAATAAATAAAAAATGTCTGAATTTTTATCGCTATTTTATCCACTAATACCTACTTATTTCTTACCTACGGCCCTCGTCCTGATTAAGTCCCGAAATTACGCCCTCAGCTATCTGTATTACGAAAAAAGAAAAGTAATGACTATAATAACTAATAATGTAATAATCCATACATGTTAATATTTTAGTTTGGAATTTTTTATCCATTGTTAGTGTTGTAATACTTTGTTGGGATTTACCTAATGTCAAAAGATGCCGTCTACCTGAATGTGTTATCTAAGACCGCCCCATAAAAATTTGGCACTCGCCTGCTTTGATGCAGATTACTAGAACTAGACCATCCGCTTGACAGGACCCTGAAATTTCCAAGATAAGCGAATTGCTCCCTCCACGAAAATTAGCAATATATAACGAAAGAGCCTAAAATTCATAGTTAGTTTCCCAGAAATTATATCCTGCGAATTATAACTGTGTCTGAGTTCTATTAAAAATTGTGTTTTGTGTTTCAAACATCTTTAAATTAATTGAATATTATTAATCAATAGTAATTGTATTATTCATAAATATTAAGAAGCTATTAAGGTAAGTGTATTAAACTCACGAGATTTATTTAAAATTATTTTTTATATATCCTAATTTATTTTAATAAATGCTTGGCTACATGTTTCGAATATGGTACATCTCGTATTCGTCTTCAGACTATGTACAAATAAACTTATTCGTTGTTAAGAAAACACTAAAAATTTTAGGTAAATCCAAACAAAGTATTACAACAGGTATAATTAATCATGGTATAGTTCAGTTACAAAATCTTAAAATTTCTTACATGTACGCCCAATCATAAATCAAATATTTTTCAAAAAGAATTATCCAATCATTAGACGGGTTACGGTACTATAAAAAGGTTGAGAAGCCCTGCAGCAGCACATACAAAATGTGATTGCTCGAAAGGGAGGATTCACTAAATATTGAAATTGTATTTTGATTTGTATTTGTATCATTGAATTTGTATTGTTTTAAGCTAATAAATCTATAAAGATAACAATCGAAACGATATTATGAGTTTAATAGTAAGCTAAACACTTAAAAACGTATGAAATTTATCACTGCTGGGACGCTAAAATCTCGGGGGACCTGGGGATTTCGAGGAAATTTTTGGAATTATATTTTCCAAATTATGCATTTTAAGTGTTTTCAGTTTTTTTCTGTGTTTTTCAGAAAAAAATTTTAACCCCTAAAATAAATAAATAAAATAAAAAAAAACAGTGCGGAACGACGTTCCCGCACCATGACACCCCTGGTTTGAAAGATATATGATAATTTTTCAAATGAGTATAATAATTTGGCCTTCAAATGGGTATAATATATGGCCATCTATTGTATACTATTGATTTTCTTTTAACTTTTATTTTAAAGACCGGAAAATTGGGGCTATTTGTCTATGCTACTCTCTTTTACTTCTCTACAGAACCCTTGGCTTGCATTTGTCCGTTTTTAATATTAAGCTTGTAATATTATTTTAATGATTATATTTTTGATATTTATTTGTTGATCTGCTATAATAAGGAGAGTAAACGAAAGTTGAGTAGAGTAGACTTGGAAGATGCTAGGGAGTTTTCATAGGGGGCAGCCGGCCTTCTCATTAGTCCTCAGAAGATTTCAATTTCGGTAATGCAATTAGAGATCAATTAACTTTTTAGTAGAATTGACAAATTTTGGAAATAACGAAAAAATAAATTTAATGAGAAATAAGTGACGTAAGGTACACGTAATAGCGTTTCAATTAAGAATTTTGTAATTAATAAAGTAAATAAGGGTGTGTAGTACTACACAAAAGGTGTTTAATTTTTTCCTCATAACATATTCAATTAAATCTATTGAAATTTCATATGTATGAAATATTTTCGTTTATCTTTTATATACAACTATTTGTTAGAATATTTGCATTTTAAAGGGTAGTTTATTTGAATTCTAATTTGAAAAAACGCTAATTACTACTTTAAAATAATTTTTAAAAATATGAAATTAATAAATATTATAAGACAATCGATTATTAATAATTATATCTAACTTTGAACGAAATTGATTGATTAGTTTATAAAAAAATAGAAAAAGCTAGAAAACCGTAACAATTGGCTCGGTGATGCCGGGTGACTTGTAACCCACCCTCTTGATAAAACAGACCGAAAGAATTATGGTAAATGAGAAAGAAAACGGTCTTATTTTATCGATTTAATCTATCTGAAGGTTCACAGTATGTCTATTATATAAGAAAATAGCATTTTGATTAAGAATTTTGTAGTTTAAAAGAAATTGTATGAAAAGATTCAATTTCTTCTCTCCGGGAGCGAATCAACTAAAAATGGCAAAAAGATTTATTTTTTTCTCATTAGATATTAATTCAAATCTATTGAAATTTCATATCTATATGTTATTTTCATTTATCTTATATATCAAATAATTATTATTATGAAATTTGCAATTTAAAGAGTATTTTATTTGAAGTCCAATATTGAAAAACGCTAATAACTCCTTTGAAATTTTTTTTAATAATATGAAATTAATTAGATCTTATAAAACAATTAATTATTAATAATTTAATTCAAGTTTGAACGAAATCGATTAAGTACTTTTTGAGAAAATGGTCAAAAGCCATCTGAACTGTCAAAAAACGATGTTTTTTGAAAGCACGAGATGCCTTTGAAAAAAGTTTAAAAAGTCATATGAAACGAAATATTGACTTGTGACATGGAGGTGAATTTTAAAATGTTTCTAAAACGACCTTTCATAGACGGTTTTCGGGGTTTTTGACGATTTTCTCAAAAAGTACTTAATCGATTTCGTTCAAAATTGAATTAAATTATTAATAATTAATTGTTTTATAATATCTAATTGATTTCATATTTTTAAAAATTATTTCAACCAGCAGTTATTAGCGTTTTTCAAATTGGACTTCAAATAAACTACCCTTTAAAATGCAAATTTCCTAATAATAATTATTTGATATAAAAGATAAATGAAAATAACACACAGATATGAAATTTCAATAGATTTGAATAAATATCTAATAAGAAAAAATAAAACTTTTCGCAATGGCTAGTTAATTCGCTCCCGAGAGAAGAAATTGAATACAATTTCTTTTAAACTACAAAATTCTTAATGAAAATGCTATTTTCTTATATTAAAAAGTTACTATGAACCTCAAGATAGATTAAATCGATAAAATTAATCACTTTTTTCTTATTTATACCTCTTTTTTGTCTTTCATATCAAGAGGCTGTTTGTTACAGATTCACCAAGTCTCCAAATATTGGAATATCCTTTTAAGTTCATTTTCAATATATTTAAATATAGAATTATAATAAATAATAAAATTAATTAATTTGAATATACAAATATTATTATGTAATATACGATATCGTATAAACTAGGCTCCATGGGGCCATCCAGCTTCAGAGGAAACAGCAAACTAATTATTATATTAATAATATTAAAAACGTAATTTTTAAAGACGATTTTATTTAAAAATTGATTGTTTTATTTTAATAGTAGAATTTCTTCAAGTGCGGAGAAATCTTGCTCAGGCCTCCAAGGATCTCAGCTACGACAAGTGACCAAATAAGCTAGATTTTACAGGCTGAAAATTTGTACTCGAATTTTAACTTAATTAATTTATTAAATGAATCTAACTTTAATTTAATTTAAATTAAATTTAACCCACTTCCGATTCAGCTGAAATATTGGATAATTAGTTCTTGTGACAATACATGTGATGAAAAACCAACCAGCCAAAGAAGGGTGAAAAAATAAATATTCCAGATCTTTGAACCTATCTGAACCAAATTGTGTACACTTAATTTGTGGGGTTTTAGTAAACCAAAAATACAAAAATCAACCACCTAAATTGAGAGGGTCAAAAATGAAAATTCTAGGCCTTAGGACCTATCTGAACCAAATTTTGTACACTTAATTTGTAGGTCACTAGGATACTATAAATGCGAACATCACCCACCCAAATAGAGGGGGAGGGTGACAAATGAAAATTCTATGGCTTTGGACCTGTCTGGCAGGGTGGCACTTGCCCCGGTGGGAAATTTTAAGAAGTGGTACATTTTGGGAAACGGGGAATTTTTTTGTATATATTTAGCATTGGGGTAGGGGGTAGAGGCGGAAGATTCAAGCTTGTCTAACAAATTAAGATAGTTTGAATCTTATGTATATATTTAAATGTACTTTATCTTATAATTCTATGGTTTTTGCGAAGACTTAATACACGTAATTTAGTATAGAGAAGCTCTTATGGAATGAAGATCTTTATTGTCTGCATGCCTGCTATGATACAGGCAACGTCGTGGGAGTGGGACATCCATCCCTACGATAGCCCGAAGATGACCCGTAAAACATTCAAGCGGTAAACTAAAGAGATCTTCTTTTATGTAAGAATCAGCCAGTCCCCACCCAGGAGCTCCTCCCACAAACGGTTCTAAACCAAAATAATAATTAATAATTTCGTTCAAATCAATGTCTCGTCAAATTCGCTATTTAATGCACAACAAAGCTAAAACTTAAGTCTATTTTCCGACATTTTCGATCACAAATAATTTTTGACGCGTTTTAAATAAGAAAAAAGAATGTTCTGCTGTACAGTTTGATGCTAGGGTACAGATGAACATCCAAAGCGCGATATCGACATTCGGATAAATATGATGGAGTTTTTTCTTCTCGCAGTCACTGACGAAATTGGATTCGTTGGTTTGGTTTCCGCATCAAGAATGAATAAGTTTGGAAACAACCCTAGTAGCACAATGTTTCAAACTATATAGTGCCTATATAGATTTCGAGAATCTATACGTATAGGCACTGTATAGTTCTTCGGGAAAGAGTGAGATTTTGTCCTACTTTTTCCAAATTTACTATAGACATCTTCTTAAATTCAATAATGGCCTTGAATTTGTCATTGATATCCACGTACGCTTTTCGTTTTTTAATTAATTCCCCGCCCAATTTATTTGACAATAATTATAGAAATTATTTGTTTCATTTGATTATTTACAAATTAATTTCAAGAATCCTTTGAATTTTAAATTCATTAGCAATTTATAATTTATGATATCTCCTTGTAAATGAGAATCTTCTAATGTAAATATCAGCTTTCTTCGATTTTCGAAATTTTTAGTTTACTATCAATTTCACATAGTGAGTTATTTTCATAAGGTCGTTTAGGATGCATCTTAATACCTTAGATGGATGCATCTTAATACCTTAGATGCAATTCAGAGGCGAGCTATAAGACTGATAGGCGATCCTACATTAACTGACACTCTCGACTCCCTAGCCCATCGTAGATCTGTCTCCGCCCTATCCCTTTTTTATAGATATTACCATGGCTTTTGTTCTGACGAAATAAAATCGATAATCCCACCAAAGGCCTCATTTGCCCGAAATACACGATTTTCTAAAATTCAACACCCCTACGCGCTTAAACTAGATACTAATCGAACAAACGCATTCGCCAATTCATTTATCCCTATGACATCTAGAGACTGAATTCTTCTTCCCCCGACCGTCTTTCCAGCTACTTATAACCTTCAAACTTTCAAGACCAGCATCCACAGATACCTTCGACTTCTACCCAATCCCTAAATCTCCCCTTATCTTCACGTTACAAGGGTCCACCACGGACTTCAGAGGTTGTACCTTCTTGGTGCAACTTCTTCTTGTATCAATATCATTATAAAAAAAAAATATATACGAAATTTCGTACAATTCATCAAATAAAGGGTCTAGGAGTTATATTGATAGCTCTATTTTTTGCCCCCCCCCCCCCCCCCACACATAATTTTGGCTTCCCAAAAAATAATGACTCTTTTTTTATTATAGGTCTCTTTTATAATAAATTATATTTTGTTTGTTTGTTTGTTTTTTAGTTTGAAAATTGTATCATTTTAATTTTTTAAGAGCCCCCCCCCCCTCACCTTCTTAATTTTTGGTTGATTTCAACCAAAATCTAATCAGCTATTAATCTTAATATAAAAAATCTAAATATGAAATTCCGTTTTGAAATTCACACTAGTTTTGGAGCTAGATGGTACACAAAATTTGGTAACGTACTAACAAACTAACAAATATTTTGACAAAATAACTAATATCTCGGAAAATATAACTTTTTCGGTGTTCATTTATAAAAGCTTTTTTGTAGACCAAAACACCATGGTTTCGCTCAATTTTTTTTTTTATCTATATGCTTTCAGTCATTTTTTAAATATTTCCAAAAAAAGCACTTTTTTCGTGCACGATTACATCCCAGCTTACTGTTTTAAGGGAGCTTCGATTAATTCCTGACCATGAATATTTTTCAAGAAGTAAAAAGCAAAAAAAAAAAAACTTTCATTTATTACTGGAAGAATAACATTAAGTCAAAATGTATCAAAAGTAAATTATTATTTTAGTTGAAAAGTTTTGGGTGTATATTTTTTTTCTGTACAAATAATACAACAATGAGGAGTAAAGATGAACATTCTGAAGCTCATCATTGTATCATATATCTTCTTAATTGTCTCTTTGAAATTGTATAACTTCACCCTCGCGACCTCTAATGATTGCTCTTGCTAGATGTCTTCGATGATTTCGGTCTCTGGCGAAGAGTAGAGAGTGATCAAAAGAAGCACGATGGGAAAGAAGGGGCTGGTGGAACGGGCCTTGAATCGTTGGGGATTGCAAGAGGGAAGACATTGGAAAGAAAGTGTTGTGTCCCTTATTGGAGTGGAAATAATAACAGTTCTATTCTAAAAACAACAAGTTTATTTGGAAATAGAAATACAGTAGTTTACAGATAGAATGTATCTTCCTGGAAGTGGTAAATACTAATTTGAATGGAGTCGTCTGTTGATCCCATAGCGTATTGGCTTTCTAGCATGCTCTGCTTGTAGATTCAGGCATATATTGCGCGGAATATTACAGAAAGATTGGGAGACTGTTCCAGTCACTATAGAAGTCATGGGGATAAACATATTTGCGAATGAACTGGTTCGGCACTTCTCAGATTTGACCACAAAGATGGGAATCGGGGAATTGCATGCAAGAGAAAAGCAAGCTTTGGAGGGAATTATTAATATTATCTCATCGGAGCACATGCCATGATAGTGTATATATAATAGGGGGAAAAGATTACTTCTGCTATGGACCAGAGAGTTGAGAGAGTCAGTAATGGTTCGATCGTCAATTAGTCTAATGCAGGACAACCTTTTAGCTTACACGGGCCACATTTGAAGAAATAAAAATATCGCGGGCCGCAGATAAATTTTTTTAATGGTATCGAATGCAACTAGGGGCCCATGAAGATGCGTCCCCTATGAATCTCGAAAGATCCCTGCATTATCGAAGAGGAGGAGGAATAGATTAAGAGAAAGAGTGGAGGGCGTAGGTGTTGAAGTTTTGAAGATTATAAGTGTCATGCAACAACACCTGCATACCTACACAGAACCGACCAGAGAGATAATCCATACTGCTCTTGTGATTCTATTTCTATTGGTGATATTAACCACGTCCTTCTAGGCTGTGAGACACATAGACACCAAATTGATCGTCTATACATTAATATTAAGGGAAAAAATGATTTCCCCACCAGAGTTGTAGTGGCAAAATTTTCAGTGTGGGAACGCTAAACTACCGAATCTTAATCTAAGTAAACTATTAGAATATTGAAATTCGGGTAGGTACGGTGCATGAGTGCCAAGGGCGGATCCAGGTATTTTTTATGTGGGGGAGGGGAGAACGTATTAAGGTGTCCGAAGATATACTTTTTATCTCGGAAGTGTGTCGCGATCGAATTGTCCAAGCGGGGGGGGGGGGGGGGTCGGAGACGCCGCCCCACACACACACTCACACATATAGAACTTTATTTTCAATTTTAAAATTTAAAAAAAAAAAAAATGTTTTTTATTTTTTACAAATTTTTTTTGCCAGGCACGGGCCTCTATGGGGGGGGGGGGCGATCGCACCCTCCGCCGCCCCCGCCCTTGATGGGTGCTGATGCCTCATATATTGATTTCTCACACATTTTTTAAGATATTATTTTATTTACTTGCGTAAGTGATTTTAATTTTATTTGTTATTATTATTATTATTTTTTTTTTACTGAATGAAACCAGTGTGGGAACACCGTTCCCACGCGTTCCCGCTCCACTACACCCCTGTTCCCCACATGCGCGGAGATTCTATTGGCATCTTTATGCCAAAGAGGTCCAATTTCAGATATTGTTATTAAGCACATAATATCCATTGGCTTTCAATTTTAATTCAATGATAACTATTTCTTTATAAATTTTGTAATACACCTACTCTTCGTGAAACTGAGAAGACTGGCTAAATGGGCATTAGTTCCCGAGGCCAAGAGGGGGTAGAAAAAAAGTGTCAGAAAATTGACAGATAAAAAATTTATATATAATGAATATGGAGTCGAAATCCGAACGAATGGTGTTAATTTTTCCGGAAATCTTGAATTTTAGTCCAGATTACAAATTTAAAATTTGCATTCATTTTTCAAAAACTTTTCAGTAAATTTTCGGATTTCTTATTTTAGAAAAAAAATATATCAGGATAGATTGTATAAGATACATTTTCCAGTAAGTACTTAATAAATCTCAATGTTTTAAGGAAGTTTATGATTGATGCCCGGGCTGCATTCATTGAAATACTGGTCCGCATGCGTGTGTGGACAGCCCTGGTCTAATAGATCGTTTCTGAATTTCATCCAGGGTGGCTCTTAAGATGCGAGCAATATGGGGGGTGGAATTGGGACTTGTTGAGTTTGAGAAGTTGCAGGCTCATGAAAAAACGCCTGGATCGGAACAGGAAGTCGAGTTTCCTTGCTCCAGATTTCGCCATATTAGACTTATGAGAGTGATCACAACCATAGGCCCAGCATGAAATTTCGGGCCCGGAGCCCAAAATCTGAAGCGGGTCCCTTATTATGGAATAAGTATGTGTTTTTACTTTACCATACAGGGTATGGTCAAGTATTATAATCGTGGATGAAAAAAGTGTTTTTTTTTTCGAAATATCTTAAAAGCGGCTGAAACTATTTTGATTAAAAAAATTAGGCGAAACCAAGACATTTCGGTCTACAAAAAAGCCCTAATAAGTGAACATCGAAAGAATTATATTTTTCGAGATAATGTTTGTTTTGTCAAAATGTCTGCTATTCTGTTAGTCTGTGCTTTACCAAATTTTTGTGGACAAGCTAGCTCAAAAATTAGTGTGAATATCAAAACCAAATTTCACTCGTAGTTTTGGTGCATTGAGATTAAGAGCTGATTAGATTTTGGTGCATATCGACCCAAAATTAAGATGGGGAGGGGTGTTAAAATTTAAAATTATAATTAAATTAGGTTGGAGTTGGTGGTGTTTCACTATAAACCAACACCGCGTTCCCTAAATTTTATTAAAATTATAATATTTTCAAACTAAAAAAACAAGAAAAATGAAATATACTATAAAATGAACCTATAATAATGAAAATATTTTTTTGCTGGCGCTAAAATTAGGCGGGGGGGGGGGGGGGGTCATTTGAACAAACTCAACCAAATTTTGAATACATAATCAGTGGGCACCCAGAACACTAAAAATTCAAAAATAAACCGCCCAAAATGGGGGGGGGGGTGAGGTCAAAAAATGAAAATCTAGGCCCTTGTACCAAACTCAACTAGAAGTATATGATGGTAAAGTCAAGTAAATGGCCATATCAGAACGTGTCAATTTATCTATGAAGTGGAATAATAAAAAAAATGCTATGGCCGGGTTCGGGCCCGGGACCCACGGGTGAACATGGGCCCCCCTTGACTATGATCACAACTAACTCGAGACTCCACATTCCCAGCACATTTTCCCAAAAACTATTATACTTAAAAAAAAAGAATACATTTATGAATATAATTTAAGAATTTCTGATATTGAGAATGGCTATTTTTCAATAAAATTAATATTTTACAAGATAAATAACAAAGGCCAAAAGAAGAAAAAAAAGACAGATATTTTTTAAGATGGCGGCACCTTCAATTCTTCAGGACTTTCTAATTAGTCCTTCATTTTAGTAACCATGAAGTAACATCTCAACCGATTTTTAAAACAATTGAGTTTATTTTAGTTATTTTTATCTGGATGTGCTAAAGAGTATTATACTGATTTAAATGTAACCGCCATTTTCTAAAAAAATATTTTGATAAAGAATTAAAATTTAAAAATATACCTAAATTTATATGTATATAATTAAAGTAAAATAAAAGAATGTTGTCATTTTTGTTGATATATAATTTTCTTATATGTTGGTTGGCAGTTCAGTTTAATACCCTTGAAAGTATAACGTGACTTAACTGGACTTGGCATTATTAAAGTATCCTCTCTGGAATTGATTTAATATCACTTATTTATAATCGTATATTAATTGATAATTGAAAGGAATATTAGCAAGATATTATTTAAAAATGAATTCCGTGATTATTGATTATGTTAATAGTGAAGAAGATGTAATTGTACAATTATGTAGAAGAATTGAAAGAATATGTAATGAATCTTTAAAAATTGATGAAGTTTTTAAAGTTGGACTCTCAGGTATTTTAATATAATTTAACTATTCTAATTAAATCATATTATAAATAGAAGATTCATTAGAATTTTAAATTATAAACCACATTTTTAAATATATATATTTTTCATCTTTTTTAATTAATTTATTAAAATATGTATTTAATATTGATCTTCGCTCTTTTTCTTAAAATCATTAAAAATTTTCTTTAAATAAAAATCGTTGTTCCCAACAAGGAATAATTTTATTAGAGAATTCATTTTCACTATTTTAATTTAATATAAAAAAATATAATATAATATTATATCTCATCAAAATATATCAAATTAAGTTAAAAGCTGTAACTAGAAAAAATTTGGGGGGGGGGGGGTAACTACCCACCAAGGGGTTAGGGGAGTATGGATTTACTCCTAGGAGGAGTCAAGACCTTCCTGGTGTCCAGATTGATTTTTTTATCAAAGAGTATTAATCTTTTTGAACGTTTTATTTATATCCTGTAAACTTACTGGGCCTCTGGTTCTGAGAGCATACCCGACGAGAGTTAGTTACTCCCGGGCCCAAGCCCCAGGCCCGAAAGGGGCCCAGCACTACCACTGTTAAATAAATTTTTGTACTACTAAAATCGATTACTTATTATTATAAATAAAAATATAAAATAGCAAAATTAGGTAACCAATAAGTAGGTTATAATGAAAAACAGTCCATAAATTATTTAATTTTATTCAATTTCCGACGTTTCGGAGATTTTTCCTCTCCTTCTTCAGGGTATTGAATAGTTATTGATGGGTGAGTATAACTCGGTTTACAATATTGTTGCTATCACTGAAAGGAGAGACAAATGGGGACCGAGTTACACTCACCCATCAAAAACTATTGAAGAAAGAGAGAAAAAACTCTTCGAAACGTATGAAATTGAATAAAATTAAATAATTTATCGACTGCTTTTCATTATAACATACTTATTTCGCTTACCAGTCCGTCTTTCCAAGAAAATAAATAAAATTAGGTAACAAAGCATATTAAGTTACGGTTTTATTTATATGTTAAATAATAAAATATTTCACAAATTGAAAAATTTAGTACTTTATTTGTCCCAGCATTGAGGGGCCTTCTGATTTGATTTTGCCCCAGGGCCCTTACGGTAACAGCTCTCCACGGGGCTCTCTGAGAGACCCCCAAAAGGGCCCCAGGGTTTGATCCCTCCCCATATTTCCACTAAGATGGAGAAAAAATGCGTTACTAAGTATAAATCATAAAAAATATCAAATAAAACCCGCAAATCACCCCCTCCCTCCAACACTTTTATGCCAACGGAGTTGGAGGCCCCAACAGAGTCTTAACTACCCTATCGGGAAAGTAATTTGGTATTTTGCTAATGAACCCAAACTTATAGCTGGTTAAATCTTGAGCTTTGAATAATTCGGCCAATTTGGTAAAAAAAAATAATAATAAATAATTATTTTTTTTTTAGAAAAATTTGTCAAAACCTCTAATTTCATAATTATTGCTTCAACTCCTTAGCTCGAAAATTGGTTACACATACCATTACATAAATCTAAACTTAAAAAAAACACACATTTTTCTAGACACAAAAACTTTTTTTTTTGGATAAATCATAATTATTTATTTAGATTATATTAAATAAAATTTAAATATCAAGTGTGAGATTTATGTAGATTTATAGAACTTTTCAAATGTATATGTCTCAGAAATGAATGATAATCTGTCTTGATTTTTAAACGCTTTATATTAGCTTCATTTGTATTTTTAAATGTAATAAGTAATCACTTGAAATACACATTTAATATTTATTTCAAGTCATTACTTACTATACATCATGTATGAGTAGGACTTAACTCTATCTCGAAAAAACTTAATCATTAACTTATCAGGCTAACAAAAAAATCATTTTATTTTAAGGAGGTTCAATGGCTTCATATTTAGTAAGAGGATTGCCAAAAATAGAAACCGATTGGTCTAAATGGAGATTATTTTTCTGTGATGAACGAGTAGTCCCAGAAGAAAGTGAGGATTCGACTTATGGATATTTTAAAACTAACCTTATTGGAAAAGTTCCACTAGAAGAAGACCAGTTTATTAAAATTAATCCCAATCTAACAGGTAAAAACATACTTTAAATGATATATTATAATCAATATAAATTTACATATATTCATATATAAAATAGGAACATTTAATTTAAATGGAAAAGAACCATTCCCAAGAGTATAGCCAAAATGATCTTAAGGTAGTTCTTTCCCAAATGCAAAAATTCAAGAAGACTTCGAAACTTGGAATATTAGTCATTAAAAGCATAACAAACACACTGTTAAAACTTGAAGACGATTTACCACACCAAACATTAAATAATTGCGATTAAAAATGAAATTTTTTACAAATGGCAGATTGGGAAAGGGTGGAAAAATGATCATTATTTTATTTTTCTTCATTGAAGGACTTTCACCATCTTGATGAAAAACAAATATTTCTTAGAATAATATATTCGGAGTAACTTAGAAAAAAATTGAAATTATTTACCTCGTAGTTTTGATAAATAAATAAGAAAAAAAATAACATATTTGGGCGATTATTTTTAGTGGAGGGGATATCAGAACAATCGCTTGGAAACGATCCATTCATAAAGAGGATATAGTAGTGTGAGAAGTATAGACACTTTAAAAAAAACATAACCTAAAATTTTAGAACCGTATATACCGGGTGAGTTTTTTATATTGAGACAGTCTTATCACTCAAAAACAGTGCATTATATCAAAAAAGTTTCAAATAAAAGTTTATTTATATCGAGGGGGAAACTAAACCAAGCTATTGTTTGTCGACGTAGAACAAGCTTTCAAGGTTATTTCAAGGTCAACTTCTGTTTTTTAAATGGAACCATATATTTTTTTTAAGTCACCTTATTCTAAAAAAAAAACTGAACAACTTTCATAAGAACTATTTTTTATACGACATCAAATAAATAAAATACATGAATCAATTGGATCTAAAAAAAAATCTTAATAATTATATTTAACAATTATTTAACTTAATTAGCAAATAATAATGATTAAATAATTAATAATTAAATAAATAATTATTAAATTGAAAGTCACAACAATGAAAATAAGGGTTTATAATGAAATTAAAACTTCGTTATACTCAGATTTAAGAGATTATTTTCTACTTAATAGTTCTATTTAAAATTCTTGAGTTTTAAAAAGTTTATTTCTCGTGTCAATCCTATAGATAGTTATATTGCCTACTATAATAAAAATGTAGTATTTTTTTTTTGAAGACAGAATTGAAATGGCCTTAATTAATGGTGAAGAAGTGTTATGGGGCTGCATTGATGCCGAGCGTTTTCCTAAAAGAAATACACCCTCACAAGGTTCATTTTATCTTGTTGTAAATCTGTTTAAAAAAAATAAGGAAATTGGAACTGGAATTCATCCAGAATACTTGCGATACACTCTGGAATGTCACAGAACATAGTCGGAAAATTATTAAATTATTAATTATTATTAAATTATTTATTTAATAATTAAATATTTGATCATTATTATTTAATAATTAAGTTGAATAATTGTTAAGAATAATTATAATTTTGATTTATTTTTGAGATCTAATTTATTTAGTATTTTGTTAATTTGATGTCGTATAAAAAATAGTTATAGTGAAAGTGGTTCAGTTTTTTTTTGTAAATTTAGACAATGTAAAGAAAAATATAGGTTTCTATTTAAAAAACAGAAGTTGACCTTAAATTACCCTTGAAAGCTTGTCCTAGGTCGATAAAATATAGCTTAGTTTAGTTTCTCCCTCGATATAAATAAACTTTTATTTGAAATTTTTTTTGGTACTTACGTATTAACGCCACCGCAGATAGATTTGCCGGTTTTTAAATTTCGCCAATCTACACCTAAAATTTTGTTTGGGAACTCATTTTTTATCTAATCAAACCGAGATCATAAACCGAACCTATTCAAGTTGTTTTTTGACAGAGGGGAACTGATTTATTCTATTTTATGATTTATCTCAAAAATTTTAGGTGTAGATTGGCGAAATTCAAAAACCGCCAAATCTAGCTGCGGTGGCGTTAAAACGTAAGTACCCTTTTTTTTATATAATGCAATGTTTTTGAGTTATAAGACTGTCTCAAGATAAAAAACTCACACGGTATATAGAATGGTTACGAGGCTAAAACTTTTCATATTAAAAAATGAAATAAATAATTAAACAAAATACATTCCAATTGAAATTCTCAAACTCTATAATTTTTTTTTCAAAACGACGTAGTTACTTATTAGTTAATCTATTTTATTTTATTTTATTTATTTATTTTTTAGCTGAAGAGGCTTCTAAAGATTATATACAAAAAATGTCAGTTCATTTCCCACCAGATTCATTACCAAGATTCCATCTCCTTCTTCTTGGCATTGGCCCTGATGGGCATATATGTTCTTTATTTCCTGAACATAAGCTTTTAGATGAAACGTCTTTATGGGTTGGTTCTCTAACGAATTCTCCCAAGCCACCATCTAGCAGGATTACTTTAACATTTCCAGTTATAAATAATTCTAAATTTATCATTTTTGCTCTTACTGGATCTGGTAAAGCTGATATTGTGAAGGTAGTTTAATTATACATTTTAATATGAAGATCACAAAATTAAAACTATAATGTATTTTTTGCAGAGGGTATTAAGAAATCATGAAGATCTGCCTGCATCAAGAGTTAGACCCGAAAACGGTACTCTCTATTGGATATTGGATAAAGAAGCAGCCGTTCATTTTAACGGATAATAATTGTGTTATAAAAGTTTTTCAACATTCCTGGATGTGTTTTTCACTTTTTATTTGTTAATTAATATATATTTTATTTGCCAGAGGTTATTATTATCTTTGGAATTTTTATTTTTCAAAATAAATACATATATCATAAAGATAAAATGTGTTTTTTATTAAAATTTTCTAATAAATGAATACCAAATAAAAAAGATTCATTAAATTTACTTTTATCATTTTTAGTTAAACTTCAATGTGCACTTAGAGCAGTGGTCGTCACACTTATCTGGTCAAGGGCCACATAGGACAATGTGAGGTATCACTACGGGCAGTACACTTATGAATTGGGTATTTGACACCACCAATCAATTGACATACTTTTTATGAGCTGTCAAAACGCGATTCCCCCATAGATTTTGTATGGCAATAGCAACCTGTGAAGTCACTTATTTGCCAACTCATTTATTGATTAAGGTAGTTGTTTCACCATATGGGTTTTCTTAGGATTTTTTTGAAATTTAGACAGATAAAATCTCTGGGTGGCAAAACGAAATTTATGAACAATATAGTACCGGAGATATTAAATTCCAAACAGAGTTTTTCAGACTTATACATTGCACGATATCGGAAAGTTTACATACATATTTAATTATAATTAAGAAACTCTTCTTACCATTAGTTATAAAAAACTAAACCAACATTAAACAATAACTAATACAATTTTTAAGAAAATTTTAATTCATAGTTACAACACAGTTTCTGAGATAATAATGAATAAATAATTAAAAATTTACACTAAAAACAAGCTGGCAACAAAGCATGTATTTAACCTAAAAAGTGGGTTAACTTTAGTAATTATTTTGACTTTTTTTCGCTTCAGCCATTGTCGCAACAGCTTTCAATCGCTTATCAAGAACATTTTGTTTTATAAATCTTCCTTTATAATGTACTTTATCTGAAATTCTATGAAAAAATATATACAAGCTCGGACAGTGTTGCCAGATTTGTCACATGAGCACCGGATTGGCTACTAATCGTACATAAACAACAAAAACTTTTGGGATTATGAATCCTTATTGTCTGTTCTATATACTCTAGCATTAACTTTTTGCTAGTATGTCGCGAAACAACTACCTTAAGCAACTAAAAATCTAATTTTAGACTTAATTGAAAATTAATCAGGTTTTCAGGGCTAAAATAAAGTGTTTTTTTTTTTTAGAGAAGTTGTGTCTTGGAATTATTGGTTAATGGTGTCAACTACCCAATTGGATATTACTTAGTAACGTAGGTAGCATTATGTGAATGGGTGTGAATACATAATGTATATTGAAAAAAGATAGTAGGTATATTCAAATTTTTTATTTTATCCACAAACATGTTATTATTATTTATGTATTTTTTACTACGAGTATCATATGTAATTTAAGTGTTATATGGTTTTGTACTTTTTTAATTATTTCTTCTCGTTGGCGTCTTTGGGACTACGTGTCTTCTAAATGAGTGGAAAAGCGATTGCGGTATTTATTTTTCAGTGTTCTGTCGTCTTTTGAGCAATCTTTTTTTTATGTTCTTGGGAACATAGTCTATTTAGTCAGATCCAATGTTAATTTAATATTATTTATTTTTATTTATTTTTGTTTGTATTATTGTGAAAGGGTCAACTTATTACCCGTCAAAAAATTTTCAGCGAATCCGGTTTTAACCCTCTCCGTAACCAGGCTCAATTGTCCTGAAAATCTATATATAGCTTTATTTTTTGTTAAGCGAGAATGTTGTAGGTTCTAGGTGAAACATGTTGAAATGTAAAAAAAGAAAATTTAAAATATAATGTGGGTTTCACTAAATACTCAGTAAAACCAACTTTATATTTTAAATTTTCTTTTTTACGCTTAAGGTAGTTGTTCCGCCAAATGCGTTTTCTTAGGATTTTTTTGAAATTCAGACAGATTATTATTTAAATACTTCTGCATCGATTGGTGGCAAAATGAAATTTATGAACAATACAGTTCCGGAGATATTAAATTCCAAAGATAGAGTTTTTCAGACTCTTATATTGCACTATATGGGATATCGGAAAGCTTACATACATATTTAATTATAATTAAGAAACTCTTCTTACCATTGTTATAAAAAATTAAACCAACATTAAACAATAGCCAATACATATTTTAAGACAATTTTGATTCATAGTTACAACACAGTTTCTGAGATAATAAGGAATGAAAAATGTATAAAAAAAATTTACACTAAAAACAATTTGGCAAGAGCGAATTTATTTAACCAGCGAAAGATGTATAAAGCGCGCATGCGCTAGATTTTTACAAAATTATAATTTTCATAAGATGTAATGTAGGCGTTGGTTACATTTGTTGAAAAATAACAAAACGATTTTTATAGAAATAAATCGATCTTTAAAATGTATTTTATCTGTCATTTTAATATAAAAATATTCAATCTCATACAATGGTGCCAGATTTGTCAAACGAGCACGGGATTAGCTAGAATTGGTACATAAACAGCAAAAAGTTTTGGTCTTTGAATCATGAATCCTTATTGTCAGTTCTATATACTCTGGCATTAACTTTTTGCTAGTATTGTCGCGAAACAACTACCTTAAAGCTTTAGCTTTATTCAGGTTTCCAAGTCAAATGTTTGCAGGAAAGCATTCATGAATCGTTCAACTGAAAACTTTTTTGTTTATTAGATAGCAACAATGGAATTAACCGATTGGTTAAAGAGCATGCCTTCTAATCAAGCTAGCACGACTCGCTGCAAATATTTGACTAGCTATAATCTGATCCCTACACTAATTTACACACACAAACACGCGAACCTCAATGGCCATGATGGGCTATAGTTCCCGAAGGCCCTTAAAAAAAACATTCTGTAAAATCTACACATAAATCAAAGGGTGACTATTTTTAAAATTATCAAACTTATATTCATATTGTAAGAAAAATAAATAAATATAATCTTTTTTTAATTCTAAACAATATAAAACTTATTATTATTTTGTAATAATTTTTTAATATATAATTAGAAAAATTTTTACCTTAGCATGTATAATATTTAGGTATATTATATCTGACCAAAAACATTAATGTGAAAAAGGGACCAAGTTCAGTACAAACGGCTTCGCCGACAAAAGAATTGATATCTAAACGGGTACCAAGTTGCATAACAGTTGCTTAAATCATAGCTATAGGGATGTACAACGTTCTGCAATTGATTTAAAAGAAAATTTGTTACGTTCTTTGATATTGAATTTTTAACTTGGCAAGTTATAATAGTCAATAAATTACATTTAATGTGATGATATTATTAATACAAACTTAAAATTTAACTTTGCTATTTGTTCTATTTTATACTACAAACAGTTTAGTTGGATATAAAACTTGCCAAGTTAAAAAATCAATATCAAAGAACGCAACAAATTTTAGTTTAAATCAACTAAAGAACGTTGTACATCCCTATAGCTATGATTTAACGAACTTCTATGGAACTTGGTACCCGTTTAGATCTCAACTCTTTTTATCGGCGAAGCCGTTTGTTTGAACTTGGCCTCTTTTTCACATTAATGTTTTTGATCAGATATCATTAATTTTTGAAAAGTTTTATCCTTTGATTTATCTAAATAAAATTTATTTAATTCATCCAAATCCAAATGTATTTTATACATAGCAGTTAAATTTCACCTCTTTATTTTAGGTCCTGAAGAAGGGAAAGCTTCGGTTTTTCGATTTTATTCTTTATTAATGTATCAAGCTTTATCAGTATGCCAAATTTCAGAATTCTAGCTTGATTGTATTTTCACTATATGTTAATAAAGCCTAAAATAAATTTCACCCCTTGATTTTAGGGTCTGAAAAAGGGAAAGTTTCACGTTTTCGATTTTTCCCTTTAATTGTAGCCCAAACTACCAGTATGCCAAATTTCAGCATTCTAGGATCAGCGGAAGTTCTTTAGGTTTTTGATATGTTAAAAATGGCACTTTTCAAAGGTTAATAACTCAAGAACTATAATAGATTTATTCATGAAATTTTGAATTCTAGGTGTTCTAGTGGGTCTTATTAGGCATGGAAAAAAATGTGTAAGTAATAATATTTGAGTTATGGAGGGGTCAAAAGTAGCTCGGAAATGGTTCGTGTAAATATACACATGGCTGGTGCGTCGCCCGTTTTTCCGAACCAGTGTGTCTAGATATTGTAAGGTAAAAATTCTATTACTTATAATTATAAGTAAACTATTTTTAAAAAGAGAGGCCCTCTTCACTTTTTTTTCTATCCAATTAAATTTAAAAACCACCCTATAGAATAATCATGGCACCTTTTATGTGTTGGTGCAATGTGAAACATCTTTAATAAAGATAAAAGTAAATTAATATTTTATGAAATATTCGTGGTGTTGGTGCAAGGTGAAACATCTTTAATAAAGATAAAAGTAAATAAATATTTTATGAAATATTTATTTATCATGAGTTGGTTTTTCTAGGTCACTTTTAAGGTGAAACAAGTGACCTAGAAAACCTAAATCATAGTAAATTGATATTTCATAAAATATTTATATACTTTTATCTTTATCTAATTTCATTAAGCCAATGAAAAGAAAGGAGAGGAAAGGAAGAGTATGTGAAATCGCAACCTACTTCTTTCGCTAATTATTTTAGTAGAATGGGTTAGTAAAAAATTGAAACTATTTTGAAAGACAATCGTTATATTTAATTTCAAATTATGTGATATAATAAAACATTCCAAATTTTTAAATTTAATATTTTTTTTTTAATTATAAATAGTTTAACATTGGTTATTTCATATAATATATTATATATAGAATGAAAAAGATTTTTTTTGAAATACATAGATAGTGTTTAATTGGTAAATATTATGAGGAATGTAATATATTTCTGAGACCTTATTTCTAATTTAAGTCATTGAGAATACTGATAGAATCTTTTATTATTATAATATTGAAATTTAATTAAATATTCATAATAGTTCAGTGTAGATAGAGAGACAAATTAAAATTAATTCTTAGCATATAATTGAAATAAATACAATAAACAGAAAATCAATCTTCTTTTATATCAATGTAATCAAGTAAATATCAGAAATGAGGCCATCTTGAATAGCCGGATACTGACTGAGCGAGCAGCCTCGCGAGGCTGCCTCGGGCGTTTGCGGTAGAACCGTCCTGAGTGAACGCAGGACGCGCCTTTGAGCATTCACAAAAACCGATGGATCGGGCCGAGGCAGCCTCAGACGAGGCAACGGGCACTTTTGCTTTGGTCGAGGCACGTACTGACCAAGGGGCTGGCCTCGCGAAGCAAACCCTCAGTCAGTATCCGGCTAATGAATGGTCAATTCTGTCAATCTTTCGATTTAGTATTTACTCATGAGATCAAATCTGAAAACGCTAGCCCATATTTACACGTAGAATTATTATTTATAAATTTACCTTTATAAATGCAAATTTTTATAGAATTCATTATAATTATACCAATGTATATTTATATCTGTAAATGTGGGCTAGCGTCTTAAAATTCGATAACTTGAGAAAGATATAAAATAAAGCGAAACATTGTCAGAGACCCCTATCTCTGATATTAACTTGATTATATTGATTAAAATAAGGATTTTATTATTTAATTTAATATACAATAATTTAATTCACAATGATATTAAAAATATGTTACATATAATAAAATATAAAAAAAAAATTAACAAATATGCCTATTATAATAGTAAAAATTTACAAAAATTATAAAACAATCTCCTTAGGAGAGGAAGAAAAGATAAAAATACTTATATAATAAGCACTGTAAGTTAAGATCATGGTGAAAATATATAGTTATAGTCTAATGGACTATTCACCATAATCTTAGTCATAAATAAATTAACGTTACGGAAATTCGAAAAATTGAACTAAAAGTTGATAACATTATGACATTTTAACGCCCAGAAAACTGCGAACGTTTTCGTATACAACATAACTTATGCTAACCGCTGGAGCGACTTTGAAGAAATTAAGTGTAATGCCCCGATAAAGACCCAAGACTCCGTCTTGTTGGATTATATTTTTAAACATACTTTTCATAGTTGATGGATTGATAGATGAGGCAGCAATATCTAAAAAAAGAAAGAAATCGAATATATTATATTATTAAACAATATAATAAATATTTCCGAACATGAATTTAGATCGTATCAGATTTTAATAGATATGTTTATATTGTACGAGCTGCTCCAGGCGTGCCTTCGGCACGCCCTCTACAGCTCGGCCCTACGGGCGGCGTCTCGGCATGTGATTATTAGGTCTCCAAAATTCATTTAAAAAAGCTCCATTCCCAAAAAAGTGTTTTTTTTTGTTTTTTTTTAATTATAAAACCTGGCAAAAAATTAACTTTTTCATTAAATTTAGCACGTAGAATTTTAACATTTTTTAATCGATAGAAGACGCTATCTCTTGACATAATTTGGCTAGCTTATGACTAACTCGACAATAAATAACTCTCAGTTTTCTAAAGAGTAAATGTATAAAAAAGCTAAAAATATCAATATTTTGCCCCCCCCCCCCCCCTATAGTTGATTTTTACAGGAATAGTTTCTTAAAGTAATAAAGAATAACTACAAAATTTGATCAAGATCAGAGAGAGTTTTAATTTTTGCCACCAGTCACATTTTAGATAGTTGGGGGGGGGGGGTTCGGATTACAAAAAATCTTGAAATTATTTTTTAGATATTTGTAAATAAATAATCCACAGTTTTCTAAAGAGTAAATGTACTAAAAAGGTAAAAATTTCTATAGTTTGCCCCCGCCCTTCGCCCCCATACAGTCAATTTTGATAGTTGATTTATACAGGAATAGTTTCTTAAAGTAATAAAGAATAACTCTACAAAATTTGATCAAGATAGGAGAGAGTTTTAATTTTTGCCACCACTCACATTTTGGATGATAGTTGGGAGTCGAATTTCAAAAAATCCTGAAATTACTTTTTAGATATTTGTATTTAGAATTTTATTAAGTAAAAATCAAGTAGATATCTTATCGTTCTTAATTGAAAATGCATAATTAGTGTAAACACATTGCAAAGATATTTTGCCCCTTTTGGCGCATTTAGGGGTCGAATTTAAAAAAATCCTGAAATTAGTTTTTTAGATATTTTAATTTAGTATTTTAATAAGTAAAAAGCAAGTAGATATTTTATCGTCCTTAAGAAATATCGCAATATCAGTGAAAACACACTTTGCCCCCTTTGACCCCCTAGGGGTCGAATTTCGAAAAATCCTTTCTTATTGAGCCCCTCTGTCATAGATGTAATATCCTCTCCAAATTTCATGTTTTTAGTGGTTCTGGCTGTTTTGATGATGAGTGAGTGAGTGTATCGGGCAAAGAATTTTATATATATAGATGTAGGGTCTTATCCCCTCGGGAGTCGAATATTAGATCAGCCTTAGATCAGCATTAGATTTCTAGTAGTCATCTTCAGAGAGCTTGATTCAAAGCAAATCCCTGGAAAATGTTCGTCCTCGTGTCTAGATATTAGACAACAATGAGTTTTGGTCGCATTAAAGTTATCTTTCGGGAGTCTCAGTTTTCGAAAGAGACCATTTTGAAAAGTATTTTTTTAATTAAAATGCAACAATAATTCACATACCTTGTGCTTGTAGCCTCGTTCTTACAAGAGCCAGTGGATAGGAGCAAACTTGACCACATGTGCTTGAAATTGTTCCGCAGCATAAGAGTAAAAGAACACCTGGTTTTTGACCATCTTTCGAATGTTGATTAAGATAACCATTTTTCAAAGACTGAAATAAATATGATATTTAAGAATTAGAACTTTAGCGAATATATTAATCTTAATCTTCTATTTTTTTAATTAGATACATTAATGTAAAAGTGAATAAATTTTTAAAAAATTTAAAATATTATGATCTTTCAAAGGAAATTTAGTTGATATTATACGAAAAATTTCATTTATTTTGATTATATAAATAAATACAAATCTTATAAAAACTATCTTCAAACCTTTATCGGAATACCAAAAAATGGGGAGAAAAGTTGCTTTATATTAATTTCATAAAACAACTTTTTTTTTAAGGTAGGTAGTTGTTTTTAAACAAAACTAAACCAACATTAAACAATAACCAATACATATTTTAAGACAATTTTGATTCATAGTTAGAACACAGTTTCTGAGATAATAAGGAATAAATAATGAAAAATGTATAAAAAATAATTTACACTAAAAACAATTTGGCAACAGCGCATTTATTTAACCAGCGAAAGATGCATGCGCTAGTTGATTACATTTGTTAAAAAATAACAAAACGATTTTTATAGAAATTTAAAATGTATTTTATCTGTCATTTTAATATAAAAATTTTCAATCTTGCAATGGTTCCAGATTTGGAAAACGAGCAAGAGGTTGGCTAGAATTGGTACATAAACAGCAAAAAGTTTTGAGCTTATGAACTATGAATCCTTATTGTCTGTTCTATTTACTCTAGCATTAACTTTTTGCTAGTATTGTCGCGAAACAACTACCTAAATTCTTAAATTAAAATTCTATTGATAAAGGAGAAATTCTCCAGAAACTTTTCGTATTCCAATAAACGTTTGAAGATTGTTTTTATAAAAGATTTGTAGCTATTTATGTTGATTTATAATATAATTTTTGAAATAAAACAAAAATAAGATGTAGGCAAAATTGTTCTAATAAATATAAATAGAGCACTAGGCATTTTTAGCGTGCAAGAGGCAGAGAAGGTTAGTTGTGAGCTCACGAGATCAACAGCTGATCTTTTTAATGTGGTGAGAGCAGCAGAGGATAATCTCTTTGCTTTCTTTTTATAATCATTTTAATATTATAGAATACGGTGGAAAGTAAAGAAAATCATCGAAGACAACAAAAATACTTGATTATATTTCCAACGAAATTTTCTCTGGAGAGAGACGGACTGGTAGAACAACTTTTAATTGAAAGTAATGGAAGGCAGCCCAGGGGTAGTGAGGAAAGAAAAAATTAACACATATCAAATAAGGTGCAATTTATTGGAATCCTTCTTTCTTTCCTTTCAAACCGACGTTTCGGAGGATTCTTCCCTCCTTCTTCAGTTAGGGTCAATGAAGGAAACAAATAAAATGCTTCCTTCCTCTCTCCACAGCAGTGTTTAGAAACTTTTTCTTAATTATCTTTAATTAAGAAAAGGAAGAATAAAATATTGTTTTTCTATGCTTCTGCTAAGGAAGAAAAAGTTTTAAACACTGTTTTGGAGAGAGGAAGGCAGCATTTTATTTGTTTCCTTCATTGACCCCCTTGAAACACTGAAGAAGGAGGGAAGAATCCTCCGAAACGTCGGTTTCAAAGGAAAGGAGTTAATAAATTACACCTTATTTGATGTGTTAATTTTTTCTTTCCTCACTACCCCTTGGCCTGCCTTCCATTACTTTCAATAATACTTGATTATTAAATTGAAAGTTTTTTTTATTGTCTCCTTCAATACTTGATTATATTAAGTTTTGAGTTAAATATGAAAATTACCTCATATACTGCGAGGTCTATTCCCGCATAAGGAATGATACCTAATAAATTTGGAAGATAACCTCTAAAAAAGGCTTTAAGCCCCTGATTAGAATAAATTGACCGAGCAGCATCAAAAATGCCTCTATATTGTCCAGATTTTCGAAGAGCTAATTTTGTTTTGAGAACCTGAAAATAAAAAAATATGTTATTAGAAAAAAATTCAAAAAGCTCTTGTATATTTTTAAATATATAAAAAAAAATCATATATATTTATTAAATAAAAGCATTTAATAAAAAATAGATAGAGAACTACAGATTACATTATCCGACAGGTAGCAAAAAAAGGCTTCAAAAATAAAATTCGAGTCAACATTTTTGAAAAATATCTGATATATTAGTTTTATAAAAAATATATAAGAAGAAGGTTGTGAATGAGCAGTATTATAAGTCAAAATTGACCCAAGACATTATAGGAGGAAAGAAAGTGAATTAAGATTCAAGATTGCAGGATTTGAGAGAGTTCAAACTCCAAAGCAGGTGGGATATTTTAATCTCAACAGTTTTAGGGGTAAAGCAATTGAGGAAAGCTTTATGTGATTTGACACTAATTTAACAGCAAACGTGTTTCAAATGTTTGAAAATCATATATTTTGAGCAAATAAGGCTTTAGTGGATTTGTAAACAAACAGAGAAATAGTGAATGAAGCAGTTTGTATTCCAGTTAATTTTCTCAATAATAGAAATTATTAAGTGGTTATTAAACAAAAATATTTATTTTTAATTCAAAACTGGAAAACCACTAAACTGGTTTCCAAATTAATAAAAAGTAAAGGAGTGTAGTTTCACAGTGAATGAAATAAAACTCAAAGAGGTTTATACAAACTCAATATATTTAGGATTATTAGTCCAAAAACTTTTGAATCTGTAAACTCCTGATGATGGAATAATAAACCGAAATATATTGAGTTTGTATAAACTTCTGTGAGTTTTATTTCAATCACTGTGAAACTACCCACCCTTTACTTTATTAATTAATATCATGTTTCACCTAAAACCTACACCACTTTCCCTAAGTAAAAAAATGGTTTCCAAATTGTAAGCCGCACAGTTTTTAATGAAGAGACTAAAGAACGCTTTTTCAGTGTATAAAGTTTTAACAATTTTCTAAATATTTGAAAGTGAGCTAATGCTCCTTCGAGATGGATAAATTCATAATCTGATTTAATAGATTTAAGAAAATGAAGGAAATGAACCTAGTTATACCTACATTAAATGTCTTAAAGAATTATTATTAAATAAATCATGATCTAAGATTTAAGAAATTATTTACAATGTTAGACTGTTATAAAAATTGAGGAGACGGTGACAATTTTTATGAAAGAAGGGGTAGATAAAAAATGTTTGGATATCACTGCACTAAAGTTTTAATTTGTTCAAAATTGAGAATTGAATTTGTTGTATATTTTGATTTCAAATTTAGCTTGAAAAAGAAATGATCAGATGAAATCATTCGTTTTTAATCATGTTATCATGTATATGTTGTAGTAAAAACCCGTTTTTAGTAAGAACGGGTTCTTATTAGTTAAACTCGTTTCACTGAATACCTTTGTGGCAACTAGAATTTACTGATGTTGGTTGAGTTTGGTCCAAAGGTCTAAAATCTTCATTTTTGACCCTCCACCTCATTTTGGGTGTTTATTTTCAAAAAATTTTAAACGAAAATGTCAAAAATTACGTCCAAGTTGTAGAGGAGAATTTATTAGATAGATTCTAGACATTTGAACCAAACTCAACCAACATCAGTAAATTCTAGTTGCCACAAAGGTATTCAGTGAAACGCGTTTTAACTAGTAAGAACCCGTTCTTACTAATAACGGGTTTTTACTGCAACATATATATGCATGTATTTTTAAGTATTGGACGTTCTTGTCACTATTTATGGTATTTATTCATGTTATCAAGAATAAAAAAAAAAGGAAATAATCAAGTTTTTAAATTTTATCAAAAGCCTAAGGGATAATATATAGCTAAAATTTTTTTTAAGAGTTACCTCTAATGGATAGATAGCAGTTTGACTGATACCCCCTGCGAGAGAGCCAGCAGCAAATCTTTCTAGAATTGACAATTCTCTCTGGGAGGTGTCACTTTTTATAAGGGCTTTTAGTTGCTCGTAGCACATAAATTTAATTGCAGATTCTGGAGCAATTTTTATTACATTGACTCCATTTCCTCTCCAGAGACTCTTAAATCCTCCCTCTTTAAGCATCACTTGTAAGCACGATTTGATTTTAGTTTGCTTATTTCCGTATACCTGAAAAAAATAGAATTTTAATTGTATATCTAATATAAACTTTAATTAATAATATATTGATCTATCTATCCTATCTATCTATATGGGTCCAGAAATTAAATCCAATTCTCGAAAAGCTAGAAAGGTAAAATTTTACATCCCTATAGATAGAATAGAATGAGATCAAACTTATAGGAAAAATAAAAAATTTAGATTAGATAAGTCCTGCTTTGTTACCTACAAAGATTTAGAAATATAATAAGCCGGAGTCGGGTTCGCATATCAGGTATTTCATACCTTATATAATTATATTATTTATATTATACAATAGATCAGAGGTGGGGAACCTGTGGCCTTTTTGAATTTCTTATGTGGCCTCGAAATGAATTTGAAATAAAGAAAAACTGAATTTAAAATAAAAAAAAATTGAATTTGAACAGCAATAACTTTACAAAAGTTACATTTATCGTTATTGAAACTTATGTGGCCTCCTTTGTTACTGCTATTTTAAATGTGGCCTCTCAGGGTAAAAAGGTTCCCCATCTCTGCAATAGATGGTGGGGGGTAGGCTAGGGGTTAGCGTGTCAGCCTGCTAACCAAGTTGACCTGGGTTCGAATCCGGCTCGAGGCATCCGGCTAAAACCTCACTCCGGGGTAGAGAGAAATGTTAAAAAAATAATTAGTATAGTAAATTGGCTTATGGCTAGAAAGGCTGAAAAGCCAAAAAAATAAGCTGACGTGTTCTGATGTGCCCATCCACTTGACTTTACCATACAACCTGGCCCCTCACTTATATTTAATATTTAATAAAATTATTTATAATCATGTAGGGGCGGGGGGTTTGTTTTTGAATTTTTAGACTACTGGGGTCCCACTGATTATGTATACAAAATTTGGTTGAGTTTGGTAAATGGCCAAGATTTTCATTTTTTGACCCCCTCCCCCATTTTCGGCGGTTAGTTTTTGCATTTTTAGACTTCTGGCGGTCCACTGATTATGTATCCAAGATTTGGTTGAGTTTGCTCAAATGGCCTGGATTTTCAATTTTTAACCCCCCTCAATTTTGGGCCGATATGCACCAAAATCTAATCAGCTCCTAATCTCAATGGACCAAAACTACGTGTGAAATTTGGTTTTGATATTCCCACTAGTTTTTGAGCTAGCTCGTCCACAAAAAAATGGTAACGCACAGACTAACTAACGGACAACCAGACTAACAGACATTTTGACAAAACAATTGTTATCTCGAAAAATATAATTTTTTCGATGTTCACGTATTAGATAGAGCTTTTTTGTAGATCGAAATGCCATGGTTTCGCTCAATTTTTTTAATCAAAATACTTCCTACAGTTTTTGAGATATTTCGAAAAAAATGAAAGAAAAAACCACCTTTTTCATACACGATTACAATACTTGACCATACCCTGTATGGTAAAGTAAAAACAATAGATGATGATTAACCTTTATTTCTTCTTATTTAAACCTTGTTTAAAAGGTTTTAGCTGAGGTTTTTAAGTGTTGCTCTCGGTAAAATTAAAAATTAATATTATATTGAATATTTGTATAAAAAATTTCAACCAAAATCTAATCAGCTCTTAATCTCAATACTACATTGATCCCGATAAGAACATTTCCCGGTAGAAGCTTTCACCTAGTAGACGCATTAGGACATGGTTGCACGTGTTCGTAGCCTGCCTGGTCCATGCAGGTGACGTTAAACGGGCTAGGAGGGAATTGAAGTTCAAGGGTAAACGTTCCCTTCCAATCTCTGCTATTGGTTGCGAAAGGAATTCTGGTCCCCCCCCCCCATCCCATTGGGTATTTAGAAATAATATTAAGAATAAATTTTAACAATAAATAAGTTGCATTTTTTTCAAAACTTCAACCTCATGTTATCATTATCCAATTAAGATGAAACTTTATTTAAATTGTAGCAAATTTAATCTAGTTTAAAAATGTATAGAGTCGCCTTTGTCGAAAATGTGCTCCTTCATGGTCAAAATGGGGTAAAATAGAAATAAGTACGAGTTTTAGATATATTCAAAAGTGATCCCGGGGGCTATTTTTTGACAGGCGGTTCTACTGAACGTAAATAGATGAAATTTGTATCATTTTACGCATAATTTAAAGAGCTTTAATTTATCTAATAGATACCTTTTCATTTGATAAGCCGTTTTAGAGTTATTCAAGAAAAACTGACAAAACTCCGAAATTTTCTCATTTTGAGGCTCGAAGAAAAATTTATACAACACAGATTTGGGGGAAAACTTAGGGTAGTAATATTGGAGTACCAATAAAGGTATTCCAGTAATTAAATCTTTACCGGGAATTATTTCTTGTTAAAATCGTAATTTGCCTGGACTATTATTAAAATTAGAAATATTAGAATATTAGAAAAATAATCTTAAATAATATGATACCTGAAGATAAACTTTAATTCTGTCAAGTGGAGCAGTGCATGTTCGACTGACAGCCCCGGCTATGCCTCCTGAGACTAAATGCCTCCACCACATGCCGCTCTTTATTTCATTAGGAGTATAGTCTTCTGGTACACCCATATCTTCGCCAATATCAAGGAACTGAAAAAATAAGATTTTATAGTATTATTTTTTTAATAATTTACTCTTTGTTATTTATGAAATGCAAACACTTAGGTATAAAAAATTGTATTTGAACAAAATTTCAGAACCTGTAAAGCATATTATAGTACATACTTATAAATAATGAGATCATAATTAAAGATAATGAGATCAAATTTATATGAAAAATTGAAAATCTAAGATTAAAAACCTGGAAGGGAGGTGAATCCTGTTTATTTACTCGTAATAAAGGAGTCCTTCCTACCTTATAACTCCAACAATACTTAAGAGATCAAATTCGTTCGGAAAAGAATGAATTTGTGAAATTTTTTCATAATTTTCTAAGTTAAGCCCTTTCTAAACCACCTAACTTTGGAGATCTCTCACATCGTCATTTTAAATGGAAATAAATTTTAGCCAATTGTACAGAAAAGTGTGGTATTTACCTCATACTCTATGATAAATAATACTTTTTTATATTTGTCCCGGAAATAATTATTCGAATAAAATTTGAATGCGGTTTTTAATTTGGGATAAAATGTATAACTATAACTTCTAAATGTCAAGTTTATATCTTACTTAGTTTTCTAGCTAAAATTAATGCTTTTACAGCCAAACAGAGAGACAGTGATTGTAGCGACAACGACACTAATAGGGCCCTGTTTTACTTTTTTAAACGAAAGCTCAAAATGGTAAATCTTAATAAAATAAAATTTTAAACTCAGTCTAGGATGAAAAAGTCATATTTCCAGGGACAAAAATGGTTAGTGAAAAATTAAAATTATTAAATCTCAAAGTACAGAAAACCAAGAAAGTAAAGTATTTGTAATTGTATTTAAGATATAGCATTGCAACATTGCAAGTATTAAAATATACGTTAAGATTCAATCAAATCCAAAAGGATGAATGCAAAATACTAGTATTAAAATTGGAATTAAAATTTTTTTCATAACTTGGTAGGCTGTCTGTATTGTATGGCACGAGTCTGACAGAACGGTTTGAGCTAAAAATTGGAAACTTGGCAAAAAGATGAAGCGCTTTTTGTTACAGATTTTTGTGTTAAATTTCAGCTCATTATCTAATACTAAATCATTCAAAAGGTCCACTATAATAATTATTTTTAATAAGTTCAGAATTTGGAAATATAAAAAGAACTTGTTAAGACTTGATTCTCGGATTATCGAGAGTATAAGAATTTAGACGGAAAAAATAGAGCATGTTTGGATTTGGGTGAATTCAATACCGGAGTACCAAGTGTGTCTGTTTAATGACAAGTAAAATGAGTAGGCTAATAAACTACAGAACACAAAGATGATTAGGGGCCATTAATAAAATTCGTTCGAAACCTAGGGGGGTCTAAGGAAACTTGACTTTCGCACTTAATCAATTTAATTTTAATGTTTTTCTTAGCTTGTCAGCAACAAATCGTTTATAGGTGGGGGGTCTAGCTTTTGTGATGGTATATTTGTTAGGGGGGTCCCAGAAAATGTGATGAAGCATGACGAAGGGTGTCCAAAATGGCGAAATTTTGCGCGACGTATTTTATGAACGGCTCCTTAGGTATCCATCCAAAAAAACTAGCTCAAAAGAAACTATGGCAATATTTGATGTTTAATAATTTAATAAAGCTTATTTGGTCAGCTTCTGCTTGAACTGCCATGGATGCACTATTATGTTTAAAAGGTATAGCAGTTGCGCTTCTAGTTTAAATAGAGAATCTCACATAGATTCATCTATCAATTATACAGGGATGCACAAAACAGGATTGGGATTGAGAAAGCTGTAAATATGCAAGAGCATAGTGTTTTCTAGTCACCCACCTAAAAACTACCGAGCTACATATTCGGAGATCATATCGGAACGTGTTTTTTTAACATGGCCATGCTTATAATAAGGTTTCACATTCGCAAATTTTGCAAAATATCTTAAAAATTAGTTAAATTTAAGAGTTAGGGGCCTAATAAATATTTTGGCTCGATCTTAAAAGAAACAGATAAATGGGGAGTGATCAGCTGTCATGGGTTAGTACTAAACGGTCTCAAGGTTATTTCTATATGAACTGACCTTCATTTCTTCACCCTGATTATGACATTCACGAGCGATTAAAGAATTCTTTATATAAAGGTATATTACTATAAGAGAATCTAGCTTAAATATATTTTGATATATTTATAAATATAGATACTTAAATGCTTGGGAAATTTTAATTTGTGGCAAATAAAATATAAATTTTATAGTAGAATTTTAATAATTTTTAGAATAGTGCTAAGTTTTAATTATATGGCTCTAAAACATAAGGCTTAGAGCTAAATCCTTCTTCCTCCTTTGTTATTGGGGCTAAGCTCTAGCACAGTGGTCGTCAAAATAATAAATAAGTTTAATGACAAACAATTCTTTTTAAAAAAATAAAATTATTTTAGAGTTTAAACTAAAATTCTATCAAATATCCATAAAATATAAATATAAATAAAAACAAGAACTTAGATACAAGAATTTCGAATAACAAAATTTAGAGAGAGATCTTTAATTTGTTAAATATGAAAAATTGTAGATTTAATCCTTTAATAGTTGGTTGTTGTTGATTGAAAGAAGTTTCGGCTGAAACCACCTAGATTAAACATTTTTAAAGAGAAAATCTAATCAGAATGCACGACGTTTCGACTCCAGAACGAGGTGTCAAAACGTTGTGCATTCTGATGTGATTTTCTCTTTAAAAATGTTTATTCTAGGTGGTTTCAGCCGAAAAGGCTTTGGTGGCTACAATGTTGCAAGAAGGTGATGCACTAAGGCTGTGGTCTGAGATGGTCCCCTGCATCGTGAAACGAAGCAGAAGAGAAAGAAATATCAGTAAGAATTTCAGGAATCTTTGGAAGCCTTAAGACTGAAACTTTACGTGAAAGGAAAAACAGATAGGGAGACCGAATCTAGGAATAAACGAGTTGACAGATGCCTTTGATCGATTTCTTTCTAATTTGATCGCGAAGGAGTTAAAAGTTTGAAAATGGAGTGTTTCGCGCAAATGAAACTTTAGTGGGGATTAATGATTTTATCTCATCAGAACAAAAACCATGGCATATCTATAAAAATAAAGTGCAACGGATCGTTGCTAGACTTTATCCATATATTAATATGTTTATTCCTTAATTAATAGCCAGATATCATTGACTATTTGAAGTCAATGTTAACTTAAAATTGAAAATAGCGATCGATTATCTTTTAATACTTGAGAAATAACCATTCCACAATGGATTTTTGATGTTTCCATTATCATAGGTTACCATTGCTGAAGACATGGAGGAATCGACTTGAAATCAAAAAGACTAAATTCTTTTTTGGCCAATAACTGTTTACCAAAAAAGAATTTAGTCTTTGAAAATTTCATTTTATGATGTAATATAAATTATAATGTAGTGGTTTAATCCGGAAAAACCTAGATAGATCAATGTATTAATTATAAAATTTATTTGATAAGATCATTTGAGAGGACATTCAAGACTGACTGAATAAAGAAATAAAAGATATCCAAAATTGAAACCCCAAAAAAGCTGTTGAAAACATTTATTTAATTAAAAATGAAAATAAAAAAATATGTTAATAACACTGCCCAACAATGAAAATCTCCCGGGCTCAAAAATAGCTGATTCTTATGTATTTCCGCCTGCTGAATTCAAAAATCACCATAAAAATTACCGATTAGCTCTTGTTCTGAAGATATTATCGGTCAAAACGACGAAAAAGGCCATTTTGACATATTTTCAAGTCCCATTAGATATTAAACAGCAATATTTGAGATCACAATATTTTGTTGAAGTAATAGAAAACAGCTTCTTCTTTGATTTTTCTAATTACGCCTTGTTTTCAGCTCAATTAGAACTCGAGTTATAACTAAAAAACTAAAACTACGTGATTATAAAGGATAATAAACATATATAAAAACATATGGTCTTACTTTTTTAGTTATAACTCGAGTTCTAATTGAGTTACAAACAAGTGGTAATTTGAAAATCAAAGAGGAGGCTGTTTTCTATTACGTCAACAAAATATTTTTATTTCAAATATTGCTGTTTAATATCTAATGGGGCTCGAAAATAGGTCAAAATAGCCTTTTTCGTCGTTTATTATTATTATAACCACTACAAATGGAAACTTTATACGGAATATAGGTACTTTTCCTTTATTTTGGTGCACAATGAATAGAAAAATCATGAAATAAACTTGAGGACAAGGAAAAAAAAAATTTGTAGAGTTGGGTAATTTATTGTAATTATTTTGTAAAAGTAAATAAATTAAAAAATGTCTTTAACAAATTTTAATTACACCATGAATATACATATTTAAAGGAGATAATCTGTAGGAAGAGCATGATCCCGGATTAGTCAGATTAACATTTTTTAATCACTTAAAACATTGGTATTCTCAAATATACATATATAAAAATAATATTACAAGCAGATATTATTTAGAGAAACGAACTGACATAATGACGCTTCAAATATGGAATGTAATTCTTAATTTTTTTTTTTTTGTTAAAATTGTTTATTCTTCTAATGTACCCCCGAATTTGCATAATCCCAATGAGGTAGGGGAATAAATAGAAATGGAAAGTACAGACCCAAGCCAGTAAATCATTATGGATCGGCATAATAATATGTGAAAGAAAAAAACAGAATCATAGATCTTTTGTCCTCTGGGATAGGTATTATTTAAATTATTTTTCCATAGGTGAACTGAATTTAAGGTTGTGAAAAATATAATTCAAAAGGAAAATTTCAATCAGATGGTTCAATCTCGTGGTTTCTCTTCTCTTATGGTAACATCTTAGAGACTATATTAAGAAAAATAATAATTTAAACATCTTAAAAACAATTTAGAATACAATTATTACTTAATGTTAATAATCTACGGGGTTATCTGGATTTTAGATAGTAACCATTTGAAAACAAAGAACGTTAAAATATTATATTAAATTTTCCTGACCATGATATCGGAGAAATTTCTTGTTGTTTAGAACTTTGATCAATGTCAGCTATCATTTTCAAATAAAATAAATAGAATTAGTTTAAAATTTTAAAACATTTTTAAGCTGCTAAACAAGAAAGACAAAAGCGAAGAGGAAATTGATAAAATTGAAGAAAAAATTTTATTAAAAAGAGAATTTGGGAATAAAAAAATTGAATGAATAATTTATAATTATTAAAGTGACGTCAAATTCAACTAGTTCGAAGCGGACAGATATCTAATTTAAAACCAAGACTCAAGACGATTGTATCTAGCTACTTTAATTATGTTAATAAAACAAAGAATCTATTAAATTAGTTCTAATTAAATATTTTAGAAATCTATTATCGAATTTTAATGGGTTGTTATAAATAATAATTAATAAAATAAGAGTAATTTGCTATTTATGAAGATGTCGGGAACAAAGCCTATTTAGACAATAATAATGTGGTACTTAATATATTTTAATATATGTTGGTGTGTGTATGTGTTGTGTGTACAGCGTAAATTGGTATAGGGGTCAGATTAAGAGGGACAAATTTTTTATGTGAGCGGAACTTGAAGTCGGGTCTCCTGCTGAGACACTAGACCCCAGCCAATCAGTTATGTAGATGATATTACTTAATTTTTAATTGATTGTACGATGACAAAATAAAAATTCAAATATGGATTTATAGGTAAATGAACTTTGGGTGAAAAAATATAAAATTAATTTAATTTCATATTTCGACTCTCTTAAGGTAGTTCTTTTCTGAAACTTTTGGGTCCAGGCACGTTATAACTTCACATGAAGCTAAAAAAAAATTTATTTTTGACAAGGCTTGGTTCGATCACATATGTGTACCGCATTTTGTGTATAACTCCTAATTGACTGAAGATGGCCAAATAAAATTCAGGCCGAAACGTCTTATTAAAGGTGTTTTATTGAACCCAGTGATTCCATCTTTGGCTAATACCTCCTCCTTCATCTAGTACAGTTCTTTCACAAATGCAAAAATTCAAGAAGTCTTGGAAACTTGGAATACAAGTCATTAAAAGCATAATAAACACACTGTTAAAATTTGAAGACGATTTACCACACCAAACATGAAATAATTGCAATTAAAAATGAATTTTTTACATATGGTAGATTGGGAAAGGGTGGAAAATGATCATTATTTTATTTTTTTTCATTGAAGGACTTTCACCATCTTGATGAAAAACTAATATTTGTTAGAATAATATATTCGGAGTAACTTAAAAAAAATTGAAATGATTTACCTCGTAGTTTTGATAAAAAATAAAAAAAAATATATATTTGGGCAATTTTTAGTGGAGGGGATATAAGTTCAATGGCTTGGAAACGATCCATTTGTAAAGAGTATATAGTAGTGTGAGAAGTACAGTCACGTTAAAAAAACATAACATAAAATTTTAGCACAGTTCATATATATATAGAGTGGTTACGAGGGTAAAACGTTTTGTGTGGATTGTCGCGAAAGAACTACCTTAAATTGATTGTTTCAGGCACAATCAATTAAGAGCTTGATAAAGTATCAAATGTCACATAATTTATTTTTGATTTACCTTTAGTCCAAATAGCTAAGAATACTTATTTAATATTTAATTAACATTTAAAATATTTTCCATTTTATTATGAAAGTTATAACATGAAACATGAGATGTTTAAATAAATTTGATTTCATTAATAAACTTTCATTAATTTAAAATATAAAAATATATTAGTAAAAGCAAAAATATTAAATGAATGCTTTTACCTTTAATAGTTCCTTTATAAGTAAAGTGAGATCCTTAGTAAGTTGATCATAAGGTTGCTCTTGTTGTTCCAACATGATGATATGGAAATTTTACGAAAAAACAAGCAAAATTATGAAAGGGAAGAAAAAGTAGGGAATGAAGCTAGAGGCTGTAGAGAGAACGGAACGGGATCCGAGCCTCGTCGCTTTCGAGAGATTTCGCGACTCCGTCCTTTGGCTTCTACATAATCGAATGAATGACTCGGTATCTCCACTCCCCTGCTTTGACGTAGACGCCCCCACCCAGGCCTGCTTAAATTATCAGTCTCTCCACGAGGAGAGTATTGCAGCCAAAGCACAGTGGAATTTGTTCACTTTCTCTCAGATTAGGAACCTTGATTGTCTAGATAAGAAAAAACAGACTGAATAACGAGACGCGAGCAAAAAAAATATGAGGAAGTTGAATCATCAATTCTAGTTATAGCCGACGTCACTCGGTTGTCAAAATATTCAATTCATAGAAAATAGTGATTGAAAACATTTCAAATTTAAAGAAAGTTAAATAATTACTTATCAAACGCATACCTGTAGTGTATGTAATTTTTTTTTTTTTTGGGGGGGGGGATTCTGCCATCTTTTAAATTTGTTAAATAAGCCGGTCATGTGCTAGTCAGACCGCATAACGAGGGTTAAGTACTTTTTAACTTCCAAAATACTTGAGATATTAAATCTGTTCTTATTTGTCCTTAATAAGGAGAGAATGAGGAAATTTGTCGATTTTTTCATAATTTTTAATTAAGGTAGTTCTTTCGCGACAATCTACACAAAAAGTTTTAGCCTCGTAACCACTCTATACATTTGAAGGGTGCTAAAATTTTAGGTGTGTTTTTTTAACGTGTCTGCACTTTTCACACTACTATATCCTCTTTATGAATGGATCGTTTCCAAGCGACTGTTCTTATATCCCCTTCACTAAAAATAATCGCCCAAATATGTTTGTTTTTTATTTTTTATCATAACTACGTGGTAAATAATTTCAATTTTTTTTTAAGTTACTCCGAATATATTATTCTAACAAATATTAGTTTTTCATCAAGATAGTGAAAGTCCTTCAATGAAATAAATATAAAATAATGATCATTTTCCCACCCTTTCACAATCTATCATATGTAAAAAATTTCATTTTTAATTGCAATTATTTCATGTTTGGTGTGGTAAACCGTCTTCAAATTTTAACAGTGTGTTTAATATGCTTTTAATGACTTATATTCCAAGTTTCGAAGACTTCTTGAAATTTTGCAATTGTGAAAAGCCAATTAAGCCATTTCTAAATGACGGACGGTACTAAAACCAATGAAATTGGCCCTTCATTTTAAAGTGAAATAAATTATAAAAAAAAAAAATTAATTATAGTTAAAGAGATCTTTAAAGGGATACTTAAAACTTTTTGATAAAGAAATATTTACGACCCTACAAAAAATTCGTCCTTCCCCAAAATAATCATTAGATTAATATTTAAATACAACGCGACCGCGACAAAAGTTAATTCTTCCGAAACATGTGCTTTGAACATGGTCATGGTAAGGCCGTAGGTAAATATATACTATAGCTATACAATGAAGACCAATATAAAATTTGGATCATCGCCAGTCGTATTAGCTAGTATATTTATATAATAATATAAGACAACGGCCTTGGCAGTGTGAAAGCACCTGAGTCGAGAGATATCAGAAGTTAAGCGCGGTTCAGTGGAGATGCATAGCACTATGTCCTTTTGACATTTATACAACCGTTCTTTACCTTTCAAATTGAAATATATGACGTGTTTCTTGCATCTTAGAGAAATCTGAGGACGATAAAATGATAGAGAAATGAGGGAGTAGTTGAACAGCCTCTCTTCTAGTGAAACGAACGTTGAGAAGTCGTTTTCAGAAATCATCATTAAATTATTTCTATATATAAAATATTAAATTAGCTAAAATTAAAAAAATCTTTGCTTCCAATTATTCACATTTAATCAACCCAATTTCTCCACGTTTCGCAGCCTTAATCAGGACCTCTTTTTCAAGAAGTGTAACTAATTAAGGCCGCGGAACGTAGAGAAATTGTGCCAAATAAATGTGAATAATTAGAGAAAAAGAACTTTGTATTTTTATAGAATAAATAAATATTTTACGGCCTGACGGATTTAACCCGTATATCCTATTGATAAAATATGTGACGAAGGAGGAGAGATCAGTACAAATGTGACGTCACATATATACACCAATTTAATTTTTCTTCTTTCAAAAGCTATACTCAGAAATTTTATTTTTTTTTATTTTCTATAAATATATTTGATTTACTGCAACTTATATTTATTATTTATCATTCATTTTTCGTTGGGAGATCTGGGGTAGCGTGTATTAAAATTAGGGGGATCTACAAATATACAATGTCTGTTTTTTTAGCGTTGTGTATTGTATGGACTGTCCCTAAGAAGCTACGGATTTAATGGGTTAGATTCAAAATTAAATTCCCCTTGAATTTCCTCTATCCCCCCCCCCCCCCCCAATGAATGAATTTATTAAAATAATTTGTAACCTTGTTTCTTACCAAATTTAGTTTAAATTCAGTTTCATTAATTTATGTACCACAAAAGCGAATGTAGCCAGATGAAAAGTCAGAACGAAATATTCAACACAAAAAGGCTTATTGTAGGCTATCTGGGATAGATATGAATATGCTGTGGTGGACTTTTTTGAAGGCCCTTTTATTCCTAACATTTATCCCACACATAAAATTAATATATCTTAAAGATTTTATGCAATGTTCGCAAAAAGAAGCGCTCAAGCGGCTGACTTTTATGGCATTTATGAATATTGCTCAATTGCCTCAGAAGTTATAATAAAGCTTATTGAACTCGTGAGATTTCATAAAACAACTTGATACCAATTTTATAAAAAATCGATTATAGTTGAAAATAAACCATCCAAAGATTATTTATTATATATATAGAATATATATATATATCGAAGTAGACAATAAAAGAGTGTGTCTTCTGCTGGAATTATAAATTTTTAATTTATTTATAACGAGACTAGTTTCGAGAGCTTTGCCCTCTTCATCAGACTATTACAATTGATTCAGAGGAATTCTGATGGAATTATAAATTTTTAATTTATTTATAAAGAAACTATAGTTTTGTTATAAATAAATTAAAAATGTATAATTCCAGGAGAAGACACACTCTTTTATTGTCTCCTTCAATTTATAAAAATTCTGCTACTCTCGGCAAAAAACTTTCAATTTAATATATATATTGTAAATTTAAAAAATGCATTCAATACTCATTCACCCCTTCAGTTTATATATAGGAATACTTATTGCTGATGAGCAAATGTGCCCAATGGTTAGGTCCTTGTGAATTAAATTAATTTTAGATTTGGAAAAAATTGAAAAGACATAAGGAAGTAAATGAAAAAGATTTTGTAAATTGTTTCTAGCTAAAAATAACAGGCATCACGTTGACTTGCATAAGGTTCACGATTCAATCCAATTTTAACTGAGAAGCCTTGCATTAAGTCAGGGGCATCCCTTGGCATGTGTACAAAAAATGCTACTAATGTATTATTCACTCATCTAGTCTATAAAAATGATGAACAAATTAAACTAACGATAAATTAAAGACAGTTGTTCATTTAATATATATATTAAACAATTAGACAATATATATATTGCAACATCTCTGATTATTTGGTCTAGAAATGATAAAAGAATTATTTATCAAGGTCAGAGTCTATTATCTTAACAGAATAATTATTATCAATGAAATTTTTTTTATTTCCAATTTTTTTAACCAAAAAGGCATAAAAAATTGAACCATTATGATCAGTGATGATAGTTCTTTGTTTGCCCATATTATGTCACAGGTCTGTCTATAGCTATTAAATAATTTAACGAATTTGAAATGTGGATGGATTTTTATGATGCAATGATTCATTAGGCATCCAATATATTTATATTTTTTATTTGGTCATCAAAATTGTTGACAAGTGAATAAAAAATATAGCTGATTGAATTATTTCGTCATAAATTATTAAATAATAGAAACTTAAAATTTGGTATTTATTTAGATTTTGATGATCTGAAGATAATCCAATTTTATCAAATAAGTAATTTTGAAATGAAAGATATTAATTTGCAGATGGTAATAGATTCAAATTTACAAGAAATCATAAGTTGGTGTCATCTATTAAATTCGATGGAATGGAATATTTTTAATTATATGTCAGAGGGGTTGTTTTTCACTCCCTTCGGGAATCGAACTCGAGTGCCAATAACAGCAATCCGGGCCACCTGGCTCACCTGCAGGATGCGAACCTCTCTGACATATGTACACGCGTAAAAAATGTGTACACGTAAAAAATGTGCACATGCGTAAAAAATGTTTAAATTTAGAATCACTATATCGCGAAATTTTACAAATTAAGATAACAATCTTTGAGTAAAATATTTTACGCGTGTTCATATGTCAGAGAGGTCCGCATCCTGCAGGTGAGCCAGGTGGCCCGGATTGCTGTTACTGGCACTCGGGTTCGATTCCCGAGGGTGTGAAAAACAACCCCTCTGACATATAATTAAAAATATTCCATTCCATCGAATTTAATAGATGACACCAACTTATGATTTCTTGTAAATTTGAATCTATTACCATCGGCAAATTAATATCTTTCATATTAAATTAGGAAAAGTCATTCCATTGCCCTTCGAATTTTGAATCTCTTCAAAATTCAAAACACTCAACGACCTTTATTTAAATTATATGACATGGCTATATGTTTAAATTTTATAATCACTATATCGCAAAATTTTACAAATTAAGATAACAATCTTTGAGTAAAATATTTTACGCGTGTACATGTCAGAGAGTGTCCTGCAGGTGAGCCAGGTGGCCCGGATTGCTGTTACTGGCACTCGGGTTCGATTCCCGAGGGGGTGAAAAACAACCCCCTCTGACATATAATTAAAAATATTCCATTCCATCGAATTTAATAGATGACACCAACTTATGATTTCTTGTAAGTAATTTTTGTTAGTTTATCCCTTATTGTATTATTTTTTCTTTTTTTTGACTCAATTTTTAGTGAAGTTAATTTTCTCATTAATATATCAAAGAATAATTAACACATTAGCGAGAATTGTTTTGATCGCGCTTTTTAAACAAGATATATATCGCGAGACTACTACGGTTGAAGCTATTGGAGTCTGCTGTGTCTTAAGTCTGGACCAAGAGAGAATGAAAAAGATATGATCCATTTAGCTATAATCCAATTCTCGTTAATGTGTTAATTATTCTTTGATATATTAATGAGAAAATTAACTTCACTATTTCAAGTTAGAAATATATAAATTCGGATATTATTTTGACTTAATATTTGACAAAAATCATCTGCATTCGATTCGCGATTGAATCAAATACAGGAAACTTATGATTTACTCAATTTTTATTTTACCATACTCAATATGGGCAAGTATTGTAAACTTATGAGAATTGAAGTCCTAAAATTCTGAAAAATTGAATTTTAGCTTAGGAGTGAGTTATGATTGATGTTTTCATTTAGATGATCAAATTTACTCTTTCTAAGTTTGCAAATTTATTATTTAAAAATCAATAAATATTCATTAATATAGCTTAGAATGATATATGATATAATATAGCTTAAATATCAAAAAAGATTATTTTAGATGCTATAAAATAATTGGTTTGGATGCCAGAAGAAAAAATTATGTAATTGTAAGAATGAGAGTCCCATTAGCCTTTGGAAGCCTTTTATTTTATATGAATTCTCTATTTACTTAATACATAATAAGTGAACTATCCCAAATAAACTTTCAGAATCAATAAAAAAATTGTATTTCTTAAAGCTTAATATTTTCACTATGCCTAGTCAAGTTATAAAACTGCAATTCAATAACGAGTCATAAAATTAATAGGATACTCCATGGTGCAATGGTATAGTGAGATATTCGGCTTTCCTCTGCTTGATGCAAATAAACATATGCATTAGGGTGGTCCTTATTTAAATGATTTTGAAATTTTTTGTTACGCGCCCCTTAGATACCTTCTAAAAATATAAAAAAACTCATGTAAAATTTGAGCTCTTAATTTTAATTGTATTTCTTAAAGCTTAATATTTTCACTATGCCTAGTCAAGTTATAAAACTGCAATTCAATAACGAGTCATAAAATTAATAGGATACTCCTTTTTGTTATAACTTTGGTAAAAATTTATGAATCGATTTGACATTTTTCACAGTTGTAGTTAACACTGTTAGGAACAAGCCCTGAAAATTTCAAATTTTTATATTCATTATTTCTTTATATATCAAGTCAATAAATATGACGAAATTTTCTCTATTTGTAATATCGTAAAAATTTGAAATTTTCAGAGTTTGTTTCCAACAGTATCAGCTACAATTGAAAAATTTCAAATCGATCTAACAATTTTTTTACCAGAGTTATAAAAAATAAGCTGACGTGTTCTGATGTGGCCATCCAGTGATTATGTATACAAAATTTGGTAGAGTTTGTTCAAATAGCCTAGATTTTTAATTTTTAACCCCCTCTCCACCTCCCTTAATTTTGGGTCGATATGCACCAAAATCTAATCAGCTCTTAATCTCAATGGACCAAAACTACGTGTGAAATTTGGTTTCGATATTCTCACTAGTTTTTGAGCTAGCTCGTCCACAAAAATTTGGTAACGCACAGACTAACTAACAGACATTTTGACAAAACAATTATTATCTCGAAAAATATAATTTTTTCGGTGTTCACTTATTAGAGCTTTTTTATAGAGCGAAATGCTATGGTTTCGCTCAAATTTTTTAATCAAAATAGTTTCAGGCGTTTTTGAGATATTTCAAAAAAAGAAGGAAAAAAAACCACTTTTTTCATGCACGATTAAAATACTTGACCATACCCTGTATGATAAAGTAAAAAGTAACTGCTTAAAAAAATTGCATGTATTTTGCCATAATATATTTATATTTATATGTTTATTTGCATCAAGTACAGCTCACCTTCATTGATTTGGCATTTGAATCGATAAATCTGCTTACTCTCAAGCAACACAAAATACTTTCATATTCAATTATATTCGACTTCGTCTAGCTTTTCTCGCTTGATTCCTTCTACTTCTTCGTGTGCCAATTTAGATATCAGGAGTTGGCTATTATCATGTAGATTATTTTATTCATAGGCGTAACATGGGGGAGGGGAAGGTTTCATAATTACCATTGTAATTTGAAAGTTTATAAATGGGAAAATAAGGTCAAGTTTTTATGTGTGACTTTTTTATTTTTATTATATTATTTATTATAGTCACACATAAAAACTTGTCTTATTTTCCCATTATAAACTTTCAAATTAATACAAATTATGGACAGAAATGATAATAATAATTACCGATCTAGTTGAAAAAATAAAATAATTAAATTTATTTCTTTATATTATATCAAATTTATATATTTAAACAACCAAGTATACCGGGTGAGTTTTTTATCTTGAGACAGTCTTACAACTCAAAAACAGTGCATTATATGGAAAAAAGTTTCAAATAAAAGTTTGTTTATATCGAGGGGGAAACTAAACTACGCTATTAAAAAAAATGTATAATTTTCTCATTAATATATCAAAGAATAATTAACATGATTAACGAGAATTGTTTTGATCGCGCTTTTTGAACAAGATATTATTTTCACTTAATATTTAACAAAAATCACCTGCATTCGATTCTCGATTGAATCAAATATAGGAAACAAGATTAAACTACTCTATTATTTGTCGACCCAGAACAAGCCCTCAAGGGTATTTCAATGTCAAGCTCTGCTTTTAAATGGAACCCTATATTTTTCTATACGTCTACTTAATCTACAAAAAAACCCAGTAATTCATTATTAAATAAATAATTTAATAATTTTTCGACACTGTTCTGAGACATTCCAGAGTGTATTGCAAGTCTTCTGGATGAATTCCAGTTCCAATTTCCTTATTTTGGCCTGTACCAATTTCTTCTTAGCCTTTACATTTCCTGTTTTTTTTAACAGATTTTACAACACAATAAAATGAAGCTTGTGAGGGTGTATTCCTATTAGGAAACCGCTAGGCATTCATTTCAATGGCAGCCCCATAACACTTCTTCCACATTCACCATAAATTAAGACCATTTCAATTCTTTCTTCAACAAAAAATTGCTCCATTTTTATTATAGTAATACAATATCTACTGGATTGACACGAGAAATAAACTTTTTTAAACTCAAGAATTTCAATTAGTTCTATTAAGAAGAAAATAATCTCTAAAATCTGTGTATAATGAAGTTTTAATATATCATTATAAACACTTATTTTCATTGTTGTGGTTTTTCGATTGAATGATTATTTATTTAATAATTATTATTTGATAATTAAGTTGAATGATTGTTAAAAATAATTATTAGAATTTTTTTGAGATCTAATTGGTTCTTATATTTTGTTTATTTGATGTTGTATAAAAAAATAGTTCTAATGAAAGTTGTTCAGTTTTTTTTGTAGATTAAGTAGACGTAACAAAAAATATAGGGTTCCATTTAAAAAACAGAACTTGACCTCGAAATACCCTTGAAAGCTTGTTCTACGTCGAACAACAATAACGTAGTATAGTTTCCCCCTTGATATAAATAAACTTTTATTTGAAACTTTTTTCATATAATGCATTGTTTTTGAGTTATAAGACTGTCTCAAGATAAAAAAAACTCACCCGGTATATATGAATTTTAATCCCAAAGATATGGCAGTGAGTCTTCTCTCCTTTTTTTAATGATGCAGAATCCATACCTCTTGAGGCTGATTCCTTCCATTTTTTTTAATTTATTTATTTGTAAATTATTTATGTGTCAAATGATAAAAGTAATATATATCTTTATTTATCTATATGATAACTTTTCTGACGTAATAAGTAGAATAATTCGAAATTTTAAATAGGTGATCTTTTTGTCAAATATGATTATACAATCTATATCTATATATATTATATAAATTAAGATTCCAAAGGTAGAATGAGTAGTTAATTCAATAAGAGTAGTAAAAGCATTAATATGAGATATCATTCATTATTTCTAAATCGAACAAGCCTTTGTGATAGTGAATTCCCATTGGCTAAGAATCTAACTACTTAATTATTCCTTAGAACGTCATTTGGATATCAGATAATGATGAAAGAGTAAAGTCAAAAGTACATTAAATAACTATGTTGTTTTTTTGAATATGAAATATGTTTGAGTTTATGTAAAATATTGATATCAACTAAAAGTTTATTGAATTAATAATTTAAACTATAAAAGATAGATAAATCAATATAAAAATAAAGAAATATAAATCTCAACAAAAACAAGTTCGATTAATAAAAACCGTTTGCCAAAAAAAGCAGTGAGATCTAATGTGCTGCCAAGTTCAACATCATCAATTTATTAAATGAGTCGAGAATATATTAGTAACTTCAATTAAAACGCATGTTTTTCATTTCACATGTCCATCTATATATTTTTTATTGATTTCACACTTTTAGTTGAAATTATTTTCCTAAAACTTGGCTTTTACGGATTAAATTATTATTATTATTGTTTGATAGGGCCTCCATCTCTCCCTTTTAGTTATTAATTATTTCTTAACATATACATTTTGTAAATGTAAATTAATTTAACGATAAACTTATATGATTTCAATCATAGAATTACTAGATAGATTGAATTTTGTCCAAAACTAATTACTAAAACATGGTTAAAAATATTATTCTTGATGTATGGAAACTACTAAATTAAGGGATAAAGCTGTTGAGTTTTTGGAGAAAATATAAGGTCCACATCTCTCTGTAAATAGACATTCTTTTAAGTATTAAATAAAAGGCTTATTTTTCAACAGTTTTTTAAATTTTAAATGTGTGTTTTTTTTTTATTAATTTATATATTCCGGAAACTTTGTGCAGTATTCCTTTTTCAGTGGACCTCACCCAAAAAAATCACCGTATTTGTTCAGTCTTCAGAAAAATTAGAACACAGAGCCACAGAGACATTTCAATTTGTTATTCTTAATTCTGCCCTCAAAACAATAACAATTTTTTTCCTATATATAAATTTCTTTTTGATGTTTTAAAGAACAAGTCAATCAATATATAGTGTATACATAGTGTATTGATTGACTTGTTCTTTAAAGCATCAAAAAGAAATTTATATATAGGAAAAAAATTGTTATTGTTTTGAGGGCAGAATTAAGAATAACAAATTGAAATGTCTTGGGTGAGGTCCACTGAAGAAGGAATATTGCACAAAATTTCCGAAATATTTGGATAAATTAATAAAAAAAAAAAAAAAAACACCATTTAAAATTTAAAAATTGCTGAAAAATAAGCCTTTCATTTAATACTTATGAGAATCCTCAGCACCACCGTGAATCAGGATATACATTCTTTGTTGAGACCAATTAATCTTAATAAAAATCTATCAAATTTTGTCCCTACTAGCTTTGTGAGGAGGCTTTAATGTCTTTTGGTCGATCGGACGCTTAGTGAATTGATAGATAATAAAATGTGTAATATCTCGATATATTGGTCAAGTGCCTGTCATTTGGCGAGGTCAATAAAATATAAAAATTGATCAAATATTGTACTTACAGCAGTTGCATGACGCCAGTAGTGAATTAAATCGATGATATTGGTGCTGGGAGCATAAAGAAGAAAATCACGCCATTCATCGAAACTTATATTTAAACTGCCATCTTGGTCCATTCTGAAAATATTTTAGGTTTATTAAATGATATACATTTGAATAACAAACTGTTAAGGACAAATAAATACTATCTATCTATCTATTAAATGATTTATATTTATTAAATTGCACAACAAAACTATATTATTTTTAGTTATAAAGCAAAATAAATACTTTAATGTATTAATTAATAAAAAAATATTAGATTTTGTTTTATCTACTACTAAAATTTATATAGAAGTTACGAATATATTATTAGGCTATTTAGAAAATGTATTTTTTTATGAAGGGAGCTCCAGTATTACTACAAAATGTCATGCTTAGCATCTGCTCACCTAAAAATACTTTATCCCTTAGTGTCTCTTTACGCTATGCTATGGATAAAGTAAAAAGCTTAAAGATCATTCTTTGAATAATCAAGCCAATATTTGAATAAGCATCCATCAGCGAAGAATCTTTGGAAATTATTTGCAGACAAATTATCGTGAAATAAAGAAAATTATAAAAAAAAAATATTAGAAATAAATAAATAAAAAGGAAGAATTAATAGTGCTTAAAGAAGAAGTTTTAGAGTTGAAAATAATAAAGGAGTTTATAAAAGAAATTATAAAATTAAAACTTTGGCTAAAAAACATCAGAAAATCGTGTAATTCTTATTTCTAGGTGTCGAAATAATTTTAAATAAGAAATAGGTTGATATGGCAACCAGTTCAAAAAAAACAATTTATATTTTTTAAGTTAGTTGTTTCGTGACAATACTAGCAAAAAGTTAATGCTTGAGTATATAAAACAGACAATAAGGATTCATAATTCATAAGCCCAAAACTTGTTGCTGTTTATGTACCACTACTAGCCAATCCCGTGCTCGTTTGACAAATCTGGCAACACTTTCCGAGCTTGAATATTTTTATCTTAGAAATGGCAGATAAAATACATTATAAAGGTCGATTTATAAAACAAAAAGATCTTAATAAGCGATTGAAAGCAGTTGCGACAATGGCTTAAGCGAAAAAACGTCAAAAAAGTACTAAAGTTAACAGACTTTTTAAGTTAAATACATGCGTTGTGCCAGCTTGATTTTAGTGTAAATTTTTCGTTATTCATTTTTCATTATTTATTCATTATTATCTCAGAAACTGTGTTGTAACTATGAATTAAAATTTTCAGTTATAGTTATTGTTTAATCTTGGTTTTGTGTTTTATAACAATGGTAAGAAGAGTTTCTTAATTATAATTAAATATGTATGTAAACTTTCCCATATCCCGTATAGTGCAATGTATAAGAGTCTGAAAAACTCTATCTTTGGGATTTAATATCTCTGGAACTATATTGTTCATAAATTTCGTTTTGACACCAATCGATGCAAAAGTATTTAAATAATAATCTTTCTAAATTTCAAAAAAATCCTAAGAAAACCCATATGGTGAAACAACTACGTTAAATATTATTTTTTTGTGTTAACAATCTTGATAAGTTGAAAGTACCCAAACCAAATTTGAAGTTGTTCATTATTTGAAATTGTTTATTCTTATTTTGAAGTTGAAAAAAGTATTTATGAATAGATAAGACAGGGAAAATTTGAGTGTGAAATCAAATAAAGACAAGAGGGTTTATTTCGGTTTTTTGTTAGAATTTAATTAAAGAATTTTTCAAGTTTTCTATTTAGTTTTATATAAAGTGAATGTTTATATAAAATTTTTAACATGAAAGGCTTAATCAATGTACATATAATCATTAGACGATCTATGATTTGAAAAAAATAGTGAATTTGAATTATCTGGAGGATATTAAAAATTAACAAAAACATTCGAGTAAATGGATAATTTCATCTGGGAATCAAATTTTATAGAATGATGATAATGATTAATGCTTTCCTACCCGAACCATCGGTATACCTATGGGTATATGAAGTTTTAAAATTATGGGATTTTTTTGAAAAAATGTATCTTTGATTTCATCTTTGTCTAAAATGACAAGGTAAATATGATAAAATATGATATAGTGTTCTTTCGGCTTAGATCAGTCTCAAAATATTATTTCCAATATAATCATTATACTTAGATAAAATTAATATATAATAATAATTATTATCCGATAATTATTAGAAAATAATTTTCTGATGTTGTTTAATTAATAAAAAATGTTTACTTTACCGGCACCAAGATCACAATCAATAAAAATAACGTGCTTTAAAAATTCAAGATGTATTTAATTTACCTTTGGACTAAATTAGTTGCTTCTTTAGAATCAATTTCAACACCTAATTCTTTAAATGCTTTGATTAATTCCTCTTTATCAATTTTACCTAAAAAAAATATTTTATACATATAATTAAATGAGTAAATATTAATAAGAGCTAGGAAATTTTTCATCTCAATTAAAAATTCGGACTGAATTCTTTTTTAAAAAATGATCTTCTTTTATCTCTATCTTTCTTATATACAAAAATTGTGACTGTGTGTTCGTCTTTTATACGTTCGCACATCGTTCATCCGATTGAGTTGAAAATTTGTACAGCTGTTGTAACCACTTGCGTGAAGGTTTTTGACATCTGCATCATCAACGTACAGGTGGGTATAGGGGAGGGGGGGGGGTCTGCCCAGATTAAAAAAACCACTAATCACATACTACTAAAGGCATTTGTAACTACCTGCCTATGTTTCTATGTAGGGTGGGGAGTCAGGAGGTGAGGTCCAGGGGGATACTAAATGGGATTTGTGCCTATGTCTGTACCTATATATACCTATGTGGGGTTGGGAGGTGGGGTCCAGGGGAAAGGTGGGGGTACGGGGTCCATGGGTGGGGAGTCCAGGGGGTAGGTTTACTGGGTTGGAGGGTGATCAGAGGCGGGGGAAAAGTTCCGGGGTTGGGGAGAGGTTCGGTGGGATGGAAAGTGATTGGAGATGGAGGAGAGGGAGTGTTCAAGTGACGGGGGGTCCAGGGGGGCTTTCCCTTGGCTAGCAAGAGGCTTACCGAAGGCTGGCCTTGCAGCTAGTCTTATATAGCTGTATAAAAATTAATGTATGTCTGTTCGTCTTTTATGAATAGATTTGGTGGGGTGAAGGCTGATCGGAGCCGGGGTCCAGAGAGGCGGGGAGAGGGTTGGTGGGGTGGAGAGCGATTGAAGAAGGGGAGGAGACAGTACAAGGGGTTCAGTCACCTTCCCGAAAGATTAGAAAGTTCAATAAATTAAATTAAAACCGTAAAGCTCAGAAAACTTAGGTTAACAGGGAGGTTTTTTTGAGTCCTTATTTAAAACGCGGTGTAAATATTCGAAAGGGTAGAGAGGTGCAAAAAAAATGTGGAAAAACATGTTAAATTTTGTTATAAACATATTGTTTGTTGAATTTAGTTTATTATTTATTTATAGGGATTTCTGAGAAGTCAATAAATTTGCGAAAGCTTGACATAGATAGAATCGAGTTTTTTTTTCAATAGATTTTAATCCGAATTTTTTTTTTTTTTTTTTATCAATCGAATGCAAAGGGGAGCACCAGTAAGATGCAGACCCTATGGATCTCGAAAGACCCTTACATTACCGAAGAGAAGGAAAAGTTGATCCAGTGATTATAAGTTCATATAATTAAAATAATGATTTTTTTTATAATATTCGTAAAATTATTTCAAAGTGGATTCGTCTTTTATGAATAGATTTGGTGGAGTGAAGGCTGATCAGAGGCGGAGAGTCCAGAAATGCGGGGTGATGGTTGGTGGGGTGGAGAGCGACTTTAAAGAAAGAGAGGAAAGAGTTCCGGGGGTTCAATCACCTTCCCAAAAGATTGGATTGTTCAATAAATTAAATTAAAATCGTAAACCTCAGAAAACTTAAGTTAACATGGAGGTTTTTTGAGTTCTTATTTAAAACGAAGTGTAAATATTCGAGAGGGAAAACATGTTAAATTTTGTTATAAGCATATTGTTTGTTGAATTTAAGTAGTTTATTATTTATTTATAGAGATTTCTGAGAAAGAATAAATTTGTCCAAAGCTTGACATAGATAGAATCGAGTTTTTTTTCCAATCAGGATAATTTTTTTTTATCAATCGAATGCACCAGGAAGATGCAGTCCCTATGGATCTCGAAAGACCCTTGCATTACCGAAGAGAAGGGAAAATTGAAAAGGTTCATATAATTAAAATATTGATTTTTTAATAATATTCGTAAAATTATTTCCAAGTAAATATTTACCAATATATAATTATTATATCTAAATAATACAAAAAGTGATTACCATCTTTATTTTTGTCAAGATGAGAGAAGACTAATCTTAAATTTTTTTCATGTTCTTTTAAATAATGTATAAACTCAGCTAAACTAATATCTCCCGATTGGTTTTGGTCCGTATGAGCTAAGAATTTCTGCAAAATTTCAGAAGTCATTAATATAGAGAATATATAAAATTTGAATAGAGAGATTCAAAGAGAATAAATACCTGATCATATTTTAGCTATTTCAAAGAGAATAAATACCTGAGCATATTTGTAATCTAATCCAGATTCCTTTAAAGCGGCACCCAAATCATGAATGTCGATTTTTCCTTTTCCATCGATATCGAGGTTTTTAAAAAGTTCCCCATATCTCTCTTCATCTTCTTGAGGTAATTCATGGAGGTAATGAAATCCCACTAACGGGATTTTCGAGTTCATATTTTTAACCATAATTATTATTGGAAGCAATTCAAAAGAACATAGTCTTATTCGTTGAAATGGAAAGAATGAAAATTAATTCAATTAATAAAAAGTTTTTCAATTTGAGTAGAAATGGAAGAATAAAATTCAGATTCTCGCGTGAAATGACAATTAACTTTCGAAGTAGGAATAAACGTTTCTATAAACTTGTTTCTAAAAATAAGATAGCTGTCTTTCTATCTCTTTCTTTTTTAACTGTTCAATCTTGTGAGTTTTTTTCTTTGAATTTTAAAATAGACTGCAATATAAAAAAAACGAAATGTGAAAGAAAATGTGTTTTTTTCAGTTTCGACTTAATATAATTACCTTTTCAATATGTCGGTGAATCTACTTTTGCTGCGCTCTCTATTCGATCAAGCAAACTAGCAAATAGAAAGAAATTTAAAAAAAAAAAATTTTAAGAAAAAAATAAAAGCGACTTCAAAAAAATTAAATGCAACAAATAAAATACACTAAAAGGTATAAAATAATTATTATCTTATTTAGTTACAACTAAAAGACGAAATATTAACATGAAATTACTCTTTGAATTCGGTGCCAAACATATACATTTTATATAGGGCAGCGGTTCTCAAACTTTTTTGGTGACGGAACCCTTTTGGAAAGCGAAATACTTGACGGAACCCTACAATAAAACAATAATTATTAAAAGTGTATTCTTTATAAATAAGCATAATAAAAGTATAATGTAACAGTTACTTATTACTTACACAACAAGTATAATAATAGAAGATATTGAAAAAGAAAAAAATCTAACTGATGGGAGATATGAAACTGTTTTTTATTTTTCATCAATTGGTTGATATCAGGATTGATACAAGGCAGTTGAATTCTCATATCAGGTTCGGCGTCCAGTCTATTGCGGTATTTTGTTTTCGTGGCTGCATAGGTTGAGAATCCTGTTTCGCACAAATATGTTGTTGGGAACGGGAGAAGAATATTCAGAGCCATTTTGGCAAGCATTGGATATTCATCACGGATTCTGCACCAAAAATCGTTGAGAGACGTCGTTTTAAACAGTGTCTCCATACTTTTGTGTCTGATGACATTTCTAAAGAGATTCATATATGTCCTTTGACATACTTTCGGGCTTTTGCAAGTTAGGTAAAAAAGGATTATGAATCCATGAATTCAGTTTCATTTTTGTATTCTGTTCTTCGGAAAAATAATTCTCAAATGATGACGCGCATCGAAGTGAGATATTGTACCAATTCTTCAAATGCATCATCTTTGCAAAAATTTGATATACATTTTATGAATCGCACTCGACGGATCTTACTTAGTACGTTTGGCGGGTACACTTGCTTATAGGTATAGTTTGTTTGGCACCGACTTCAAAAAGTAATTTCATGTTAATAATTCGTCGTTTAGTTGTAACTAAATAAGATAATAATTATTTTATACATTTTAGTGTATTTTATTTGTTGCATTTAATTTTTTTGAAGTCGGTTTTATTTTTTCTTAAAAATTATTTTTATTTTTCTCTTTTTAGTGATTTTATTAATAGTGACTTATTATTTTTTTATAAAAGATTTTATTTATTATAATTTCGATTATTTGGTCATAAGAATTGGAGATTTACGTTATTTCCCCGTTGATGAAATCATCAGAACTTGACCAAATTAATATTGCACCATCCCTAAGATACTCCCTTTCCAATAAAAAAGAATCATTAAAATCGCTTCATAAACAAAGAAGTTAGGCCTGAACAAACCTAACAAAAAAGGTCTAATGTATCAATGAAAAAAACGGAACCAATCGGAAGCTAGACTAAACCCAATGCAAATGAAATTTTCAAAATCGGTTCACAATTGGCGGAGATATCAGGCAACATAGACACAAAAAGAAAAAAAGAAAAATTCAGTCGAATAGAGAACCTCATCCTTTTTTGAAGTCGGTTAAAAATAATGTTTATCACCCTTCTATTATTTAAAAAATAAATTTAAAACATATTTATATATAATTTTATTTATTTTCTTAGAAAGACGGACTGGTAAGCAAAATAAGTAGGTTATAATGAAAGGCAGTCCATAAATTATTTACTTTTATTCAATTTCCGACGTTTGGGAGACTTTTTTCTCTCCTTCGGGGTATTGAATAGTTATTGATGGGTGAGTATAACTCGGTTCCCATATTTGTCTCTCCTTTCAGTGATAGCAACAAGGGGCTGCATCTTACTGGTCCATTCGATTGATAAAATAATAATAATAATAATAATAATAATCCGGATTAAAATCTATTGCAAAAAAACTCGATTCTATCTATAGTATGTCTATCTTTCGACATATTTATTGTCTTTCTCAGAAATCTCTATAAATAAATAATAAACTAAATTCAACAAATAATATGCTTACAACAAAATTTAACATGTTTTTTTTTTGCACCTTTCTACCCTCTCGAATATTTACACCTCGTTTTAAATAAGGACATAAAAAAAAAACCTGTTAACATAAGTTTTCTGAGCTTTACAATTTTAATTTAATTTATTCAACTTTCTAATCTTTCGGGAAGGTGAGTGAACCCCTGAACTCCCTCCTTCCCTTCTTCAATCGACGCTCTCCACTCCACCAACCCTCTTCCCGCCCCTCTGGACCCTCCGCCTTCACCCCACCAAATATATTCATAAAAGACGAACACACACACATTATTTTATACAGATATATAAGATATATAATATATTTCTTTAACTTTGCCCCCCCCCCCCCCCACTCACCTGTACCTGATGATACTATGTCAGAAACCTTTACGCAAGTGACAACAACTGTAAATCCTCTATTATTTAAAAAGTAAATTTAAAACATATTTATATATAATTTGATTTATTTGCTTAGAAAGACCGACTGGTAAGCGAAATAAGTAGGTTATAATGAAAGGCAGTCCATAAATTATTTAATTCTATTCAATTTCCGACGTTTCGGAGACTTTTTTCCTCTCCTTCTTCAGGGTATTGAAGAGTTATTGATGGGTGAGTAGTTCCCATTTGTCTCCCCTTTCAGTGATAGCAACAATAATACAATATTTTCCAATATTATACCATAAAAGTGTACTTGGTTATCCATAATCCACTTAGGATAAATCCGGCACTGAATCCGATTTTTTATACACTATACTGATCTTTATTTCAGAAATAATTAATAAAAAAATATATAAATATGCAGGTTATAATGAAAGGCGGTCCATAAATTATTTAATTTTATTCAATTTCCGACGTTTCGAAGACTTTTTTCTCTTTAATTTTTTTTTCATAACTAAAAAAACATGCTCTTTGATTTCCATTTTATCTCTTGTTTTTAACTCAATTAGAACTCGTTTAATAACTAAAAAACTAAAACTTGATTTTTTTATCCATGTTTATTATAATTTAAAAAATGTACTTTTAGTTTTTGCTCTAATCGAGTTCTGTGCCAAGTGGTAAATTGAGAATTAAAAATTATATATCTATTAATGAAAAAAATATTTTGATTACAAATGTTGCTGTCCACTACCTTCTGCTTCAAATATAGTCCAAAATGCCTTTTAGGGGCAAATAAAACAAAATACTCAAATATTATTTAAATTTTAATTTTCCTCATTAATATATCAAAGAATAATTGATACGTCAACGAGGATTATTTTGACCGAGCTGATTTGAAAAAAGATATTTTTATCTCGCGAGACTACTGCGGATTACGCTATTGGAGTCTGGTGATCCATCCGAATGTTTAGCGGGCTATACGCGAAATGACGTTGGATTGTAGCTAAGTGGATCACATCTTTTTCTCTCTTGGTCCAGACTTAATACTCCGCAGACTCCAATAGCGTAATCCGCAGTAGTCTCGCGAGATAAAAATATCTTTTTTCAAATCAGCGCGGTCAAAATAATCCTCATTGACGTATCAATTATTCTTTGATATATTAATGAGGAAAATTAAAATTTATTTAATATCATTATTTCAAGTTAGAAATATATATAAGTTCAAATATTATTTTCACTCAATATTTGACAAAAATTCCCTACATTAGATTCGCGATTGAATCAAATGTAGAAAACCTTCAGTCAAATATTATTCTTTGTATTTTAATGCTTCACATTGCTAATCTAAAACTATATATACTATATATTTGAAAATTTTAGGACAAAGTTATTACGCCCATAAATTCTAGAAAAATCCAAAATTTCTCTTTGGGACAAAGTTATGTAGTGAGTAGGTTTGTAAAAAAATCTACATGGCTAAATAGGGCACTTTTAATCAGAGGACATGCTTTGATGAGACACTTTCCGTGATCGTAGATACTTGAAAATCTTAGGTCAAAAGTTGATAGACCCTTAAATTCTACGAAAATCGAAAATCTTTCTATGGGGGAAAGTTATGTGGGAAGGGGTTGTAAGAAGGTCTACACGGCTAAATAGGGCACTTTTAATCAAGACATCCTTTGATGAGGCCCTTTCCGTGATCGTAGATACTTGAAAATCTTAGGTCATAAAGTTGATAGGCCCTTAAATTCTACGAAAATCGAAAATCTTCCTATGGGGTAAGGGTTTGTAAGAAGGTATAAATGGCTAAATAGGGCACATTTAATCAAAACATGCTTTGATGAGGCCCTTTCCGTGATCGTAGATACTTGAAAATCTTAGGTCATAAAGTTGATATACCCTTAAATTCTACGAAAATCGAAAAATTTTCTATGGGGAAAAGTTATGGGGGAAGGGGTTGTAAGGTCTACATGGCTAAATAGAGGGACTTTTAATCAAGACATAGGCCTAAAATAAATCAAACAAAGCAATATAGAGATCCTGCATTTCCCTTTCATCTTAGGAAATAAAAAAAGAAAAATTTTTATAGCGTAATAACTTGAAAAAATTAAATAATTGCCAAATTTTCATTATGGGGCATGGATTTCTTCATAAAAAGATGCCAAAAAATACATGCTGTTTACAAATCTTCAAAATGCCAACTGTCTTCTTATTATTGCTTAATAAAATTATACATAAAAATTTCTAAAATGCCAGTTAGAACATTTTTAAGTTTTATTAAATGACAAGTTGTATTCATAATTGTTTATTATTTTTAGTTAATAAAATAAAGGGTGTGTTACTTTATTAATTAATATCATGTTTCACCTAAAACCTACACTACTTTCTCTAAGTAAAAAAATATATTATTTTTAGGAATTATATTTCACCAGAAGTAACTGTATATAAATATGAAGACTTTCTTGTAGATTAGTTCTCAAGATATATCGATTCTTTTTTCACCTTTAGATAAATTAAATTCAAATTAAGAAATGGATTTGGATGACTCTCAAATATGTGAAATTGTACTGATGCCAGAACATATCGATGGGTTAGATAATAAAAATAGAATAAAAAATGACAATTCTTTAGAAAATGAAAGATTATGTGATAAGTCCGATGAACTAGAAGAAAATTCACTTTTGGATAAAAATGAAACGGATGAGGATTTATTATATTTTCAATCTTTTATTCCTTAGTTTCAAAAAGGTTTCTTTGGATGATAAGTCATGGATTAAATTAAAATTAATGGAACTAATTCATGAGAAGTTATATGGGAAATGTGGAAATGTATAAGAGAAAAAAATATTATTTAATATATATATTTATAATTATTATAATTTAAAAAAATAAATAACTACAAAATACGGACTAGATATTGGGCATTGCTTAAGAAACATTCCAAAAATATGAAATAATTATATTTTAGCATGTAAATATATATAAATAGTTGAGACTTTTTTTACAAAGATAAATTGTGTTTTTAAAAAATATGTATAAAAGAAAAAAATATTAAATTAAATTAGGGAACGAAGAAAAGATTTTTAATTATAGACAAAAGGATCAGCCGAGATTCGAACCTGGGATCTTCGCATGTGCAATGCGATCCCTTCATAAGAGCCTTAGCTCTTATCCTCTTAGCCACTGATCCCCGAACTCATCAAGCTAATACCTAATGTCTATATGAGTTTGAGTCAGTGGCCAAGAGGATAAGAGCTAAGGCTTATGAAGGCATCGCAGCGCAAATGCGAAGATCCCGGGTTCGAATCCCGGCTGATCCCCCTGTCTATAATTAAAAATCCCTTCTTCGTTCCCTAATTTAATTTAATTTATAATGGTCTTTCGACGCGGCCTCGTTGAGATTGTGCCCCGGGGTAAAGAAAAACTTATTTTCGACCTTTGGGTTTGTGATCGATTGGGAGGCGTTGGAATATAAAAAAAATATTATTTAATATATATATATTTATAATTATTATAATTTAAAAAAATAAATAACTATGTCTACAAAATATACGGACTAGATATTGTGCATTGCTTAAGAAAAATTCCAAAAATATGAAATAATTATATTTTAACATGTAAATATATATAAATAGTTAAGACTTTTTTTACAAAGATAAATTGTGTTTTTAAAAAATAAGGGAATAAAACTTCCTGATTTTTTTCATTTTTTTTTCATATTACATACTAAAAAGCATGTGGGCAAGAATGATCCGAGTTTAAAAACATTTCTTTAGAAAGTTGTTTACTTATTTGATCAGACCTCTTGCCTAAACCTTCAACAATAATTTCAATTTCTTTAATACAATCAATTAATAACTGAAATGAAACAATTTATTATTTTAATAACACAAGTATTTAATTAGATAGGCTACTATTAATGTTTTAAATTAGAAATTTGGTGTTTGATGAGACTCTTGAAAACCTTGGAAACAGGTGGAATGGAATGTCTTCGTTAGGAAAAAGAAACACAAGATTTCCCTATAGTCCAACCATTCATTCTCCAGAAAAACTTTTGAGACGTTTCAGCGGATATTCTCACGCCATCCTCAGTCTACAAGGGAAACATAATCTTAATTACAGTAAAGAAAACAATCACATGTCATTTTCAAGATACAAAGAGACAAAATAAGAAAACAAAAGAAAACTCACCCTGGCTTTTCATAATACCTATAGTACAATTTTTTATGCAAAAATTCATTCCTTTGAAAACTCACCAGGTAAATAGCGAAGATAAAAAAAAAATTGATTTGATTTATTTAAAGTACCTGGACACCAAGCGATGCTCGGTAACTTTTTGCTTCAGTTAAAAGCTACATATTAATCCCTGAACCCTCCCCCCGCCCCCGGACCCCCGCCTCCTGCGCCCCTACACCCAAGCGCCCGTACCCCTCCACCATTGCACCCCCACATCTCCCCCACCGTCACCTCCACCCTCGACCCCGCCCCCTCACTCAGTTTTTGCATTTCAAGCCTTGTAGTGGCCCACAGATATGGGTATATATGTATAGGTATATAAATAAATACCCTATAATTTTTTTAATTAAATAACAATTTTTGAGTTCAACAATTGCAAAATTCTAATATAGAAAAAATACCTTTGTGGGATTTAAAACTCGATTTTTAATCAATTAAATTAAACTGTCTAACTTTGAATATTTATAAAATACTAGCTGCAAGGCCCGACTTCGGCGGCCCTCTTGCTAGCCAGGGGCACACACCCTGGAGCCCCAACCCACGAACCCCAACCTCATCCCCCCTCCGGAACCCACCCAGCACCCCCGCACCACGCCTCTGGACTCTCACCTAACCCCCCACCCCGCGCCCTCAACCTCCGCCTTCACCCACCCCGCACCACCCCAATACGCCTCTGGACCAACACCTGAACGCCCCACTCCACCCTGCATCACCACCCCCGGACCCCACCCAGTGCCCTCCATCCACGCCTAGCCTCCCAGACCCCACCCCCGCTACGCCCCTCGGACTCCAAACCGCACCACTCCCGGACCCTCATACTACCACCACATCCCATACCCTAACCCACCAATTTTTTTAAACAAAAGTTGTCAGAAATCACATCCCCTAAAACTTTGCTCATAATAAAATTTGCCGCAGAGTTAATAGTTTAGGAATTATTTGATAATTTTCATTCGTGCGCCCCCCCCCCCCCAAACCCCCTTTTGGGATCAAAATATCAAAACGTTATATAGCTATAAACGTAAGTTAGAAGACATCTGATGCAAATATGAAATTTCATAATAATCCCTTCAGTCGTTTTTACGTGAATCGTGAGCAACTTTTCGCGGAAACCACGGAAACATACAGACAGACATACAGACAGGAATTTTGTTGAGGGTGTTTTCGTTCATTACTTTGCTTGAAACGTGTGCAACCAAAATTTGGCGTGATTTGGAACAATGTACAGACAAAACCTTAATTTTATATATATAGATTTGTAATGATCTATTAGTGGAATTTAAAATTAAAAAACCAATTAATAAATTAAAAGAACATTGAATAAAAATGTAAATATACATTTTTATCGAGACAACCACCTGTGAATAATTATTTCAATTAACAAAAAACCCATCAAAAACAACTTAGCCGAAGATGAGACCGTGACAGATCGAATCGCCAACACAAAACACCTCCTATCTAGTGAATTTCATTGAAAATTGTACTATATAATGAAAAGCCAGGGTGAGTTTTCTCTTCTTTTGTTTTTTTATTATGTCTCTTTGTATCTTGAGAATGACATGTGATTGTTAAATTTATTTACTGTAATTAAAATTATGTTTCCCTTGTAGACTGAGGATGGCGTGAGAATATCCGCTGAAATGTCTCAAAAGTTTTTCTGGGGAATAAATGGTTAGGCTATAAGGAAATCTTGTATTTCTTTTTCCTAACGAAGACATTCTACCTGTTTCCAAGGTTATCAAGAGCCTCATCAAACACCAAATTTCTAACAAGTATTTAAATTTTATTTATTAAAGCCAAACCTTTGAAGATGTATTTGATTCAACTGGATTTTCAGTTTGCACACTTTTATTTTCAGTTTTTGAGTTAATTACGATCTCGAGATTAGAATAATTTCCATTCCCTTTATTGTGAAGTGGAGATTTACTAAATGATCTATCTATGTTTTCAAATTCATTGTTCCTTTCTTCTTGCTTTTTATATTTATTTAATTCGAATGGTAGAAAATCATCATTACTTCTTCTTTGGATTCTTTTATTCATTATATTTAAATTATTATCTGAAATACTAATAAATTTATTAGTAAGTAGAGGAGAAAATGAATTTGAAGATAAAAACTTTGGTGTTTTTGAAGAAAGATTTTCGATAGATTCAAATCTAAATCGGTCCATTCTAGTTTCTGACTCATTATGCTTCTTTAATAAATCCATGTAACTCTCTTGAAGTGTATTAATAAGCTCATCTTTCTTATACAATTCATCTTTAAGAGCACTTATAGTGTTTAGAAGAGTCTCAATATCAGGAAGAGAATTGTCTTCATCATTGGATAGCGGACTCGAAGGGACGGAGCGCGATACTTGCAATCTTTGTTTATCATTTGAAATTTTGATTTGTTTAATATAATTTTTGACTTTACTTTCGACATGTTTAAATTTCTTTGAATTAATATTTTTTATAGTATTTATTCTTGATTGTTTCGGATCGTTTGACAATGTTGTTATTAATGATAAGGAGTTGGTCTTAGCGGGTTTCAAATTTAAAGGGTTTGTTAAATCGGAGAGGGATAAAGAAATCATAGAATTAAAATGGTTAGTTTTGACATCTCTAGATTCATTCATAGTTGTTACGTCTTGTAGTGAAATTGACATGTTGCGGGAATTCATTTCTTTATTGGTTTAATTTAAGAAATACCACTAATTATTTTAATTATTCATATCTGTAATACAAAAGTTAGTTCTCATTAAAAATATTAAAAATAAATATATAATATAAATTCTCACCTTAAGAGAGGTTTAATTGTGTGTTATGATCGATATTTTTATGAGATTCCTAAAAAAGAAGTTGTAATAGGATTCGAATTCAGATTTATTTATAAATTGAAACTAAAAGAAATATTTTAAATTGGGAAAAAAATTAAAGATTATTTTTAATATTTCATAATTATTAATGTCATAAAAAAATATTTTATTCCTATATTTAGATGGATATTATAATATTTCGATGAAATTGTATATCACAAATTTAGAAATATAATTAGAGATATTTTAGGGAAAATAAATAATAAAATGAATGAAAAAAATTATTTTATAATATTGGCAAAAATAACCGGCAAATACAAAATTTCCTGGCAGGCACTTGTCAGGTCTGAATAGTGGAGGGAATGCGGCAACGGCGATATACGGCGTTTATCCTCTGGTTTGATCTGAGAAAATAACGTATAGGGTAGACCGGGGGAATCCAGACACCTTAAGACATTTTATTTTTTTAGATTTTTACCGAATTTCTTATTTTTTGTCTAAGTGCCGTGAAATAATTATTATAGTTTTCTGCAACCGATGGATGTGTAACTTTTGTAAACTACTGTCATATATAAAGTAAAAAAAAATTCCGTTACTTCTGCTAGATGTCGGTATTTCCATGGTCACCGGGGTAATGTCGACACTGGTGAAAAATAAGAGAATATTATGTTGACCCTTTGGAGCTTGAAGGGGTTGCATGAGCTGGAGGCATATTTCGAGGTGAAATAATTCTCAAGACAAAGCTTCCTTTAATATGTTTATTTACAAAAGTTAAGAATATATATATACAAGTTGGTTTCGAATCGAAACTAGCGCCTGTCGTGGCCTCCACCATGTCTCTATCACTGGCACTGTCTTGGCTGTAGACTTCACTACTTGACTGGTTAACTGGTCTGGTAACTGATAACTCATGACTGAGAACTGATTGGGAGATCCGCGCCTGGCGTTTTTATATGGACCTCGCGGGCGTCAGGGGGCGTTTCTTTGGCAGGGGTGAATCTCATTGGTCGCTGCAACTGGGGAAAAGGGAGGAGCCTGATTCCTCATTGGCTGCCCTGCTACTGGTCTCAGCCAATGACGAAGATTTGGGGGCGTGTTGCTTTTCACAGGAAGGCTTGCTTGAAGTGCTGAGGAGGTCACTGGCCCTCTATTGTTTTGGTTGGTCGATTTTTTGGGCTCCTTTGAATGGGAACCCTTTGTGTCTCTGCATGAGGGCAAATGAGCTTTCTGTTAATTGCGTTTGAAAAAGGGAACAATGTCCTTTGAGGGCCTGTGGGTGAAAGGCTTTCTTTGTTATGGCTTTTGTGCAGGTAGCCATTGTTTGGTGTCTTAATGTGTGAGGGAACAATAGCCCTATTGAATGCATCAATTGTTGTTGTCCGAAGGCCATTGGCATGTCGTCAGAAATGACTCTGTTGTATTTGTTCAAAAGGTCATCGCTCGTTGTCACAAGCAGGTTTTTGGACAGTCGAGATTCCAGTTTCGTCCATGTTGAATACTCTGGTTGCCCTAAATGGATGTTTTTTGTACACTTTTTCCACGTTTAATAATAACTCAACTTCTTCTTTTTGAACGCAAGGACTCTATTAATACTTGTGGCAGAAGGCTGCCTTAAACTTAAAGTTGGATTCCTTGCCCTTTTAAGGGTTTCCTCGCTCCATTTTGACCTCTCGGTAGTCCGTTTTCTCGATCTCACCACCAGCAAGATAATAAAAAAGAAGTCTTAGACATGTCGATATTTCCCCTTGATGGTATGTCGACATTACGCCGGTGGGACACGATGGCGGATACCTAGCCCTACAGACTACTGCGCACTACGAAATTGGCCAACAAATATACTAAAACATTCCTTATAATATGTACTTTATAGTTATATAACTGCTATTTTAATTACATAAATGATTAAAGTATTACATTAGTTTGTTCAGAAGTCAATTCTTACGTCAGAAACTATAAAAATCACTTTAATACACCACAAAATATCTAGTTTGCTTGGAAGGCAGAAACACACTGAGCGATATTTCTGATGTCGCCCACAAGGTGACAGAACTACGCAGCAGCACTAAGCTCTCAAAATAATCCTACAAACTAGCGTGTCGGTAATGCCCCGGGTGTCGGAATTCCTTCGGTCTACCCTACCTTGTGATAGTTGAAAATTTTAAAAATTTGATGACCTTTCATTTGTCTATGCGATGATCCGGCATTGGATTCAGTGCATAGAATGGCTAAACTATTCAGCTTATTTTCGCCCATTGTGGAACCTAAGTAGTTCTTAATCCTTTTCAGACATGAAAATGAACGTTCTGCGTTGCAATTCGTGCAGCTAATGTGACAAATATTCGGTATGCTACCCCCACGTTCGGAAACTCCGTGTATGACTCGTTCGTACACAACGAGGAAAGTGTTTTATCTCGTAATGGAGTGGAAACACCCAGGATCCCCTAAAACGAAAAAATTTAAGACCTCACCATCGCCTGGGAAGGTGATGCTAACACTGTTTTGGGACGAAAAAGGCCCTAAACTGGACGACTACTTGGACAAGGGGACCTCCGTAAATAGTGCAAGGTACAGTGATTTGTTGGCCAATAAGCTAAAGCCAGCGATTCAAAACAAACGCCGTGGTCTACTCTCAAAGAAAGTTTTGTTGTTGCAAGACAACGACCGGCCACCCACGCGCCCCATCACACTATAGAAACAATAAACAGGTTGGGCTTTGAGACCCTGGAACACCCTCCCTACAACCCAGATCTCGCTCCCTCAGACTTTCATCTCTTTGGACCGCTCAAGGAAGCTTTGAGAGGTCGTCGATTTGCCTCAGACATGGACGTTCACGATGCGGTGCAAAAGTGGCTTCATGACCAACCGAAAACCTTCTACCAGGAAGGCATCCAGAAGCTTGTGGCTCGCTGGACCAAGTGCATTGCTAAAGGTGGAGACTATATCGAAAAATAATGTATCTGTTGTACACATATCTTAGTTTAATGGAGTTGTGGAGCGTGGGGTGTGGGTTATTTTTGACTTATCCTCGTATATAGTGTAAAAGGACTTTGGTCCGTCTAATAATAATAAATAAATAAATACATATTTTCAAAGACTATTTCAAAAGAAAAAAAGTTTTAGGGTGAATTTCGTTCCATATCAGTAGTGAGAGAGCCAAAAACTTTCAAAAATTGTAAATAACAGCATTAGAGTGTAAACCTGCTAACTCACAACAAGGATATTTTACAGGACAGACAAAAAACAAACAAAATTTAATATTGTTGTTATGGAAAGAAACTATTTTTCACATTTTTTCTACAAGTTACGATCTTAATTTTAAGTAGGAATTTTACTTGGACGATGCTGTATCTCTTTTTGTTTCGAACGGTATTAATTTGTCATATATGATCAAAAATGGAGTTAGCAGGTTTACACTTGAAGGCGACGATATTCTCTTTCTTCTTCTTTAAGCGCCATATCAGGTCTCCCTGACGTTTTGGCTCCTCTCTACATATACCTGTGCTGAGTGTGTTTAGCTGTTTTTACACAGATATACGGGACCTACTTTTTAACGCCGGTTCCGAACGGCTAGTTTGGAGATGTTACTAAGGCACTTATACTCTTGGTAGGTTGCCATTGCTTTCCAAGAGGAGGCGATTTAAAATATCTGCCGAGACTCGGTCTCGAACCAGCGTATTTCAGGCCAGCGGCCCGACACTCTAACCACTGACCCACAGTTTTTTATTTTTTTTTATTTTAAGTGTTTACTAGCCAAAAAGATTTATATACATTTTTTACAGTAATATCCCTAACACTCCGGGATATGGTATATTATTTTATGATTAATCTACATTACATAGAATGTACGTAGTTATTAGTTAATATATTTATTTACTTATTTAAATACATGTTTGTTTTTCCCCCTTCTTAGATTAAGGGATAGGCATATAACATTTTTTTTCTTTTACAAGGAAATGGCTTTAGGAAAAAAAACTTGTTTTTATTATTTCTTCGGGAAATTATTTACAAAAGGTATGAGAGAGAAGTAATTTATACAATACTATATACAATAGCTCGGTCAAGTTTGACCTTTAACCACTGACCCACAGTCGCCTCTAGGTATTCTCTTTACTAAAAATAAAAATATCTGTAAAATTCTAGACACTGAAGTTTTTTTCACAATTTTGTTAATAAAACTGCAGTGTTATCTAGTAATTTTACACACATTCTTAGTAATGAGAAAAAGTATTTTTTAATTTATGAATGAATGTTTTCACATTTTTTTCTCATGTTCCAAATTTTGCCGCCCCTCGAAGTTTGACGCCCTGGTCACTAGCCCCTAGTGTAAATCCAGCGTTGTTTGAATTCTTTTGACAGATCTAATTGCAATGTATTTTTGACAATTAAGAAATTTGAAGCAGTATCTTTTATCTATGATTTGAAGCTATAAAATAACAAGATAATAATGTCGAAAGAAAAAGAAATTAAAGATTTTTTAAATTTTGGAGTAATCCAAAAAAATCTAAATAAAGATTATATTACTCCACACAAAATTGCAGTTGTAATACTTGTCAAAGAATATTGTTTATTGAAAATGGAAAGTAAGTAATAAAATTGATATTTTATATTTTTTCTAATACCTACATTAATATAATTGCTTCATTTTTAGGTAAAAATGATTCAGGATTAAAAAATGAGGAAATAATAATCACTCCTAAAAATCGAAGAGATTTTTGTCTTTTAATTTTGAAATTAATTCAGGTAATATAAATATTGAAAATCATTCAAATTAAATGTCTTTTTAATAGAAGAATTTTAATAAAAGAAAAGTAAAAATATTTTTTGGGAAAATCATTATTTACTGTCAGTTATTCACTAGCTCACTTGTTTCACATCATCATCATTGAATATACAGTCCTAAGACTGGTTTGATGCAACCACCCGTCTCCACTCGGCTCTGTCCCCCGCCAGCTGTTTGACCTCTCTAAATGTCTCGCACCCCATATCCCTGATTATTTGGTTGAAATATTCTAATCTGGGTCTTCCCCTTCCCCTTTTCTTTCCCATCTCCCCCCTCCAATATATCCCTAAGCAGTCCCCCATGTCTCAGTGTGTGCCCCATCATCTGACCTCTTCTTTTCTTCAGACTCTTCCACAAGGATCTTCTTTCTCCGATTCTTCCAAGAACTTCTTCATTTGTAATTTTATCCATCCATTTGATATTCATCATTCTTCTGTAGCACCACATTTCGAAAGCCTCTAATCTCTTTCTCTCCGCTTCTCTAATTGTCCAGGTTTCACACCCGTACATGGCTATGCTCCATACATACTTGTCTTCAATAGCATCTTCCTGTTTTCTAAGCTGATTGAGGAGGAGCATAGCAGTTTTTGTTTTGAATTAAACCCCATTTTTGCTTGGGCAATTCTTGATTTAATTTCGTTTTCGCTCCTCCCATCCCATGTTATTTTACTTCCTAGGTAGCGGAATTCCTTAACTCCTTCTAGGTTTTCTTGGTTAATTTTGATGCATTCCTGTCTCGTTTGTTCTTTTTTTTGTACAAACTAGGACCTTGGTTTTATTCTTGTTTATTTTCATTTTGATTTCTTCTATTAGGATTTGGTTAATTCCATTCAAGGGGTCCTCTAATTCTTTTTTGTTGCTTCCTAGAAGGGCAATGTCATCGGCAAATCTTAACATATCGATCTTTTGACCTTGGATTTCGATACCTGTATCAATTTTGTCTTTGAATTCTTTAATCGCTTCTTCTATGTATAAGTTGAAAATCATGGGTGACAGCACACATCCTTGTCTTACACCTTTTTTTATTTTGGCTTCTCTTTGCTCATCTCCAATATTTATTATTGCCGTCTTGTTTTGGTATAGATTTTTTTTTATGATATTGATGTGAGAAGGAGATACACCAGAAGGTCCATCCCCTAAAGACCTGTATGGGCTGGCCCCTCCATCGTGAAAAGAACAGAGTAGAAGGAAAAGAAGCCGGGATCACGAGCCAATCTCAGAAACTTAGATACAATTCAATATCCAATTTACTAAGGTTTTAGGGGCTTCGAGCAGTGGTAAATTCTCCGCGTGATAAATTAGGTTAAATTTATCTCCCACTTAAGATTGTAGATTAGTCTTCTCTCCCTGAATTTTATTCCCGCCTGTTTTAAGATTTTAAACATAATTTCCCAATTGACGTTATCGAATACTTTTTCTAGGTCTATGAATCCGATGTAGACAGATTCTTCCCTGATAAAAGCTCTTTCTATTATTAGTCTAAGAGAGAATTGCTTCTCAGGTGCCTCTGTTTCTTCTAAAGCCGAACTGGAGAGAGTGAATAACTGACAGTAAATAATAATTTTCCCAAAAAATATTTTTACTTTTCTTTTATTAAAATAAAATATATGTTTCACTTCGCACCAACACCAGGCTCTCTAGAAATTATTATAAAGGATTTGTACTGTGAATTCGTTCTGATACATTTACAAATCGTATATATTCTCAATCGAATTTAGGAAACGCGGTGTTGATTTATAGTGAAACATTATTAAAATTATATTAAGTAAATTTAGATTTTGTGGATATCATTGATTGTTTTTTAAATTTAAAGTTTCTTTTTGCCGAGAGTAGGAAAATTTTTATAATTTAAAGGAGACAATAAAAGAGTGTAAAAATAATTTTTTTATTTATTTACTAAAGATCAATTCCTGTGAATCAATTGTAATAGACTGATTAAGAGGACAAAATCCTCGAAACTAGTCTTTTTTATAAATAAATAAAAAATTTATTTTTCAATCAGAAGACACACTCTTTTAGTGTCTCCTGTAGATTGTGTTTTATTTAAATATTTAAAATTAATCTATAAAAAAGGGGACAAGACTGAACGGAAATACTTCTACATTGAAGATAATAGAAGCCAAGTCATACAGTTTGTCTAATCTTTTATTTTATCAAGGCGCACAGCGTGCGCAGGCCAAGTTCGAGCATTAGCTGAAAATTCTACCCCTGGACCAAACTCAATCAAATTTTGTATACATATTCTATGGGCCCCCTGAAGGCTAGAAATGCAAAAACTAACCACTCAAAAGGGGGTCAAAAATGAAAATTTCTAGCCCTTTGGACCAACGGGCTTCCTCATAGCTTACAAAAAGAAGAGAAATCTCAACCAAAGCATTCTGTGAAAAAACAGGCCAAGTTCGAAAAAGTAGTGAAATCTAGTGGGTAGCCAAGTTAAATTCGCCAAGAATAATTAAGTTGAGAAAATAGTAGACCTCTCAACTTGATTTATTCTTGGCGAATTTAACTTGGCTACTCACTAGATTTCACTACTTTTCGAACTTGCTGTTTTTCACAGAATGTTTTGGTTGAAGATGTATTTGCAGGGAACCGAGAAGTTTATGCACTTATAGGTCTTGACATATTCTTGCCTTAGTGAAAAGTAGATATAGTGATAAAGAGAATGATGGGTGCAGACGAAGGTAAATAAATAAATAAATCTTTATTTCTCGACCTGGTGTCCGGTCACCCCGTTCTTGAAGAATTGAAGATTATAAGAATAGGAAAAGAGGGAAGCAGGGAGAGAGTTTCACTCTCTAGAAGTCATGGGGATAAACGTATTGACGAATGAACTGGTTCGGCACTTTTCTAATTTGATCGCAAATAGGCGATAGGAGCAAGCTTTGGGAGAAATTATTGACATTTTCACATCTCTGAGCATTTAACAGGAAATAAATGATCTAAGTACATATTAAAATGGGACCCGCGTCCATCGAACCGCCGCACTGAAGAATGGGTCTTAAGTAACATAAGTAACATATTAAATAATAGGATAAATTATACGTTGCATCTAAAGAATATTTGGGGGTTCATCTTTACTATTGCAAGTCATATTCAAAACGGTTAATTTGGGTACATTGAGATTTTTAAATTTTCGAGGGGTGAAATACTTTCTTAATCTGACCTCTAACAGAAAGTCATGTTTGCATGATAAACATTTTTTCACAGAAAAAAATTAAAATAAGTCAAAGGCACTGATATTAATCTTTAAGGTATTCGATCTAAAAGAAATGCTTGGTTCTCTTAGTTCTTAGAAATTAGACAACATTTCGTGTTTATCTGCAATAAAATTAATTAAAATGCGATTGCTTTTCAAGAATTAATTTTACACTATTGAGCCTCCATGTAATCTGTTGACCTCCATGTAAAAAATGGTTAGATCAGAATAGACGACTGTGGGGGCAGTGGTCAAAGTGTCGGGCCGCTGTCCTGAAGTATGCTGGTTTGAGACTGAGTCTCGGCAGATATTTGCAGCCGCCTCCTCTTGGAAAGTAATGGAAAACTACCATGAGTATAATTGCCTGGTCAACCTCTTCAAACTAGCCGTTCGGAACCGGCGTTAAAAGGTAGGTCCCGTATATCTGTGAAAACAGCTAAACACACTCAGCACAGGTATATGTGGAGAGGTGCCAAAACGTCAGGGAGACCTGATATGGCACTTAAAGAAGAAGATGAGATCAGAATACAAACTCATTAAGTCATTTATATAAATTAAGATATTGAATAATTCTAACCCTTTTAGAGAAGGATGAAAATATTTTATCTATTAAAACACTGAAATAATTAAAGTTTTCAGATAATTTCCAGAGCTTTAAGCTTTTTCTGAATCTTTTCAATTTTTACTTAAAATAAAATTTTAATTTTTAAAATTAAAAATTAAAAGTTTTTATACTAAAAAAAAATCTTTAAACTATTCCCAAAATATAAAATTATTAGAATTAGATGGAGGCGAGTTACTTAAAAGCAATCTTTACATTGATGATCTTATGATGAAAATGATTACGTTATATTTTATTCTTGTTTGTTTTTAGGATCGTGATCTCGAATATATGGAATTAAATAATATGTTAAAAAATAAATATCAACTTTCAGCACAATTAATTGAAAATTTTCATAAGAAAATGCAACAAATTTATTCCGATGGAGTTGATATTTTAATTGACTTCATACCTAGCCTCTCGAAATTAATGCTTGTTTCACTAATCAACCCTATATTAAACAAAACTAGCGTGATTGGTAAGAGCTTATAACAATTTTCACTATTTTATTTTTAATACTAAAGTAATTTCAATTCATAGGGCTTTATGTAAGAAGAATAATTACTTATTTTGATAAAATGTCGTTTTCTCAAGTAGTTTCAATATATAATTCTTTTAAAAGCTATTATGAATCTGAAAAGAATTTAAAGTCTGAAGATGAAATGGATTTATCGGAATCAGATTTAAAAAATAATTTAGATGATAGTTTTATAAATAAAAATCAAATCAAAAGGTGGAATTGTGTGCTTTATTAAATATCTTATATATAAATATATTTATTAATTTTAATGAAATTGGCTAATGGGTTAATATGGAAAAAGCTGAAATAATACTAACTTTATTTAATATTTTATTTTTAAGCAGACGTACATGGACATTTACACGCCTCGAGTACAGTACACCGCTGCTCTTCATCAGTGCACGTAAAGCTGGAAAAGATCAGTGCATGTTTTAAACTTTTTAATAAATGTTTGTGTAGGGAATTGCGGTCTATATATATATACGCCAATGAAAGTCACAAAAACACGCACATGGAGATCAACTTACAGTGACTCTATAGGGTCACTGTAGATCAACTGTGCGTGTTTTTGTGACTTGGGTGAGTACTATATAAACCTCAATTCCACCCTTTAAAAATTTATTATAAAAAGTTTAAAACAAAAATTTAAAACATGCACTGATCTTTTCCAGCTTACGTGCACTGATGAAGAGCAGCGGTGTAGCGCTCGAAACGTTTAAAATATCGATTACGTCTGCTTAAAATGAAGGATTAAATAAGAGATAACTTTTATTTCAACTTTTTCCCATAACTGGCCCCTTAGCCAATTCATTAAAATAAAATAGGGCCACCAAACACGGTTCTATTTAAAATATTTACTAATATTCACTTTATTTTTTTAAGTAAACAAGATAATACTTTCTGGTCAAAAAGACAAGCTGAAATTTTTATAGCCCAGCAGGCTGCACTCATTCATATTAATGAAAGTAAAGCTATGCCTCCAAGGCAATTACAAAATCAAATTAAAAAATTATTACAATCTATGCCTGAATATGCAGAGGCGGTAAATATATATCAAGATTTTTTTTTTTATTATTATTAATAATTTTTCATTGATTTTATTTTAAAAGTAAATATTTTTTGTAGCATTTCTTAAGTTTTCTTAATTGTATGAGAGCTAAAGAGTTTTGTGGAGCTCGAGATAGTTTATTTCATGGTTTCGATAGAAATTATACTGTTTCTGAAGATATAAACGTAAATGAAGAAACAAACAAAATCTATAGATTTCCTGCTCTTCTTTTAGCAGTTTTACATGCCCATTTCAACCATACGTTAGTATACACTATAATATATACATAGTCTTTTTAATCAAATGAATTTATATTTTTATTTATCTTTCTTTTTAGTGAAGAGGCCTTATATCCTCTCAAAGAAGCTATTATGATGTCCCATAGGTCAGCTGATAACGTTTGTCTTCAGCATGCTCATACATGGCTCTATAAACTGACATCAAAGAAAAAGTAATTATTAATGCTGAAAATATTAAATGAAATAATAATATTATTATTATAAATATTTTTAGGAATCACTTATCGAGAGATGTATTGCCAAAAGTTTCAACCTTAATTTACATTATTTAACATCACTTGGAATGCAATCGTATGCTCAATATGGAGGTGTTACTGGAAAAAATCCAGCTCTAGTGTTTGATGTAATTATATTTTTATATCATTTTAAAGAGAACTTAACTTTCTCCATTTACTAGAATCCCTGATTTTAGAAACAACTTAAGGTAGTTCTTTCACAAATGCAAAAATTCAAGAAGTCTTCGAAACTTGGAATATAAGTCATTAAAAGCATAATAAACACACTGTTAAAATTTGAAGACGATTTACCACACCAAACATGAAATAATTGCAATTAAAAATGAAATTTTTTACATATATTAGATTAGGAAAGGGTGGGAAAATCATCATTATTTTATTTTTTTTCTTTGAAGGACTTTCACCATCTTGATGTAAAACTAATATTTGTTAGAATAATATATTCGGAGTAACTAAAAAAAACAACATATCTTTAGTGGAGGGGATATCAGATTAATGGCTTGGAATTGGAAACAATCCATTCATAAAGAGGATATAGTAGTGTGAGAAGTACAGTCACGTTAAAAAAACATAACCTAAAATTTTAGCACCGTCCATATGAATAGAGTGGTTACGAGGCTAAAACTTTTTGTGTGGATTGTCGCGAAAGAACTACCTTAAGTTCACTTCGACATTTGACTTTCTGACACTTTTTAACTTGACTGTTAGTATTTTTTTCATCATAGTTTATAATTTATTATGCTATTGTAGTTTAATTTTAAAAAAAAGGAATCCAATACTTTTTTTTCTTAATTATTCCTCATTTGTGACTTCGGTTGTTTCGGAAATCAGTGATTCATTTAATAAAAGCTAAAAAAATTTAACATTATGTTTATTAATTTACAGTGGTTAATCAAAAGTGATATTTTAAATTATACCCATTGTTTAGTGGATCTAATGACCTATAGCTATGTACAAAAAGCAGCTCTATGGTGTATTTATGGCAAAACTGAAATGGCTTCTTTATTTAGTCAACTTTTATTGAACTTCAATACAACTAATTTCAATCTGAAAAATAGTCATTTCACAGGAGAAGGAAAATGTTTAGCTATTTGTACATTAGCTAATTCTCTTATGGCCAAGGTATTCATCTTCTTTTTTTAATATTTAAGAAATTTCAAATAAATTTTAATCATTATATAAAATTTTTATTTTACATTAAACAAACAAAATAAACTTTGATATATTAAATTGATAATATCTTTATAAATGTATTACTATTCAACTCAATTAAAATTTTACATTTTTATTTTTAAGGGAGACTATCATTTAGCAAGCGTCATTTTAAACTTTAGTAAAGAGAATTTTCCAAATCAGCCTGTCAATCGGTTTTGGATTCTCAGTGAACAAATAATATGTTTTACACAAGCAATCAATAATGGTTTCTGGCAATCTGCTGAAGAGGCTATTGCACATATTACTCCAATAAGTAAATGGGAAGCCTATCTCCGCCATGCAGAATTATATATTGCCAAAGGAGCTTATCCTCAAGCTTCTATTTGTATAGAAAATATACTTAGTTTTTGCGAAAAAGGATATGACTCAAGTGAAATAGTACCGCTACTTACAGTACGAGCTCTTTTACTTAAAGCAGAACTTCAATCATCGGACTTATCATCAGTAAATACAATAGAATCATTAACCACCGCACTTTCGTTGGCTAAATCTTATCATTTAGATTATTATGCAGCTTTAACATTGTTATATATTGCTAATCTCCAACTTCAAATGGGATTAATTTTTCAAGCCCTTAAACTTGTTGAAAAATGTATTTTGGAAATTCTATCTCATGGTGGACTCTATGACCAAGCTAGAGTTTTATTATTATATGTGAAATGCAAAATAGCATCAATATCTGAGAGTTCGGAAGAACATAGAAAAGAATCAATACTTAAAATGCTACCAACACTTAATAAAGTGAAATCGAATTTCCATAAAGTAGAAGCTTTTTATCGACTAAAAGATGTTGTTTATTTACAGGTAATTATTATTATACATATCGCACTGCTTTATCTAAAGTGTATAAAGTCAAAAAACACTTTTTTCACAATTGAGGAAAACTTATTTCAATGCAACTATTTAAGGTAATACCTAAAGAAGCAAAACTGAAACAACTTAAAATAGTGCGGTTTAAATGCACTGTGGGGGGGGGGGGGAAATCATAATGCTAACATCAGCAAATATGTTCATTGAAAGTAAATTAATGCGGTTTTGTTGATCTATCGGTATTAAATTTAATATCCAAAGATGGTAAAAACTCCATTTTTGAATTTTTTTGAGTTATAACAGTTAAGATCTAGCTCTGCGATATGTACATATAATTCATTTTGTTTTTTTTGTCAATTTAAGGTAGTTGTTTCGCGACAATACTAGCAAAAAGTTAATGCTAGAGTATATAGAACAGACAATAAGGATTCATAATTCATAAGCCCAAAACTTTTTGCTGTTTATGTACCGATTCTAGCCAATCCCGTGCTCATTTGACAAATCTGGCACCATTGTAAGAGATTGAATATTTTTATATTAAAATGACAGAAAAAATACATTTTAAAAGTTAAAAAATTTCTATAGAAATCGTTTTATTATTTTTTAACAAATGTAATCAAACGCCTATGTTACACCTTAAGAAAATTATAATTTTGAAAAAATCTAGCGCATGCGCGCTTTATACATCTGTCGTTGGTTAAATAAATGCAATGTTGCCAAATTGTTTTTAGTGTAAATTTTTGTTTATACATTTTTCATTATTTATTCAGTAGGTATTATCTCAGAAACTGTGTTGTAACTATGAATCAAAATGTCATTAAAATATGTATTGGTTATTGTTTAATGTTGGTTTAGTTTTTTATAAAAATGGTAAGAAGGGTTTCTTAATTGTAATTAAATATGTATGTAAATTTTTCGATATCCCGTATAGTGCAATGTATAAGAGTCTGAAAAACTCTATCTTTGGAATTTAATATCTCAGAACTATATTGTTCATAAATTTCGATTTTGCTACCAATCGATGCAGAACTATTTACATAATAATCTGTCTAAATTTCAAAAAATCCTAAGAAAATCCATTTGCCGGAACAACTACCTTAAAAATTAAGTTCTAATATTTTTATCAAGATAATTATTAAAATATTTATATTTACTTTTAATAAATTTAATTTTTTTTTAGGTTTTACTCTATAATGATATTGGACTTGTATCTGAACGCCAAAAGTGTGCCTTAGAATTTCATCAATTAAATGAACAATATCCAACAAAAAATTTTAAAAATCTCTTAACTCTTTTGTAATTTGGTATTTATGTTTAAAAAGATAGAGATTAATTTTTATTTAAAAAATGTTATAATGTGATAAATTATTTTTTTACAAATAAAATGAATTTCATTTTTTTTTTAATGAATTTCAATTTTAAATTATATTCATTTTTCAAATTTTCATTGGGGTTTCCAAGCCCTATTAAACCAGTATTTTTTTTAATGGTAAAACGATTAAAAAATACCAAGGTCGTTTAAATAATTTTTATATTACCTATTATTAAACATAATATTACATGAAATTGAAAAGATTTTTTTCCTTAATGAAGAGTAAGAGAGTTGATTTTCAAGAGGAAATCAATGAGGGTGTCCATCGCTTGATACAAATAAAGTATTTGAAAGTGAATGAACTTAGCAAAAAACGAATTTCCATTCGTACTTGGAACAAATAAAATATTTTTAATGAAAAAGACTGAAGATGCAAATCGAGCTTTTGAACTTTTAGTCTCTAAAAAATAAAATTATATATACATATATGTCATTATATAGCTAAATGGTTATTTTGATCAGGCAGAGAAAAAAACTCATTGATTTCCTTTTAAAAATATTATAAATGGCCGATTTCTTTTAAAAAGACAATTGCAACCGAATGAAAAAAAACTATTAAAAAATGAACATGAAAATAGGATAAGTGAAAGTAATGTATAGTGAACAGTTTATTCTAAGAACATATTTGATATGTTTTTTAGAAATATTTCAAAATCAGGTAAAATTATTTCAATAAAAAAATAAATGGAGAAGTATCACGTCATTTTGGCCTGCAAAAAGCCTTATAAAAGAAAAATCTAAAACAAAAAATGAAGATAAAATATTGATCTTATAAGAGATATTAATTATTTTTTCAAAAAGGTACTACAGGCAGCATTTTTGGTTGCGGGGGCTACCCGAAGAGGCGTCTCTCCTTTTTGGTTGGTTGAGGTCCATGGCGTCCATGAGTTTGAGTTCCAACCTGAAGGTCATTATAGAAATTAAAGACCTACACCAGAGGGATTTTCATCCAATATCTAATCGGTGTAAGAGGAGGCGTGATTTTGCATTCGCATTCAAACCCGTTGCAAGGTTAAGTCGTACCGGGCGATTCAATAAGGGGACGTTATGCAATATGTCAGGAACTAATAATCGTAGAAGTTTGGGAAAAAAATCCTTTGCGAGGAAATCGGCCAAGAAAAATTGCTGGAAATATATTTTAAGTTCATAAGTCTACCGCTAGGTGGCATAAATAGCTTCTATCGTATAAAAATCAAAATTTTCCAATATGCTTCTAGAAATGAATACTCTCACGTTAATGCCATACATCATTGGTCCATCTTTTGATAAATGACTTTATTGTAGGACGTGACGTAAAAGCAGTGGGTGGGGACAAGCAACTTTTATGGACTCTAGTGTTCCGCAACTTAAGCTTGACTCTAACGGAACTCTAGTTATCAAGGTCTCGGTCTCAAGAGCGAAGGTTTGGTGAATAAAATAAAAAACATCCATGCCATTCTAGTTCTTTGCCGCCTCTCGCTAAGGGGCGTGTTTTATAAAGTTAAACGTTTTATTAATTTTTGCTCCTAAATCTTAAATGGAACCGCACTATACTTTATTAGATTCAGAGTAGATCAAATTCTGCAACAGTATGTGCCCAAATTCCCCGCATGTCGATATCTCCATTCTTTTAACAGTTATTAAGCTTAAAGAATATTTTATTTTTATCTAATTTATTAAAGAAACAAAATAGGTAATTGAGTTTTCAAATTTTTTTTAAGTTTCGTAGTCAAGCATGCCATGGACAACATAAAAACAGTTTAAAACTTTGTTCTTATTTTCATTTGATCACAAAAATAATGATAATAACGCTTTTTTCCTAATGCTTTTCTGTCGCCTGTGAGTAGGTATTAAATTTCAAAAATGTCTAATTTCTTAGAAGGCCGTGAAAGACTTGGTTGACAGTTTCTATGGAAACGGCATTTTTCACAAATAAATGTTAATGTTGTAATTGTTATTTTATTGTTTGTTATGTTATATCATTATTTTTGTGATTAAATGAAAATAAGAACAAAGTTTTAAACTGTTTTTTTATTTGTCCATGGCATGCTTGACTACGAAACTTAAAAAAAAATTTGAAAACTCAATTACCTATTTTGTTTCTTTAATAAATTAGTTAATAAAATATTCTTTAAGCAATAACTGTTAAACGAATGGAGATATCGACATGCGGTTTGAACATATTTTGTTGCAAATTTGATCTACTTTCTGAATCTAATAAAATAATTATACGGTTCCATTTAAGATTTCGGAGCAAAATTAATAAAACGTTTAACTTTATAAAACACGCCCCTTAGCGAGGGCGGCAAGAACTAGAATGGCATGGATGTTTTTTATTTTATTCACCAAACCTTCCTTTCTTGAACCAGACCTTGTTAACAAATTTCCGTTAAGTCAAACTTAAGTTATAGACACTAGAGTCCATAAAAGCTTAGCATCCCCACCCGCCTTTATTTTACGTCCTACAATAAAAAGTCATTTATCAAAAAGATGGTCTATTATGGTGGCATTAACGTGAGAGTATTCATTTCTAAACTTATATTGGAAAATTTTCGAGAAAATTGCATTTTTTTATACGATCGAAGCTATTTAGCCACCTAGCGGTGGACTTATGAACTTAAAAAATATTTCCAGCAATTTTTCTTGGCCGATTTCCTCTGAAGTATTTTTTTCCCAAACTTCTACGATTATTAGTTCCTGAGATACGGTACCTCGTCACCCTTATTGAATCACCCTGTACAAAGGCGGCACGTGAGACACTAACTCTTAGGGCCAGTTGTATGTCGGTTGGTACTCTTTTTAAACGTTGCCAAAGGGTAAACCCTTAGAATTCACCCTGTGCCCTGTGGGATGGCCAATCGGATGAAAGTGCCTGTCATCTGATTGGCCATTCCTCCGGGCACAAGGTGAATTTTAAGGTTTTACCCTTTGTCAACGTTTAAAAAGAGTTTACCAACCGACACGCAACTGACCTTAGCAATCGACTACACGAACATCTTAGCTTTGTAATCTCGAGAAAAATGAGGGTAAAATCTTTATCGAGGTTGGCGTAACATCACTAACAGAATGCACAACATGACCACGTTTAGATGCTATGTCCTTACCGGTGTCTGCGACTAAGGGCTAGTTGTATGTCGCAAAGTAAATGCTTTTTACAAGTGACAAAGGGTAGATGGTAAATGGAGGGACTGAGATGGCCAATCAGATGACAGGCACATGAAAGGCCATCCCAGTCCCTCCATTTAGCCATGACAAAGGGTTCCTCCATTTACCATCTACCCTTTGTCACTTGTAAAAAGCATTTACTTTGCGACATACAACAGGCCTTTACTGTCTACTACTATACTTTATCTATGGTGCCTACGACCTACGTAATAGAGTCCATTCGCTCTAGGCGCTTGCTTTTTTCGGTCTCCTTGTGAAATAGTGTTCCTCCTCAGCTTCAGGCTGTATTCTGTAATGTCGTCCTATTGCTTTAAAATATACCCTTACACCTCTGCTTATCTAGGACGAAATTTATACCAAAAGGCCCCTCTGTTCTGAATGCCAGCGAAGTCAGTCCCTTTACAATGCCCGGAGTTTTCATGAGACATCACAACAATGATTCCCCAATGATGAAAGGAAAAGCCTTTCGTCCGGTAGAGCGGATGTGCGGAAAATATCGCGGTTTTGTCAGCATATCTCCATCATTCTAAAAGCCCCCACACACGGTCCGGCCGGCTCGTGAGGGCACTTAACAGATCGCATAAAGTCCTGTTATGTAGTGATACTTTCTGTTTCGAAGGCATTCAATTCGGTCTTCCATGAAGCAGTTCTTCAACAAGCTTCCTACTCTTCTTACATCTTATCTTGCTAATCTTTATGGAAACTAAACGATTTTACAACACAAAGGGGACAACTCAGCTCCTTATAGCCAGGCAAATTGTACAAAAAACTAGTACCTAGTATCAAAATGAAATTTCACTTATAGTTATTTAGTATTATGGTTAAGATAAGTATAGAATTTGGTTGGAATCAGATGCAAAATTGCGCAGGGGAAATTGCATAAAAAATAAAATTTTCAAATCAAAATGCAAGAAAGCTCAATATATTATTAAAAGAGACTATATTTAAAAGTAGTTCCCGTATATCTGTGTAAAACAACTAAACACACTCAGCACAGGTATAGATATGTGGAGAGAGCGCCGACGCCCGTTTCGGGCATGCCACTCTTAAGTAGATATTTAAAAGAAGATAAAACTATGTTTAAGGGAAAACAAAATATTGAAAGCAATATGTTTTATTTTAGTCAAATTTAAAAGAAACATTCAATTTCAATGAATTTAAATATTATTATACCATATCTCAGCTGACAAAAATAATCTGTAATTAACATTTTGAAAAAATTTGAAATTGCGACCACATTAATCAATATATTTATTATTTACAATCAAACAAAAAATTAAAATTTACCTACTAATTTGTCGATAAATATAATTTATTAGATAAATTTTTATTGATTAAATTAATTTCAATCATTTACATTTTATATTCCTGCAATAAATTTTTGATAATTTTTTCCTATTTTTTCCTTTTTTAATTTCTTGTAAAATTAAATATCAATCATTTTTAAAATCTGTACTGTATCAAATAAAGCCTATTCTTTAAGATGCAATAGGTTTTGCTTCATTTTATTCTGATTTGATAGCCAGTAGTAAAGATAAAAACTCACTGACAATAGACAAAATAATAATTTAATTCCGATTTTTTTCTTAATACTTATAGGTTTAATAAAATATGCTTGAAATCAAAATGTACAAAGCTGTACTGTATCAAATAAAATCTATATTTCAAGATACAATAGTTTTACTTCATTTACCTAATTCTGATTTAATAGCCAGCAGTAACAGGGCCGTCTTAAAAGTCAAGTGGCAATGTGTCACTTTAGTATACAGAGGGGTCCAAAAAATGTATCCACTGTTTAAAAGTCCATAACTTGCAAACTAATTGATGAAGTTGTCTCATTTTTGGTGAAAGTGTAGCTTAAAGTCCAACTTAAAGATATCACTGTAGGTGTTCGAAATGGTCACCATTAACATCCACACACAAACGATGCCGCCAAACTGCAGCACGAACTACTGGCAAATTCACGGCTTTGTCTACATGGACGTTCGGATTTTCGACAAAAGCCACGCACATTGGATGAACTTCGAGAATCCATCGTACATTCATGTGCAAATATCCAACTGAACACGTTGCAGTCAGTAGTTCGTGCTGCAGTTTGGCGGCATCGTTTGTGTGTGGATGTTTATGGTGACCATTTCGAACACCTACAGTGATATCTTTAAGTTGGACTTTAAGCTACACTTTCACCAAAAATGAGACAACTTCATCAATTAGTTTGCTAGTTATGGACTTTTAAGCAGTGGATACATTTTTTATACCCCTCTGTATAAGTATATGGGACCCCTTTAAAGGTAAATTTAGGATTGATATTATTAGAAACCAACATTTTAACTACACTCACGAGCAAAGAAATGGAATCACCTCCCTTGCTAGTTATTAAATGTAATTTTATTTTTCAAATATAATAATAATAATATAATATATTTCCATTAGGTTATCATTCTACATTTATTTTAAGCTTCTACACTATGAGCCTTCTTAGGCCAATTCAATCCAACGCCAATGTGTGTGTATAGTGAGATAAATCATAAAATAGAATAAATCAGTTCCCCTCTGTCAAAAAACAACTTGAATAGGTTCGGTTTATGATCTCGGTTTGATTAGATAAAAAATGCATTCCTAAACAAACTTTAAGCGTAGATTGGCGAAATTTAAAAACCGCCAAATCCAGCTGCGGTGGTGTTAATACGTAAGTACCAAAATAGCCATCGATTCTCAAATTCTCATATAATATTTGAGCAATATCCATACTACAAGGCATTTTTGACGTTTTGTTTATTATTGGTAATCGATTGCTATTTTTAATTTTAAGTAGATTTCTCAATGTCTTCAGCAATGGTTGCCAATAATAATCTAAATGTCAAAAAAATCCAATGTAGAATAGTTATTGCTCAAGTATTAGATGAGAATCGATGGCTACTTATTTGATTTTAAGTCAATTCCTTTATGTCATCACCAAAAGTAAAGGATGAGAAAACAAATGCAGTTGCTATGGTTACTTATACAATTTCCTTCCAAATTTAGCATTTCACAGAGAGAACCCTATCCATTCTTACTTAAGCATGTTTAAATAAACTATATTAAGCCTACCAAATAAATTAATTTTAAAGAATTCAAAAAGTAGAGTAAAGTACTTTAAAATATAATATTACTAAAAACTTTATATAACCCTTTTTGAGGTCCTCAAGGGACTTAAATAAAATATTAAATTTGATCAAAATTGATTAAGTCATTTTCAAGATATTTAGAAAAAAACTAAAAAATTCCTAGAATAAAATATTGATAAAGTAATGGTAGTTTTTCAATTTCATTTTAATCGGTTCAATTGTGTGGAAAAATCGTCGAAGAAAAGAATCCATGCCCACGGTTTGGCATGGATAAAGTAAAAATAAGTCTGTAAAAATGCGTTACCTAATTTATATACGTTATAAATATATTTATTTCTATTATGTTTATTTGCATCAAGAAGAAGACACCTCATTGATTTCTCTTTATGAATCAAATTAAGGGTCAAATTCGTCCCTGTCTCGAATATGGCTCTCATCTGTGTAGAGGGGCCTCCAATCATTCTCTTGTCACACTGGATACAATTCAGAAACGATGAGCAATTAAACTAATAGGAGACCCGGCCCAAACTAACCCACTCGACTCCCTGGCCCACCGAAGAACCGTTTCTGCCTTTTCCCTATACTACAGATACTATCATGGTGTCTGTTCAGTCGAGCTGAAATCAATTATCCCACCTAAAGCCCTCTTTACGAGAAACACGCGGTTTTCAAAAGCTCAGCACCCCTTCACTGTCAAATTGGATACAAATCGTACCAACGCTTTCGCCAACTCTTTTATCCCTATGACCTCCAGAGACTGGAACTCACTTCCAGCCACTGTCTTCTCTGCGACTTATAACCTTCAGCTGTTTAAGACCCGCATCCACAGATACCTTCGACCCCTAATACCCAGCCCATAAAATCCCCTCTTCTTCTTTTCACGATGGAGGGGTCAACCCAGGCCTTTAGGGGATGGACCTTTTGGTGTAACTTTTTATCTCATCATTTTATTAAAAAAAGAAAAAAAACAACCACTGCTACTCTCGGCAAAACAAAATTCTCACTCAGAGATTTAAAATTTCAATTTTTTGAACCCCTCGATTTAGGACCCCCTTGGAATACTCCCACGCCTTTTTATACAAGGATATATATAATACTTCCCCACTATATTTCAGCCTTCTTCGTTTTGCGAACTTTGAAAATTATTCATTATAATTTTTTGAAAACTCCCCTCCCCTTTCTCTCTATCTTAAATTTGGGGTTCCGTAGGAATATTCACACATAATTTTAAATCGACGCCTAGTCTGTAATAAATTTCTGGGGCTCATATAACACGGTTTCACACAACACGGCATTTTCTAGGAACCTTCTACCGTGTTATAGGGGATTACCCGTACCTTATCAGTTTTTTCTATAAATTTGGGGTTATCTATGAGTAATTAAAATTTCAATTTTTTATCTTATAAGCAAGTGGGATTTAATTCCTGGACCCACATTCCTTTATATATAATAAATAAATATAAATTCTAGTCTGATTTTAATTTAAAGAAATTTTATTTCGAGTGAAAATAAACAATAACAACACACCATATTAGATTTTAATTTAAAGAATATTGATAGGAAAAATATGCTTTTAAAATTCTTATGAAATACAGATAGCAAAACTAACTCTCTAGTTCTAAAATTTTGGTTTAATTTAATTTAATTTGCCAGTTTGATTTAAAATTGGCTGTCGTTGGAATGTTTTGGGTGGTTAGTTTTTCGCATTTTTAGTCTTCTGGGGGCCCACGGATTATGTATACAAAATTTGGTTGAGTTTGGTACAAGGGCCTATATTTTCATTTTTTGACCCTCACCCCCCCATCATTTTGGTCGGTTAGTTTTTGTATTTTTCGACTTCTCGGGGTACACTGATTATGTATACAAAATTTGGTTGACTTTGCTCAAATGGCCTAGATTTTTAATTTTAACCCCCCCCCCTCCACCTCCCTTAATTTTTGGCGATATGCACCAAAATCTAATCAGCTCAATGCACCAAAACAACGTGTGAAATTTGGTTTTGATATTCATACTAGTTTTGGAGCTAGCTCATCCACAAAAATTTGGTAACATACTAAAACAGACAGACTACCAGACATTGTGACAAAACAATTATTATCTCGAAAAATATAATTTTTTCGATGTTCACTTATAAAGGGCTTTTTTGTAGACAGAAATGCCTTGGTTTCGCTCAATTTTTTTAATCAAAATAGTTTTAGCCGTTTTTGAGATATTTCGAAAAAAAAACCTTTTTTCATGCACGATTACAATACTTGACCATACCCTGTATAGTAAAGTAAAAATGTTTGTTTTTAATGTTTTCGGAACGTAACCCTCTTTGTTGGGTCTCATATAACACGGTTTCACACAACACGGCATTTTCTAGGAACCTATCTACCGTGTTATAGGGGATTACCCGTACCTTATCAGTTTTTTCTATAAATTTGGGGTTATCTATGAGTAATTAAAATTTCAATTTTTTTATCTTATAAGCAAGTGGGATTTAATTCCTGGACCCACATATTCATTCCTTTATATATAATAAATAAATATAAATTCTAGTCTGATTTTAATTTAAAGAAATTTTATTTCGAGTGAAAATAAACAATAACAACACACCATATTAGATTTTAATTTAAAGAATATTGATAGGGAAAATATGCTTTTAAAATTCTTATGAAATGCAGATAGCAAAACTAACTCTCTAGTTCTAAAATTTTGGTTTAATTTAATTTAATTTGCCAGTTTGATTTAAAATTGGCTGTCGTTGGAATGTTTTTCTCTAGGGAGCGACGTGTCAACAATGACCCATAATGGCTGCCATCAAGGGTACATGATATGTTGCAAACGATTTAACGAGGTAAAACATTTCTCGATTTATTACAAATATCACTTAACAATTTATGTATCATTATTTTATTCTTATACAATTTATCTATGCTAGTGATAAATTATAGTTTCCCTTTTTCTCTATCTTAATTAGTAACAATTTAATAAATATGATAAGTCATGAATTGATAAAATTTAATCCTTTCACTAGCAAAAATTAATCTACTTTTGTTGATTATTTTGGATTAAAAAAATTTCTCTTAGTAGGATTAAAGCTTGTTTCAGTGTGAATTATATTTTAGGTTCCTATTTTAGCCCTAAAAAACGAATGTCCTAATTTCTCTTTATCGTTAATCATGCAATTTCTGTCTATATTTTTAAGAATGCCAATCCAGGCGCCACAGTGGACGGAATTTCTATCGTGCCCTGTTTGTTGCAATGAATTTGATGCCACTTTAAGAAGTCCAATTAGCTTGGGATGTGGACATACTGTTTGTAAAACATGTTTATCTAATCTTCATAGAAAACAGTGCCCTTTTGATCAGGTAGATATACAAACTATACTTTATTATCTGTATAGAATTTACATAATTATACTGTTCCTAGGAATTTGGATAATAACAATATTGTAATTTCTTATAACTTAATGTTTCGTATCTTTATTGATACTTTTTCAGGTGTCTTAGAATATGAAGAATTGATAACATCGATGTTGTTTATAAATGAAATTAATAAATATTTCTATAAAGTCTTGTGTCTTCTGCTTGATGTAAATAAGTAAACATAATATATATAAGTAAATATTTGATTAATTTAAGACTAGTTTTTAAAAGCTGCCTTGAATATTCCTGTCAAATATTTACATAAATGCAGTGGCCTTTTAATTCCTTTACTGGCTCTAGACCCACTGTATTTTGTCTCCCTTTTTTTATGATAATATTTTTGTAGAATCAATTTTTAGTACATTTTTCATATAAATATTACATTAAGCTAACTCACAGGAATTACTTGACAGATTATAGTGGTGTTTCACAAAGAGGAAACTCACTTTGTGAAACACCACTATAATCCGTCAATTAATTCCTGTGTTTAATATGTTTCACTATAAACCAACACCGCTTTCCCTAAACGTTATTAAGCTAACAGTCCAGATAGCAAAAGTTGGTGCTTGAGTTCGACTCCTGAGGGAGCGAAACCTTCTGTCATATAATATATATACATAATTATCTACTAAGATCTTTGATTAAATTGTCCTTATTCATTTTCACATTTAATTTAAATATTACATTTTCAAATACAAATTGCCAGCTAAAGCAGTAAATACAATAACACTTGAATAAAATAAAAATATCAAAATTAAATACGGAGCTGTGCCTGTGGAAAGAATTAACAAAATGTTATTTCAAATAATAACAGATAAATGAATAATTCCAACAGAGTGGAAATCGAGTATTACGATTTTTAAAAAAGGGCCCAAGAACAACCCTAAAAATTACCTAGGAATCTGCCTACTAAGTTCTGTCCAAAAACTCTTCACCAAAATTATTGCGGATATGATAACTAAGGACGTCGGGATACGAGAAGAACAACAAGGCTTCAGAAGAAATAGATCTACTATAGATGCTATTTTCATTTTAAATCGAATTATAGGGAAGTCAAAGGAATTTAATAAACCTGCTTTTCTATGTTTGATTGATTTGACGCAAGCATTTGACAGAATACAGTTATCAGATGTCATTGGGACACTGGAAAAGAAACCTGTGAGTTCTAGAATCATAAATATTATTAAAGATCTCAATACAAATAATAAAACTAGACTCATGAACTATCAATTCCTCACTGAAGAGATATCTGTTAACACTGGCATCCGTCAAGTAAGCCCAATCCTATTCAATACCATAATGAATGAAATTATATCAAATGTAGCAGCCCTTAAAACCGGTTAAAGAATGGGAAATAGCGTGTTTAATCTAATATGTTACGCTGACGACACAGTAATCATTGCAGAGGGCGAAAAAGACCTCTAACAAATGATCAACAAATTCCAAGCCAAAGCCTAAACTTACATATCTCGATTCCTAAAACCAAATCCATTGCAATATGTAGAAGACCCACCAGATGCAAAGTTGTGATAAACGATACAAGAATCAAACAAGTCTAGAGCCGAGGTGAGCAGCGGAAATATAATATATACGGCAGGTCCAAGTGATGAAGGCAGCAAAGGTCTTGGGATGTTTTCGAGACGTAGTGTGAGGCAATAAATATATGTCCAAGGACTAAGATCCGCATATATAAAACCTGCATACGACCCATCTTAACCTACGGCGTAGAAACATGAGCAGAAACCACTAAAACCAAAAACCGACTGCAAGTAGACGAAATGAAAGTCTTGAGATCAATCTCAGGACTCAGTATAAGAGATAAAGTTCGAAATGAAAACATCCGAAATCAATGTGGAATCATCGACATATTAAAGTGCACAAAAGGAAGATGTCGAGAGTGGTACGAACCCATCATGCGAATGGACGATGAGAGGTTCGCCAAACAAGCCCTAATGTCCAAACCAACCACAAAGAGACCTCTTGGAAGACCTCCAAAAAGATGGATTGATAGTTGGCAAGACTCCGGGGAAGACTCTTGAAATTAACAGGAGAAATCCTAAATTAAGATGAAGAAGAAGAAAATCAAGTAATGAAAGTCCACATTTAGAGAGAGTAAACTAATCTACAACTCTCTTAAACTTTTGCAATGCACACAAATCCATTATGTCACTACCAACTAAATTTTCTACTGTCTCACTTTCAGTTAGTCCTCTTATTATTAAAGGCACCCTCTGGCATGACTTTAATTTTTAACGCTTTGGTGTTAAAGTTTTTGCTTACAGAAGCAATTTGAGTGAAGGAGATGTTAAAATGAATTAACGCTGATTTCGGATGTTAAAAGTTAACGTTTTTGCTTAGAGAATAGACTTGTTTGTTATATGGTTAAAAATATAAATTTTAAATTAAAATACATTTTGAATCTTTGAAGCTAAAAAAAACATTACACTTGCTTTTCTGGTCCCTTGTGAGTTCCGAGCCATAGGTCATGGCATCGTGAGATCGTGATCCTGGGCGATACAAAAAACACCCCTACCTATGTAATTTTTTATATATATTATACATGCTTAATTATTTACATCAAACAAATCTGTAGTTTTACCGAAAAGTCACCTTTAGTTAATTAAATTATTTTTTGTTTTCTAAACCATTTGTTTTTTATTCTTTTTCAGTTTCTTTTATTTATTTATTACTGATCATTAATGTCTAGAGAAGAACAGTTTAAAATCTGAAAAATATTAAATACTTTAAATTTAAAGTAAATGATTTATTTTAAATTATTAAAATTAAATTATCTAAATTATTTGATTATTAACAAAAAGCATGTACCACTTTGTAAAATGATTTTAAATCATTGTTTTACAAGCTTTTATTTTATTTTTAGACGATAATAAACACTGAAATTGAAAATCTTCCTGTGAATTCTGCCCTTTTGCAACTCGTTGGGGCATCAATTCCAGAAAATGACAGAAATCTTGGTAATTTAAAGCATTTATCTTCTGATGATATAACGAATTATCTACATTCAAAAAAATGCATCGAAGAACTTGCCATGTATTTAAAACCATTTTCATCAGGTATTCATTGAATTTATTTATTTTTTCCGACTGAAATCATTAAAATTAAATATTTTTGGTTAGATAATCTGAAGACTTCTAATTCTGATGTTGTTTTTGAAATAATATTGATAAAAAAATATATAATAAATATAGTGGCTAAGCTTAGTCTGCAGAGTTCGTGATTGTCTAGCGGGCTATGTACCGAACAGGGGTCCAGACAAAATTTTAAATGATTTTTTAAAGAATCAAAAATATTAATTTTAGAACTGATATGACGTAAGATCGTTTAACTGCATTAAGTCTGTAATTATATAAGCTCTAATATAACTCTGGAATATTTCCGGAGACCTGGAAACTAGCCAGAATCCAACCAATTAAGAAAAAAGGCGATTCTTCCAACGTAAAAAATCTATCGACCCATAGCATTCACTTCTGCCCTATCCAAATTCATGGAAGAAGCCATCAACGAGCAAGTTCTACGACACTTACAAGTCAAATAAATTAATCCACGATAGGCAATACGGCTTCAGGCAATCCCGGTCGACCGGCGACATCCTAGCATATGTAACTCATATCTGGAATAAAAGCCCTGGAGGCCGGGAATGAGACCCTCGCGGTAGCTTTAGACATTTCAAAAGCCTTCGATATGGTCTGGCACAAAAATCTTCTTGCCAAATTGACCTCCATCGGCCTTGCGTCGAAACTCTGCAAGTTGTTCGAAAGTTTTCTTTCAAACCGTAGTATGAAGCTTGCCATCGATGGAATATATCTTCCTCCTTCCAAACCAACGCAGGAGTTACCTCAGGGATCGGTTATCTCCCCTACGCTCTTTCTTATCTATATCAACGACCTTCTAAACTTGCCCTCCAACGCGGTACATTGTTACGCAGATGACAGCACCCTACATAACGCCCCTGCATCGCATAAAAACCGTGCAGGCATTGCTTCCTCAATTAATTTAGACTTATGCAGACTTAAAAACTGGGGATCCCAAAACTTAATTAACTTCAATTCAGTAAAAACTCAGTGTTGCCTTATTTCTAGGCGCATCGATAGAAGCCCCCCAAACATATCATTCGATTCAAACTCACTGGAATTCAGTGATAAAATTTCAATGCTAGGCGTCACTCTCGGGTCTGAGCTTTCTTGGAATGTCCATATCTCAACCACTGCTAAATCTGCAGCGCGCAAGCTGGGTTCCTATTTAGGCCTAGACGCTATTACTCCCAGTCAACTTCTTACACTGTATAAGGTTCAAATTCGTCCCTGTCTCGAATATGGCTCTCATCTGTGGAGAGGGGCCTCCAAGCATTCTCTTGCCACACTGGATGAAATTCAGAAACGAGCAATTAAACTAATAGGAGACCAAGCCCTAACTAACTCACTACACTCCCTGGCTCACCGAAGAACAGTTGCTGCCTTTTCTCTGTATTACAGATACTATCATGGTGTCTGTTCAGTAGAGCTGAATCAATTATCCCTCCTAGAGCCTTCTTTGCTAGAAACACGCGGATTTCGAAAGCTCAGCACCCCTTCGTTGTCAAATTGGATAAAAGCCGAACCAACGCTTCCCCAACTCTTTTATCCCTATGACCTCCAAAGACTGGAACTCACTTCCAGCCACCGTCTTCCCTCAACTTATAACCTTCAGCTGTTTAAGACCCGCATCCACAGATACCTTCAACTCCTACCCAGCCCATAAAATCCCCTCTTCTTCTTCTTTTCCCCATGGAGGGGCCAACCCAAGCCTTTAGGGGATGCACCTTTTTGGTGTATCTCCATCTCACATCAATATCATGAAAAAAAAGTCTATTGTCTATTAAAGTAGAAGCAATGATTATTACAAATAGAAGACGCTATTGAAGGGATATATGTAAATTTATCTATAGACAAATCATAAAAATTTAGGGCTCATTTTAATTTTCGCTCCACTGAAGGAGAAAGAGAGGGGGAGTTTTTTTAATATATCCTCAGTCTTGACAACTTCTGACAGAATTACCAAGCGAATTTTTGTTCATTCTCATAATAATATCTAATCAAAAATAGGTAGTCAAGTGATTTCATCTGAAGCTATAAGCTACGCAGACAGTCACTCTATTTTTAATTTTAATTTTTTTTAAGGGAATGGCTCGGGTGGAACAAGTGTGTTATCAAGACCAATGCAACGAAAACTTGTTACCTTGATAAATTGTCAACTAATGGAAGAAGAAGGGCGAGCCCGGGCTATGAGAGCAGCAAGGTCTTTGGGAGAACGCACGGTAACCGAGCTTATATTGCAACATCAAAACCCTCAACAGCTCTCAGCTAACCTATGGGCTGCTGTAAGAGCAAGAGGATGTCAATTTCTGGGTCCAGGTATTATGTACATTCTTATTTTAAAAATAAATTATAATTGAAAACTAGTGAGTTTTTGAATTTTGAAAAATATAAAATTTTTAGAAATTCGAACTTCACTGGAGGTATTTTCTTAATATTAAATTTACTAAAAAAAAAATAATAATAATAAATAAAAAGCCAGTATCAGCGATATTATTAAAATTACTTAATTTAAATGTTATAAGGATTCACCTCCCCTCGGGTGTGGAATCCATATTCCAAACATGCTATCCGAGCAGTTAGCTTAAACCGAGGGGTGAACCGCGACCTAAAATCGTGTACACCTACTTCCACTTCCACTTTTATTTCCAAGTAGAAGACAATAGATGACAATAGATTATCTAATGAATTCCAAAGTAATTCTAAGTAATTCCAAAAACGGTGTACACCTAATTCCAATCGCGGTTCACCTCTCGGCTTAAACCCAAAAATGCAATCCACATAATATATTAATATATCATATATATACTACATATAAAAAATTTCACTTAAGTTACAACAAACTATATTGTAAAATTCTGACTTCTAAATTAAACATATCAGTACCTGGAATACCGAGCGATGCTCGGTAATTTTTTGATTCAGTTAAAAGCGTATATATTAATATTATTTTTAATTTTTATATTCAGGTAAAAGGGTCGATTTTTAATCGCAGCCAAAATAAAATAAAATTGAAATAAAACTTAATTTATATTTTTACCAACTTTTTGACCCCCTATGGCCATCATCAAGACGTATCACACTAGCCACAAATTTTGAATGTAAATTCAATTAAAAATAATATTAATATACACCGAGATTCTTTCGTTTACCCTTTTAAATCCTGAAGAAGAAGGTACAATCCTTCGAATTGTCGGATTTTTTAAGAGAATGAAATTGATATTCTAATAAATTATTTCATAGAAAAATACCTTTAATTAATTAAATTGGCCAATTCTAATATATAATAATATTTGTAATGATCTATTAGTGGAATTTAAAATAAAAAACCCAATTAATTTTATTAAAAGAAAATTGAAAAAATGTAATTATAAATTTTTATTCAAACAACCACCTGTGAATAATTATTTCAATTAACAAAATACCCATCAAAAACAACTTAGCCGAAGATGAGACCGTGAAAAATCGAAATGCCAACCCGAAAACACCCTTACCCGTGAATTTCATCCAAATCGTTAGAGCCGTTTTCGAGAAACCGATTCTATATACAAGAATTGTTCCTTTAATATAATAAGATAAGATAAGATAAGATATAACATCTTTGATACTGGTTTTTAATTTATATTTTCTTAAGTAGACTTTAAAATAAATCTATAATTTAATATATTAATTTAAATGATTATTTTAGCTATGCAGGAAGAAGTTTTGAAATTAGTTTTATTAGCCTTAGAAGATGGTTCAGCTTTGTCAAGAAAAGTTCTTGTTATGTTTGTTGTTCAACGACTTGAACCACATTTTCCACAAGCATCTAAAACCAGCATTGGACATGTAGTGCAATTACTTTATCGAGCATCTTGTTTTAAAGTAAGATCTTTATTTGTTATATTTCTAATTATTATTTAATGATGTATTAAATTAAGAACCATCCATTAATCAATCAGGGTCGCAAATGAGGTAGTTTTTTTTACCACCTCCTCCCCCTATGTCACAGGTTGTCACATTCGAGTGGCGCCTTTCCTTCTATTGTGATGTCACATCTTTTGCAACTTTTAATTTAAAGTTAATTTTGATTAGATTATCATTTTGATTATTATTTTTTATTTTTCCAATTTTTCAAATGTCTAAATCAATCTTTAAGGTATTTGTTTCGCGACAATACTAGCAAAAAGTTAATGCTAGAGTATATAGAACAGACAATAAGGATTCATAATTCACAAGCCCAAACTTTTTGCTGTTTATGTACCACTACTAGCCAATCCCGTGCTCGCCTGACAAATCTGGCAACACTGTCCGAGCTTGTATATATTTTATCACAGAAATGTCAGATAAAGTACATTATAAACAAGGGCGGATCCAGGATTTTTTTATGGGGGGGGGGGGGGGGAGAATGTATATAAGGTGCCCGATGTATATAAGATCTACTTTTTATCTCGAAAGTATGTCGCGATCGAATTGTCCAAGCGGGGGGGGGGGGGTCAGACGCCGCCCCCCACACATAGAACTTTATTTTCAATTTTAAAATTTTTTTACAAATTTCATATCTCATATTTTAAGTTCATTAAAATAAAAATAAAAATAAAAAAATTGTTATAAATTCCCTGTCGATTTGGCCGCCGTTTTTTGGCCTCTGCGTACGACGCACATGTTGCACTCCCGCCAGGCACTGGCCTCTATGGGGGGGGGGGGCGGTCGCCCATCCGCCCCCCCTGGATCCGCCCTTGATTATAAAGGAAGATTTATAAAACAAAAAGTTCTTAATAAGAGATTGAAAGCTGTTGCGACAATGGCTGAAGCGAAAAAACGTAAAAAAAGTACTAAAGTTACCCACTTTTTAGATTAAATAAATGCTTTGTTGCCAGCTTGTTTTTAGTGTAAATTTTTCATTATACATTTTTCATTATTATCTCAGAAACTGTGTTGTAACTATGAATTAAAATTTTCTTAAAAAATGTATAAGATATTGTTTAATGTTGGTTTAGTTTTTTATAACAATGGTAAGAAGAGTTTATTAATTATAATTAAATATGTATGTAAACTTTCCGATATCCCATATAGTGCAATGTATAAGAGTCTGAAAATATCTATCTTTGGAATTTAATATCTCCGGAACTATATTGTTCATAAATTTCGTTTTACCACCAATCGATGCAGAAGTATTTAAATAATAATCTTTCTAAATTTCAAAAAATCCGAAGAAAACCCATATGGTGAAACAACTACCTTAAAAAAATCTCATTTTCATTGGCTGTAATCATATTAATTAATTTGAAAGTTTATATTAGGAAAATAATTAATAACAAATTAAAAACAAATTAATACAAATGATGGACGGAAATGATAATAATATTAATTAATTTTACTCAATTAAAAATACATAATTTTTAATATACTTATAGGGACTGCTTAGAGGTAATGCTTTCCTAATTGTTTTCATATTTTATATGTGATGATCCCATAATTTACGATATGAATGGGCCCTTATATAAATAATTTATCAAATTTATATTTATTAATAATCTATCAAGAGTTCCTTTTTACTATATATTTTTTGAATTTTAATAAAAATAGTTTTAAAAGGTACATTTCTTCAAATTTCTATAAAATTAATTGATATTTTTCAGGTTTCAAAACGTGAAGGTGATTCATCTTTGATGCAATTAAAAGAAGAATTTCGTTCTTATGATGCACTTAGACGTGAACATGACGCACAAATCGTTCAAATTGCAACTGAAGCAGGTCTACGAATCGCTCCTGATCAATGGTCAGCTCTTTTGTATGGAGATACTGCTCACAAATCTCATATGCAAAGCATTATAGACAAACTTCAAACTCCACAATCATTTGCACAATCCGTTCAAGAATTAGTTATTGCCTTACAGAGAACAGGAGATCCAGGAAATTTAAGCAATTTAAGACCTCATCTAGAACTTTTAGCAGCAATAGATCCAACTCCAGGTGGGAACATTTTCTCTTGATTATATTATTTAAAAATTATTGTAATTACAATAAAATATTTTAAATATATTTTTATTTGTTTGTTAAATTTGCAAATATGCTAAAAAAATGAAGTGTGCCAAAATATGGTCATCATGTCACTCTTATCGAATAACGTATCCGGATTTTTTTTAATGCAATTCAATCACTGATTCAACTATAAAATGACGATTTTAGGAATACATAATTAAGAAAAAGCTATTAGCTTTCTCATTTTATATTTTTTTAAATGGATTTGAAATTAATTAGGACTCAAAATAGCATAATATGTAGTTAATAAACCATAATGAAAGAAATGACTATCAGGCATATCATATAGAGGCCTAAATATCAATGTGGATTAAAGTTGTTTCTGAAATCACTGATTCAATTGAAAATACAATAAGGGCGCACCGAGAAGATGGATCACCTATAAATAATAGGTCTTGAGAAACCCTTGCACTACCTACTAGAAAGAAGGAAAGCTCAAGGCAAGGGTGGACACGAAGGGCTCTGGGCACTCGCATCTTGAAGAATTCTAAGCCAGGAAGAGAGCTTCACTCCCTTAAAGTCATAGGGATTAAAGTATTTGCAACTGAATTGTTTCGGTATTTTTCCAGCTTCCAATTGGTACATTGTCTCTCACCCTTCTGACAATTCTGTTTTCATTCATTCTTGAGATGTGCGCATTCCACTCTATTCTTGTCCTCTGAACCCAGTCGCCGATGTTTTGGATTTCACATTTCTCCCGGATATCTCGATTTCTGATTTTGTCCAAACTAGTTTTATTCATTATTCTTCTTAAGGTCTTCATTTCAGTAGTTTCCAATATTTGCCTGGTCTTGGCAGTGTCAGATCTTGTTTCAGTTGCATAGGTCAATATTGGGCGTACTTCGCTTTTGTATAAACGCACCTTGGCTTCTATTCTTAAAAAATTGTTGGACCACACGGTATCATTAAGGCATCCCGATATTCTGGATGCCTTAAGGGCCTGTTGTCCGACTTCTAAAGTGAGATTTTTATCACTTGTTATTTGAATTCCAAGGTACGGAAAGGACATTATTTGCTCTATGATGTTGTTGTAGCGTTGTAACTTGCACCGAAGTGGTTCTTTAGAGATGGTGAGGGATTTTGTTTTCTTCGGAGGTACTTCTAAATCAAATTTATCACAAGAGAGCGAAAATTTATAGAAGAGACGTTGAAGATCATCTAAATACTTATATGAGTTGCCAAAATTGAAAATATATATTTACATAAAAGTTTAATCTTTAACACAAGACTATTAAAAAGAGTGATTAATTTCTAAAATTAATATTTCACTTTTAATAAAAATTTATTTTATAATAATAATAATATATTTTAAATTAATTATTTTTATAAATTTGAACCTAATAATTTTAAAATTATTTTTAGAGAGTCTTTCACCCACCTGGCAAGAATGTGGAGCAGCTTTAGTTGGAGTCAGAACAGTAGTGTCTGGATTAGTGGAATTCATTCAACATCATGGTTCTCGAAAACTTCAAGATATGAGCGGAGGTGGTCTTGGAGTACTTGGGATAGGAACCGTTTCAGGCGGAGGAGGGCATAGTTTGCATGCCGCAAAATATAAAATAAGCATGTGTCGGGATTTAACAACACGAGGTTCTTGTCCCAGAGGTGCAAATTGTACTTTTGCACATAGTGAGGAAGAACTTGACAAGTTAGTTCATTTTCATTTTTATTAACAATTAATTTCTGATTATTAATTAGTTAATAAATAAACTAAATCAGGACTGGGCAACTGCCGGCCCGCAGAATAAATAAAAATATTATTTATATTTACTTTGAAATCATAAATAAATTTATATTGAAGCAAATTTTTATAAACATATCTATTATAATAATTGTATCATTTATTAAAACTACATAATTACAATTATTGAATCTGAATAATATTGAAATGGATCTGCTTGTATCTTATTAAATGAAGTCAAACAGGATAAAAGTAAATAAATATTATATAAAATATTCATTTACTATGAGTTAAGATTTCTAGGTCACTTGTTTCACATTAAAAATTTACCTCTTTTATTTTTTTAATTTTAATGTGAAACAAGTGACCCAGAAATCTTAACTCATAAGTAAATGAATATTTCTTATATATTTATTTACTTTTATCTTTATTAAAGATGTTTCATCTTGCACCAACACCACAATCGCTATTAATTAGTCGAACAGGAGTTCATCATCTTCAAATTTGATCTGTATTTTGATTTTATAATCGTCAACGTCGCTTCTCCTGAATAAATGAAATATATGCAATACAAAATGACACTTTCACAAATATATTGGAAATTCAATGACAGGTTTACTTCGAATTCACTAAACATTAATTTTTGGCCTCTGCGCATCATAATTTTTATCTTAAATTGAAAGTTTTTGCCGAGAGTAGCAGAATTTTTATATATTGAAGGAGACAATAAAAGAGTGTGTCTTCTGCTGGAATTATAAATTTTATTTATTTATAACGAAACTATAGTCTCGTTATAAATAAATAAAATTTATAATTCCAGCAGAAGACACACTCTTTATTGTCTCCTTCAATTTTTATCTTGTTCATTGTCATTGTTGCCCTATGTTTTACGACCCCAAAATTCAGTTTCGCGACTCCAAAATTCAATTCCGTGACCCCAAAATTCAATTTCGTGACCCCAAAATTCAATTTCGCGATCCATAGTTTTAGAAGCACTGCTTCACACTCATAAGTTATCATATAACTTCGACTATTTCTTTGAATTTCATTTGATTCCTGACGATTTTATATCTCTTTCGCATCAATTTTGCGCAAAAACGAATTCAACTCAGCTGCAAACGTCTATCGGTTTATAGGAGACTTTTCTGATAAGGGAATAACCCATAAAAACCAGCCCTTACAACCAACATATATGAACATATCACTATATCTATCATGTGATATACATATTCAAAGAAAAATATTATTAATATTAAAATATTCACTACCCGAACAATGAATTTTCTAAATTTTAATTTAATAAACTTTTATTTATTATTCTATATTTCAGATATCGGACCAAAAGCCGGAAAGCTTTAACTCGCAATAGTATAAATTTAACTCCAGTGGTCAATTGTGGGAATAATTGTGGAAAGACGGAAACTCCTCTAAACAAATCAGAAACTCTTAGAGAAGCTTTGGCCAGCGCGAATACTGGACCCGGAACTAATCCTATGCAAACTTTGGATTTTCATTCGGAGAAATTATTTATTTCTGGTGATGAACTACTCTATAGTGGAATTGGGCCTTCTCAACAACAACCCCCAAATACATCGATTCATCTTAATGATAACTCGCGACGTCAAATGTACGAATATGCTTCGACTTCATTTGGAGCATCGCACAATTCTCTTTACCCCCAATCACAACATTTGTTTGCTCCTCCTGGAACTTATAGTGCAGATATTTACAGGTAAGCCTCATTTATTCATCTAATATCTTAATCTTTATTTAACAAGATTATAAAAAAAAAAAATATTTTATTATCAATGGGAGTTTTTAATAAAAAAATTATATTTTGTGAATTAGTTTTGAACAAATGTTATTTCTAAGATATCATTTTAATTTTTTTAACAACGAATCTCTTCTAAAAGATTGTTTTATTTTATATTATTAATTTAATAGTCTTTAAAATACTTTTTTTTTTAATTGGCCTTGGATATCGGTGCATATAGTCAGAATATATTAATTTTTCTCTCCATAAGGAATAATTTGAAAGTTTATCATCGGAAAATAAGGACAAGTTTTTATATGCGACTTTTTTATTTATCACTCATCAGCCAACGTTTGGTCGACTTTGCCGACTTCTTCAGGGCTTCAAATAGTCATGCCACACATTCGTCTAAATTTTCTTGTTATCTTCCTTACCATGGAAGACCATCAGAAACACAAATTTCAAAAAAATATTTGGCATATTCACATAAACAATTTTTCTTTCTTTTCTTTTTATATTAACAATTACATTAGATATAAAACAGAAACAAGATAAATAGAATGAGGCAACACTGTTTTTAAAACAGAATAGAATCTTTTTTCTTTTGATCCTCCAAGAAGAAATCTCAAATTTAACTATTTGAAGCCCTGAAGAAGTCGGCAAAGTCGACGAAACGTTGGCTGATGAATCAAAAAGTCACACATAAAAACTTGTCCTTATTTTCCTATTATAAGCTTTCAAATTAATACAAATTATGCACGGAAATGATAATAATAATAAGGAATAATGGTGAAGTTTAGTAAACTTCCATGAAAAAAATTAATTTTTTCCTTCGTTGTTTCGAAATATCTCGAAAACCAATTTGAGTATTAAAACTTCACTTAGTTTATTTTATACTAGGATTAATAGGTGATTAGATTTTAGTTGAAATCGTTCTCAATACTGGGGGATTGCAAGCTTTAATTTACTTTCATCAATTTCTTCTCTATTGAAACTTTTAATATTGTTATAAACTTATATATGTGATAAATATGTTGAAGTGTCTCTCATTAAATTGAGAAATATAACAATTTTTAGTATATAATATTTCCCAGTATAATTTAGAGAGTCATCAATAAATTACTAAAAGCATTGCATCTTAACTACATTTTTATTTAAATAAATTTATTTCATTTTATTCCAAGAAAATCATTTTTTTTTTCATTTTGTTTAGCTCCGCTCCTCACAATATGGTATTATCTTCGGGAAACCAAGTATATGTTACTCCCCCTCAACCTGACTATGGAAGTCCTGCTCCTCCAACAGAACATCTTCCAATGGAACCTGCAAGAGCTTCATGGGAACAATCGCTTGGCCCTGGATCTACAATTGGACAACTTCCTCAGCCCCATCCATGGCTTCTTGCTCAAGCAAATAATTTTGCTAATAAGGTAGATCAGTATTATTTGAAATTAATTTAATTCCTTACCTATCTAAAATCTTTTATTTTGTTTTTACTTTATTAATAAATTAAACAACATTCATGCACGTATATCCCATATTAATATTTAAAATCTTTATACCGAGGTAACCCATAAAAAAGTGGTAAAAAAATCGAAACAAAAAACTACTCACGATGACGGTATATATGTATAATGTATATACCATATATACTTGCTGCGAAGACCGCCTTCGGCGGATCTCTTACCCCTGGATCATTTCCTACCCCTCACCTGCTCTCTCGAATATAAAGTACAAATCATTTAAAAATATTTTTTGCATTTTTATTTAATATGAATTTTTAAAAAGAACTAAAAGTTGCCACACTCTAGATATACAATTTTACCAGTTAAGCTGGATTCACACCGACGGACACGATCTGGTCAGATCACAGACAGATCACTGTCGAGTCATGGGCGGCCCCCACACCTCAATTCACAACCAATATTTAAGATAATTAAAATTTTAAATTAAATAAAAAAAAACACATAATAATAGTTAAAAAAGAAAAGAAAAAGTGTTTTTAAAAAAGGATTAAAATTAAAAATAATGATAGTTTAATATAATATAATTTCTTTATTAATGAAAGTATAAGGGAAATAAAAAAATGAATAAAATTTAACTAGGCCTTGTTAAAATTCAGCGAGTGAAGAGCCCCCAAATTGGCTCTTATAGGTCCGTGACAGTTGGTTGATCGCTCCACTCCAGTGACCCGGTGGGCAGTGATTTGATCGTGAACAGGCCGTGTCAGTGGTAACCTCTCATATCGTCACCCCATTGGAAGAACTAGGTAACTCGATTTTTCAAGTTCTTGAAAAATGGGCTGAAAATGTTTTATCTATTCCATACCAGACATGTTTAAAGTGCTTATCTGAATAAACTGCTTAATATGACTAAAGATTATTATTATTACAGTTATGAATAACAATTTAAATGTATTTTTAGCTATGAAATAGCCAGGTATCTTAAAAAAGAATTTTTTGTAGTTACTTAGTTCTTGCAATGGGGTGACGATATATAAATAAAGGAAGCTGTCCCTGTCCGTGATTTGTCCGGACCGTGTCCGCCGATCTGATTTCAGCATTAATTTCTAAAATAGAATTTCAGAGAAATCCCCAATTTTTTTTCTCAAATTATTCTGAAAAATAAATTCCCATTAATATTTCTAAATAACATTTTTTTATTTTAGCGTGTTTCTAAAAGCTTAGCTGCACTTCAACATAGGAAAATGGAAATAATCAACCAATTAGAAAAAGTAGTAGGAAGAACAACAGCTTCAGCTATTTCTAATACAGCATCTTGTCAAGCTAGAGTGGTAAAATATTATTTTAACATTTTTTTTTTAAATTATTTTAAAAACAATATTTAACTTGATCAATTTTCAGCCTTCATCAGGAGAAAACCAACAACCAAATGCATCTTCCAGTTATTCAATTTGGGCTTCTAGTGGGATCTTAAGAAATTCTTCAGGATCTTCTCAACCAACTAATCATTTAGGATCCATGTACAGGTGAGATGTAAATTCCCTTTCCTGTTCCTTTTACTAACTGTTCTTCAAATATAACAACATAATCACCCCCTTCCTCCCCTTAGGTCCGAAACCGTTTTAACGGATGATGACTATATTCCTTTTGAATCTCCAAATGTAAGCAAATATGGGCCTATTTCGAGACTAGCTAAATCTATTCTAAGGCCAAACAGCTCTGTTCAAGTGTCAAGTTCGTATGGGGATGCAACTATTTCAACGCCGATTGTCCGACGACCACTTCCATCTTCAAGTCCAGTAGCACCATGGTATTATAATGGAGCTAATCAAGGTATTTATTTAGAACAATATTTCAATTATTTAAGGTAGTTGTTTCACCAAATGGGTTTTCTCAGGATTTTTTTGAAATTTAGAGAGATTATTATTTAAATACTTCTGCATCGATTGGTGGCAAAACGAAATTTATGAACAATATAGTTCTGGAGATATTAAATTCCAAAGATAGAGTTTTTCAGACTCTTATACATTGCACTATACAGGATATCGGAAAATTTACATACATATTTAATTATAATTAAGAAACCCTTCTTACCATTTTTATAAAAAACTAAACCAACATTAAACAATAACCACTACATATTTTAAGACAATTTTGATTCATAATTACAACACAGTTTCTGAGATAATAATGGATAAATAATGAAAAATGTATAAACAAAAATATCGGATATCGGAAAGTTTACATACATATTTAATTATAATTAATAAACTCTTCTTATCATTGTTATAAAAAACTAAACCAACATTAAACAATAACTAATACATTTTTTAAGAAAATTTTAATTCATAGCTACAACACAGTTTCTGAGATAATAATTAATGAAAAATGTATAATGAAAAATTTATACTAAAAACAAGCTGTCAAAAAAGCATTTATTTAACCTAAAAAATGGGTAACTTTAGTAATTTTTTGACGTTTTTTCGCTTCAGCCATTGTCGCAACAGCTTATTAAGAACTTTTTTTTATAAATATTCCCTTTATAATGTACTTTATCTGACATTTCTATGATAAAATATATACAAACTCGGACAAGATGTTGCCAGATTTGTCAAACGAGCACATAGCTAGTAGTGGTACATAAACAGCAAAAAGTTTTGGGCTTATGAATTATGAATTCTTATTGTCTGTTCTATATATATACTCTAGCATGAACTTTTTGCTAGTATTTTCGCGGAACAACTACCTTAAAATGAGAGTTTTATTATTATTCAACTTATTCAATTACTCATTTCCATTGAAAGGGTTTCAAACGTCGATGCCTGTAAATAATATGGTCTCTCCACCTTCGGCCGGCCTGGGAGATGGTTACATAACTATTGGACATGGAATTATTGATGCTCCTCCTATTTTTGTACAAAATCGAACCTCAGATTGTTCTTCCAAAGAGTAATATAAAATTTTAAAAAAATTTCATTTCTATATTTTGTTCTTTTAATCTAATGATAATCTTTGTTCCTTTTAGCATTATACTAGTGGAGTCTCAAAAAGTTAAACAACAATTAAGACATTTAGAAAAGAAAATCAATGATTTAAAGGTATTATTTATGATTTCTAAAATTTATAATTTTTTTAAATAACGATACCTTTAAAAAAAAAAAGAAATTTAAGCTTTTTTCCATTATTTTTTTTTTTAATTTAAAATATTTGGTGCTGTTCCCAAGTTGTTTTCAATCCCGAGAATTAAGATTCAAAGTTGAGGGCTGTGTTTGCTATTATGGCCGGACTCATTCAGGGATACCCACTCTTTACGGGGTTGGGGTTAAATCAACTTTGTTTAAAGGTGCAATTTGGGGTTATGTTTTTAGGTGTAAATTTGACTTTCTTTCCGCAGCATTTTTTAGGGCTTGCAGGAATACCCCGTCGATACTCAGACTAACCAGATGCCTATGTGTGTTGAAATGTAGTTTCCTCTTTAGGGTTCACAATTTCTTTAGTTGGAATTCTTTTATTGGGAGAACATAGTTATTCAGAACTGGTTGTTTGAGTATCAACCCGATAGATGAGTATTGTAGGTTTAGGGTGGCAGAGGAAGTGCCTTGGGTTTAAGCCCCAAACACAAGACGTACATCTTTCCTAAAAATTTAACGTTCAACACATGAGCTAATCTGGGGTTTCAAGACAGAGCTGCCCCCTTGATAGAGCAGCTCACTTTTTTCCATGATCATACCTTGTTCATCTTATTAATAAAGCATAATTAGAATTCGAGGCTCACCCCGACGCTATTACAGTGTAAACCCCCAATCTTGTCACGCTTAAAAAAACAATACCCCCCATTGAAAAGTAAAGACCCCAAACGTTAGTGGCATTGGTAAAATCCCGGGATATTTAATTTATACGTCTTTTTGATTTTTAAAATATATTTTTATAAAACAGAATGATAGAGTAACGAGTTTTTGTGACGAATGTGCCAGAAATTGAAAAAGAACATTCTGATTTTGACTATATCGGCTTTTTTGTCAAAAACGAATCGTATATACTTTTACAGAGAACTTGGCTTCCTTCTTGTTTCCTCATATAGTTTCAGCTCATTTTGAATTGATAATATCGTCACCTCATTGCAAAGAACTAGGTAACTCCAAAAAATTCTTTTTTGAGATACCTGGCTATTTCATAGCTAAAAATACTTTTTTACTTATGGAAAGTGGTGTAGGTTTTAGGTGAAACATGATGTTAGTTAATAGAGTAAAGGGTGTGTAGTTTCACTGTGAAACTACACACCCTTTACTCTATTAGCTAAAAATACTGTTATTCATAACTGTAATAATAATAATAATCTGTAGTAATATTAAGCAGTTTATTCAGATAAGCACTTTAAACATGCCTGGTCTGGAATAGGTAAAACATTTTCAGCCCATTTTTCAAGAACTTGAAAAATCGAGTTACCTAGTTCTTCCAATGGGGTGACGATATTTTGTAGGATTTTACCTCTTCCAAAGATTCATGGGATGCCATTATTGAATTTGTTAAAGCGAGCCTTAATAAAGATTCACTAGAAGTTGGGAGAAGTTTTATCACTCGCTTCTACTAAATAATTGGAATCCAATTCCAATTTTGTATCATCAAAAAATTAGGAATTAACCAAAACATTTGCAAATTTATCGGTGGAAGAAATAGTTGATTTTGAAAAAAAAATCTGACAATATTTATAAGATTTGGTCGTCTATTTTAAATTGCTTAGAAGTCCTTGTATTTAGAATTTAAATCTCAGTAGTCGGGATTATAAAAAACAGCTAATTTAACACCTGCCCCTAAATGCCTAGCTACCACATGATTTATAATTTCTACAAAGACACTTTCGTTTTAAAACAATTTTGTATTCGTATTAGCTTAAAAACAGAATATTTATTAAAAGTGTATATTTTTCAGCTTGCAACGCAAAGTAATTTATCAGATAGAGACAAATTGACCCAAGAATTACATTTAATAGAGCAAGGTATTTTTGAAAAGGAGAAAGAACTTCGTTTGGTAAGTAAATATATATACATTATTTATTATTCAATTCACTATTATATATATATATATACTACCTTGATCAAAAAGTTTCAGGAATTTATTCAGAAAATCAAAAATACAAATTTATTAATCAAAATCGATATTGTCTCCTTCAAAGTACTCCTCATCGACTGCAACGCACTCATGCCAGCGCTTGATCCAATCCTCGAAACATTTTTTATATTCGGTTTTCGGTTTGGCCATCAGAGCCGTCTTCGATTTTTTCATTATCTCCACTTGGCTACTAAAACGCGTTCCCCGGAGCGATTTTTTGAGTCGACTGAACAGGAAGAAGTCGCAGGGAGCCAAATCAGTCGAATTCGGTTGCTCTTGGATGGTATTCGTTCCGTTCTTGGTCAAAAAGTTGCGGATAACGATGGCATTGTTTGACCGCGCGTTACGTGGTTCCCACAAATCCGGTCTTTTTTGGCGTCTCAAAGCCAAATCATTAAACAAAATGTCTTGAACGGATTCATAAGCGATGTTCAAGTTCGCTGCCATCTCTTCAATGGTCAATTTACAGTTTTCGGCCATCATTTCTTTGATTTTATCGATGTTTTCGTCGTTTTTCGATGTCGACTGCGTTCGTCATCCTCGACAGACTCACGAAATCTTGGGTCACACATAAAAGTTTGTTTTCTATAGAGTAACACTTCTTCAACATTTTCGCACCGTTTTTAACTCAAAATTTAATACAAACTCCTAGATGCAAAGACGATTTCATTTTTAAAATCGTAAAAATCGGAAACGGCTCTGATAGTCCATACCGAAAACCGAGTATAAAAAATGTTTAGAGGATTGGATCAAGCGCTGTAATAAGTGCGCTCCAGTCGATGGGGAGTACTTTGAATGGGACAATATCGATTTTGATGAATAAATTTCTATTTTTGATTTTCTGAATAAATTTCTGAAACTTTTTGATCAAGGTAGTATTATAATAATAGAGCATTTTAATTATTTACATTTAATTGAATTATATATTAAACATAATCCTTTTCAGTTTTTTGTTTCTTTCCTTTTTTGCCTTCCTCTATCCCTGTTCCACCTCTTCGTTTCTTTTATTCTTTATTTTCCTTTTCTTCACGTTTTTCGTTTATTTTATTTATCTTCTCTATCAGTCTGTCGTCAATTTCTCCGCGCAAACCCTTTCACCAGCTACTCATATTCATTCCTATTATTCTTCCAAAATCTTCACACTCTTACACATGTTTAACCCTTTCTTTTTAAGAAAATTAAAAAACTATTTATTTAATTAATTATAATTTTTTTTTATATTTATAAATATTTTTTTATCAAAGTTATATTAATTTAATTAAATAATTTTCAGAATCAGATGGCTTCACTAACATCGCCTACTCTTACCGCTGTTGGTTGGAATAAAGATGGTAGTTTAAACTGGGGACTAAAAACAAATGGAGAATACCGAAATGATGAAGTAAATTTTTATTATTTATACCAATTATTACGCTATTATATTTAAGATAAGAAGAGAGACAGCCAGAAAAAATAAAAAATTAAATTAAAAAGTAAATATTTAATCTTACTCAGGACAAAGAATAGTTTTTTGAACAAGTATTATGTTGTTGTCACAATGATGGTGGCTTCCTGACGTAAACCTTTATTAAGCACTTTGTTGAACTTGGAGTTTACGGTTTTGGCTTTGTTTTTTTGAGTGAGTTGGGGGTTAATCTTAAGGAAGGGGAGAATTTTTTTCAGAATTGTATTTCTAGCTTTATCCGTTTGTGAAGGTAGATTGGGCTTGGCGATTTTAATTACCATAGGGTGTTTTAAGACAGTCAGCTCAAATTACAATCGGGAGCAAGCTTCAGATGAATGTAACGTTAGGATTAAAAATGAATGTAAGAATTTTCATAAAAGGCTATTATTTTTGAAGGACTGGTAAAGGACTTTTGACAGAATAGGACACCCCCCCCCCCAAAAAAAAAAAAAAGATTGATCCAACAATGTATAGATTTCAAAAAAAAAATTGCGTTGTCTTCTTGCAAAATATTCATACCCACTCAGACTGGAATATTGCAGCAATATTGCGAATCTTGCACAAAATTGGCAACATTGCAGTGGCAATATTGAATATTGCTGCAATGTAAAAGAGGCGGACTTAGGAATATTGCTGCAATGTTGCTGCAATCTCTGTGCAAGGTTTAATAATGCAATGTAATATTGCTGCAACATTCCTTTCTGTCTGGGATAGATACAGCATCATAGCATTACAATTGATTATTTCATCAACTCACAAATCAAAATCCCTCTCTTCTTATCTTAACTTATAATACAGATGCCACGTCTTCTTGCTATTATATTTATTTTTAAGATGTGTAATAAACTTAAAATATTTTTAGGAGGATACTTATGAAGCTGGAATTGCAAACGACATTCGTGAATTAGAATTACGGTGGGAATATGAATTGGAAGAACAAGAAAAACGTTGGAGCAGCGAAGAAGAATCAGGTAAAAAATAACTGGAATTTAATAACTTGAAGATACTCCTTTTTATTAATGTAACTTTTTATTATTATGAACCCAATGGGTTTGGAAAAAGCAAATAGCCTTGCTAATATAACGTGATATCATGTTAAAATTGTATAAACTATTTCGTGCTTTTATTGCTGGAAAGATATGACAACAATTTCATTTTTACTTTTTTTTTAAATATTTATTTAAAATTATATACAAAATTCTTAAAAAGATAAATTACATTACTTGTTATTTTTTCGATTAATTAACTTTATTTATTTACAAAATAATTATTATTTGTTTTAAATAGTAAAATTTCCTTTTGCGCAATAACACTTGTCTATATATATATTTATACTAAGAGCCCAAATTTGTTTTATTATTTTATAACGTTCTAAACCACTTTTTATAAAAATTTTATTAAATTTTTATCTTAAGTACTTTTTTCAAATATTTATTATTTATGAATTTAAAATATTAAATTTCATATATTAATTTAATTTCTGGAAGATTTTTTCGAGTATATTAATAAAAGTTTTCTATAATTATTACAACGTTTCACTCCCCTAATTATGAAGTCGAAAACATCTTCATGTATTGTTAAACGCCAAGTCCCTCAAGACATCGATAATATTTATCTATGTATTTGTTGGAATCAAAAAACTCATTCTTGAATTCAGCACTATGCGTTTCGATATCAAAATATTGATGACAATATTTGTATTTGAAGATGGCTTCGGCTTCAGAAATAGGGGGCCCAAACGTCATGATAATAATAGAATTAATTTTTTAGAATTGATAAACACAAACAAATCGTTCAGATCATTAAGGTAGTTGTTCCGCCAAATGCGTTTTCTTAGGATTTTTTCTGAAATTTAGACAGATTATTATTTAAATACTTCTGCATCGATTGGTGGCAAAACGAAATTTATGAACAATATAGTTCCGGAGATATTAAATTTCAAAAATCGAGTTTTTCAAGCTCTTTAACATTGCACTATACCTACGGGATATCGGAAAATTTACATACATATTTAATTATAATTAAGAAACACTTCTTACCATTTTTATAAAAAACTAAACCAACATTAAACAATAACCAATACATATTTTAAGACAATTTTGATTCATAGTTACAACTTAGTTTCTGAGATAATAATGAATAAATAATGAAAAATGTATAAAAAAAATTTATACTAAAAACAATTTGGCAACAGCGCATTTATTTAACCAGCGAAAGTTGTATAAAGCGCGCATGTGCTAGATTTTTTAAAAATTATAATTTTCATAAGGTGTAACGTAGGCGTTGATTTCATTTGTTAAAAAATAACAAAACGATTTTTAAAATGTATTTTATCTGTCATTTTAATATAAAAGTATTCAAACGAGCACGGGATTGGCTAGAATCGATACATAAACAGCAAAAAGTTTTGGGCTTATGAATCCTTATTGTCTGTTCTATATACTCTCGTATTAACTTTTTGCTAGTATTGTCGCGAAACAACTACCTTAACTTAATCCTATAGATATCAGATTGGACATTTATTATTCTAATTACAATTTATAAAGAAACAAATTCAAAGTGGCTGGTGACTTCCTAACCAAAATGTTGGTCATTTGTAAAAATTAATAATTCTTCCAGTTTTAATGGAAGCAATATTTAAATATTTACAACCTGTTGTAATAACATTTTGTAAAATAAAGTTCTTTTCTCAGATAAAAGAATGAAAAATCGTCTGACGTGATAATTTAAATATAAATCTTAATTATTTCATTATAAATTAAAAACAAAAAAATTATTTCCAACAATTTTAGTAACTATATTTCTTATTTTACTAATTACTCTGGAATTTGCTCATAATATTATTTAAATATTGAACTTCATTTTAATTTATTTCACTCTACGAACTAGTTTGAGTGAGTTTTTTTTTACATAAATTAGCTGCATTTGTTTAAGAATGCTTTTGTTAAATATTCTGAGTAAAAGGCATATCATATAATTGTTGTTTATTTTACATTTTTAAATTCTTTCTATGGTTTGTTTTAATTCTTAAAATTTTATTTTGTTAGAAGTTATTAATTTTATTTTTAAAACTGGCAAAAGGAAATATTTATTAAAAAAAAAAAAAAAAAAAAAAATAGGTATATAGAATTATATAATTAATAAAATAATTCAATTTTAGTGATTTTGACAAATTATTTATAATACATTTATCAAAAAAAGGCACAAGAACATTGATGCACTATTATCATTTTCATGTTCTTAATGTGATATATGTGTACATTGATTTACATCTTTTTATAAGAGTTTTATAATTATATAAAATATAATCTTAATTTATATTGAGTTCATCCATTTAATATTAAAGATTTAAAATCTACAATTATAGTAATAGTCAATGGTTTTAGTATCTTTAATTTTGACTTTATTTATTTATTTATTTTCAACTTTTTCATAATGACGTAGTCTATTTTCGATTTAAGGTAGTTCTTTCACAAATGTAAAAATTCAATAAGTCTTCGAAACTTGGAATATAAGTCATTAAAAGCATAATAAACACACTGTTAAAATTTGAAGACGATTTACCACACTAAACCTGAAATAATTGCAATTAAAAATGAAATTTTTTACATATGGTAGATTGGGAAAGGGAGGGAAAATTATCATTATTTTATTTTTTTTCATTGAAGAACTTTCACCATATTGATAATAAACTAATATATGTTAGAACAATATATTCGGAGTAACTTAAAAAAAAATTGAAATTATTTACCTCGTAGTTTTGATAAAAAAAAAACATATTTGGGCGATTATTTTTAGTGGAGGGGATATAAGATTAATGGCTTGGAAACGATCCATTCTTAAAGAGAATATAGTAGTGTAAAAAGTACAGTCACGTTAAAAAAACATAACCTAAAATTTTAGCGCCGTTCATATGTATAGAGTGGTTACGAGGCTAAAACTTTTGGTGTGGATTGTCGCGAAAGAACTACCTTAATTATCCCCAAGATGAATTTATTAAAAAAAAAAATTATGCTTTAATTTTTATTTATTAAACTATTATTTTTAATGATTTATACAGCTTTTGCCACCATGCCTTATTGCAGAAAGTTTTCTGAATAATTTAGTGAAATTTATCTAGATGTGAAATGTAAAATCCTATGTACTCTTGACTTGTAGAGAATTTCTTTTAGGAGTGGTCTTGGTTGGTTCTTTGCAGGGCCGGTCCTACGATAGGAAGAACGCTCTAAGTCCCAGGGGGCGAAACCCTGTTTTTTTCAGCTGTTGCATTTTAGACATTGATTAACAAAGTACAATAAAAAATTTCCATCGAAACTAAAAATCTGAGAGACTTGTTTTTACGATAGCTTTGCAAGTTAATATTGTCAGAATTTTTAAAATTTATTATTTCATATTTCCAGCAAATATTCAGTTATTATAAATATAAAATTACCTTTTAGACAAGTAGTGTCTGAAATGTAAATTTTTATTACACATTCTAATTAGGATTTGAAAATCATTACTTTTAAGCCGTTTCTTCTGTAGGTAAATAATAATTATTATCATTTCCGTCCAAAATTTGTATTAATTTGAAAGTTTATAATAGGAAAATGGGACAAGTTTTTATGTGTGACTTTTCTGTTTATCAGTCAACGTTTCGTCGACTTTGCCGACTTCTTCAGGGCTTCAAATAGTCATGTCACACATTCGTCTAAATTTTCTTCTCTTGGTTACCTTTGAAGACCATCAGAAACACAAATTTCAAAAAATATTTGGCACATTCATATAAACAATTTTTTAGAAGATAACAAGAAAATTTAGACTAATGTGTGGCATGACTGTTTGAAGCTCTGAAGAGGTCGGCAAGGTCGACGAAGCGTTGGCTGATAAATAAAAAAGTCATACATAAAAACTTGTCCTTATTTTCCTATTATAAACTTTCAAAGTAAATAATAATCATAATTTTAAATATTAGTTAAGAAATGAAATTAAACCATTAAAAAAACAAAAAACAGGCAGCATGCGCACACCCAATAACTATTTAATTTTACTTAGGGAAAGTGGTGTAGGTTTTAGGTGAAACATGATATTAATTAATAAAGTAAAGGGAGTGTAGTTTCACAGTGAATGAAATAAAATTCAAAGAGGTTTATACAAACTCAATATATTTCGGATTATTAGTCCATCCTCAGTTTACAGATTAAAAACTGTTTTTAATCTGTAAACTCCTGATGATGGACTAATAATTCGAAATATATTGAGTTTGTATAAACCAGTTTGAGTTTTATTTCATTCACTGTGAAACTACACTCCCTTTACTTTATTAATTAACTATTTAATGGTCCGAAGATTACATTTTGGGAACCACTGGTTTAGACCGGGGTCGGCAACATTATTTTAGCTAAGTGCCAAAGTATACAGAAATTTTCAGACGAACCGATATATCTACCATATATTATAGCCTTTGTTACGTGCCTTTGTTTAGCCGGCGTTAGATAAAACACAAAATAGATCGACTCTTGAGTTAAAATAAAATTTTAAAATACTTTCTAATGTATTCGGTGTTTGAATTATAAAATATTGTGTTAAATATATACAGATTAGTCGATTAATCCGCGAGCTGTATTAAAAAAATGGCCTTAGGTTGCCGACTCGTTCTTTAGACCTTGTTAGACTAGCGATAGCCGAGAGACTGTTTCGCTTTTATTCCCGACAGAAATTCCTACATTGTCAGGAGTATTCAGAATAAGAACGGTAAATTTGACTAATTCGGAATAATTTAGCCCAAGAATTGTGAACTTATCTTTTAAAATACGTGGTAACAAGATTTATAAACTTTAAATAATAAAAATAGTTTAATTAACTTTTTGATATGTAGGTGCTGTAAGCAATAAGTAATTTTTAGATTTTAAGCTTTATTTATTTATTTTTTAATTAATTTACGCTTTAAATACATCATTTTAAGCTTTGGTTTTATTTTTATAATTTTTGAAATGGATGAACTGATAAATTAATATTATATTAAAGAAAACAAAATTTCCTTTTTACTGGAAATAGTAAGAAATGGTTATAGATAATATTCTTGAAATCAAGTGTGGGTGAACAATGATTACCAGCACTTTTGTAATTCTAGTTCTAGTAAATAATTGCATGTTAAACATGTTTTATGTGCAGATATAGTTCTTTTGCTTGGAACTCATTATTATATAAACACTTATATATCTGTTATACAGTTTTGCTATACATATATGTGTATATAAAAGAAACACATAGACCTGTATCCATATTGTCAAACACTCACATTAATATAAATATAATGGAGATTTTATAAATATGGATAATAGGTATATATATATACCGGGTGACTTTTTTATCTTGAGACAGTCTTGTAACTCAAAAACAGTGCATTGTATGGAAAAAGTTTCAAATAAAAGTTTATTTATATCAAGGGGGAGACTAAACTTCGCTATTGTTTGTTGACGTAGAACAGGCTTTCAAGGGTATTTCAAGGTCAAGTTCTGTTTTTTAAATGGAACCCTATATTTTTCTATAGGAATACTTAATCTACAACTTTCATAAGAACTATTTTTTTATACGACATCAAATAAACAAAATACATTAATCAATTTGATCTCAAAAAAATCTTAATAATTGTTTTTAACAATTATTTAACTTAATTATCAAATAATAATGATTAAATAATTAATTATTAAATAAATAATTTAATAATAATTAATAATTGAATAATTTTGCGTCACTGGTCTGTGACATTCCAGAGTGTATTGCAAGTCTTCTGGATGAATTCCAGTTCCAATTTCGTTATTTTGTTGGAAAATCATAGGATGGTGTCATCTATTAAATCCTATGGAATGGAATATTTTTAATTATGTCAGAAGGGTTGTTTTTCACCAGCCAGATGGCCCGGATTGCTGTTACTGGCTTTCGGGTTCGATTCCCAAGGGGGTGAAAAACAACCCTTCTGACATATAATTAAAAATATTCCATTCCATCGGATTTAATAGATGACACCATCTTGTGATTTTCTAACAAAATAACGAAATTGGAACTGGAATTCATCCAGAAGACTTGCGATACATTCTGGAATGTCTCAGAACAGTGTCGCAAAATTATTAAATTATTAATTACTATTGAATTATTTATTTATTAATTTATTATTTGATAATTAAGTTGAATGATTGTTAAAAGTAATTATTATGATTTTTTTTTGAAATATAATTGATTTAACATTTTTTATTATTTGATGTCGTATAAAAAATAGTTCTCTTAAAAGTTGTTCAGTTTTTTTTGTAGATTCAGAATATGTACAGAAACATTTAGGTTTCTATTTAAAAAAAGAACATGACCTCGAAATACCCTTGAAAGGCTGTTCTGGGTCGACAAACAATAGCTTAGTTTAGTTTCCCACCTGATATAAATAAACTTTTATTTGAAACTTTTTTCATATAATGCACTGTTTTTGAGTTATAAGACTGTCTCAAGATAAAAAACTCACCCGGTATATATATATAGGTATATATATATATAAATATATATATATATGAAGGTGTGTATAATTAATCCTTTGATGGGTTAAACTATTGTTTAAAAAATACTTAAAGCAATATTATACAATGTTTCAAATCTAATTTAAAAAAATGACGAAAATTTTATTTATAATCTTAAAATGTGTGCAATTTAAATCAATTGAAATTGAATATTAATAGTTGTTATTGTTAAACCAAATAAATATTCAGAAAAATAGAAATGAGAAGCGAATAAAATATTTTATAAAAAAAAAAACCAAACAAAAAATTATTTTGACTTATTAAGGTGATTATAAATAAAAATTATATTTAATTTTTTTATCTATAGCAAATGTATTAGGAAAATATTATATTATCTTTTTAATAAAGATATTGTAAGATGGGATTAATTGCAAATGAAAACAAACTTTAAGTTTAGTTTTTTGAATTAATATTTCTAAAATTTTCATAATTAGTATTTTTAATACATTCACCATAATATATTTTAATTAACTTCAATTTTATATTTTCAACCAATTTGCAATTAATCAACTTAATTTATTTCTAAGGAAAATAAATTATTTGCATTTTTGCAAAGATATTTCTATAAGGAATCCAAATATATTAATTAGTTTCAATATTTTCTTTTTTAAAAATGTTTTAAAATATTTATTCTAATATTTGTTTTGTACTTAAAAAGTGTGGTGGTATTTTTTAAATTTTATCAAAAATATGTAAAATGTAAAAAGCATGTTGCGCATGTTTATAAATTACAGATTACATTAATCATTTATGAGCTATTTTGGTGAATTAGAACAACGTATTTTGTAACTAATAAATAGAGCTAAAATAAATTGATTAGCAGTTTCATTTCTAATCTAGTAAATCATGTGATAATTATTAAAATATTATTTTAGTTACATATTAATTAAGCATTTTTATAACTAAGCAGATTTTTAAGAATAAATATATGAAGGCTACCTTTATATAGTGGAGAATACTGTTTTTTTAATATTTACTATTTTGGCTTCTCCGAAACCATTATCCAGACCCGTATCTAGCTTTTTTTTACGCCCAGAGTAAACTTTTATTTTTATTTTTATCCCCCCCCCCCATTATCATATTTTATTAATAATGAAAACATGAATTTTAATTAAAGCCCCCCATACACACTTCAATTTGTTGTCCAACTTGGTTGTGTTGAGGTTCAAGTTGAACAGAGATGGGCAGGTTGAGAGGCCAAACCGAAGTTGAACATCCAGGTTGATGAATATCAAAACACTCTTGATAATTTTGGACGGATCCTGGTTGGACAACAAGTTAAAGTGTGTATGGGTGGCTTAATATATTTATTTTAACAAAATTAAGACATGCTCTGTTGATTTTCGGGCTTGCTTCGGCAAATGAGCTCGAAACCTGTATACGAGGATAAGTAAAAAAATTACTTACACTTTTCATTCTACAACTTTATTAAACTAAGATAGGTGTACAATAGATACATTATTTTTCGATATAGTCTCCACCTTTAGCAATGCAATTGGTCCAGCGAGCCACAAGCTTCCGGATGCTTTCCTGATAGAAGGTTTTCGGTTGGTCATGATGCCACTTTTGCATCCCGAACGTCCATTGAGTTCGTCGTGGATAATGTGATAGGCAGAACCTTGACTAATGTTTAAAGAAGATGCTACCTTATCTATGGTAACTCGCCTATCGGCAGTAATCATCTCTTGAGCTTGCTGAATGTTGTCGTCAGTGGTCGAAGTCGGCGTTCGCCCAGCTCCCTCTTTTCGTGTTACGCTCGTTCGGCCACTTTTAAACATTTCAATCCATAAAAAAACGCTTTTACGAGATAAAGCACTTTCTCCGTATTGTGACAAAAGTGAATTTCAGTACCTTTCACACCCTCTGACCACAAAAATCTGACCACTCCTCGTTGCTCCTCTTTGCTGCAAATCTGATAGGGGAGCTGACATGCTTATGCTGTTGTAGCTAGACGACAACTGACGCGACGCGCCAATTCAACGCATGCGCATGCGGCCGCCTGCTATCTTAGTTTAATAAAGTTGTAGAACGAAAAGTGTAGGTAATTTTTGACTTATCCTCGTATATCGACCTACGTCTGTCTAATATAATAGATTAATTAAAAAATACCCATTTTTATTTTTTCTGTTTTTCTTCGATACCAACCTCTTAGTCATTTTGTTAAAATCAATTTATTTTATAAGTTTACTTCTTTAAACACTTTGAGATTCTTGCAATGTTTTGAGAAACTTTTAATATGAAATGATTTTCCCATTATAATTAATGTTTTCATTTTTAATAAAATATGAGGACGATTATTTTGCATCACCATTTGTGTACGTCTGGGTTATTTATCAGAACTACTGTTCAAACAATAAAAATAACCTCTTTTGTAGACGTATTTTTTCCTTTCCCTTATTTTATATTTATAGAGCTAATATCTTTGCAGACTCTTGCTAGCTTCCTCTAATCCCCATCCATCCCAGCAACCCTATCCTCCTCCCTTTTCTATCATCATCCACCCCGCCAACCCTATCGACTCTCCTCTTCGTCTAACTCTGATCACCCTCCGAACCTCAGCAACCCAGGTAGAGGATTATTTCTTTTTCCATGATATAGGTATGTACTTTGTATTATTAGTCTACAAAATTTGGTAGAATCTGGTCCAAAGGTTTAGAATGAATTTCAAAACATAGATTTTCACTTTATTTAAAAGAAAACTTTTTGCATTGAAGCAATATTTAATTAAAGATTCTTACATATTTTTATAAATGATAAAATTTTTACTAAAAAATAAAACCGACTTCAAAAAAATTAAATTCAACAAATAAAATAATAATAACTTAAAAATCAAATAAAATACACTAAAAGGTATAAAATAATTATCTTATTTAGTTACAACTAAACGACGAAATATTAACATGAAATCCCTTTTTGAAGTCGGTGCCACTAAGTAAGATCCGTCGAGTGCGATTCATAAAATGTATATGTTTGGCACCGACTTCAAAAAGGGATTTCATGTTAATATTTCGTCGTTTAGTTGTAACTAAATAAGATAATTATTTTATACCTTTTAGTGTATTTTATTTTATTTTTAAGTTATTATTATTTTATTTGTTGCATTCAATTTTTTTGAAGTCGGTTTTATTTTTTTTATTAAAATTATTTTTATTTTTCTCTTTTTAGTGATGTTATTAATAGTGACTTAATATAATACCTTGCATGCATCTCGTAAGAGAAAGCGCCGGGCGAATGAATCAGAAAATGATAATAAAATTCAATTCATAAATATAGAAATTCTCTCGAAACGTTTGCGGGGGTTTAAATGAATCTTTTAAGATTTTTTATAAAAGATTTTATTTATTATAATTTCGATTATTTGGTCATAAGAATTGGAGATTTACGTTATTTCGTCATTGATCATATCTTCAGAACTTGGCCAAATTAATATGGTACCACGCCTAAGGTAAAAAAAGAATCATTAAAATCGGTTCATAAACAAAGAAGCTATGCATGAACAAACATATCAAAAAAGGTCCAATACCAATGAAAAAAAAAACGGGACCAATCGGAAACTAGACTGAACCCAATGCAAAAAAAAAATAATCAAAATCGGTTCACAATTGGCGAAGATATGAGGTAACATAGACAGAAAAAAAAATCAGTCGAATAGAGAACCTCCTCCTTTTTTGAAGTCGGTTAAAAAATTAAAAGGAGTTTCGGCTATATCCTATTTGAAACAAATAAATTTAAAACAAGATGGTCACTTTTCGGTCCTTTCATATAGAAAAATCGTCAATTATCTCAATGTATGAAAGACTCCCGTCTAGCTCGTTTTCGACCCTTTATTTAGTCATTCATTATAGAGAGCGCATGCGAGAATATTCGAAAATATTTGTTCAAGTATGAGAAATGTTATATTGTTAATTGTTTTAAGAAATAATTATGACAACTATAAGTCTAAATTATTTATTTTTGTTCAGGGAGTTGGTTTGATGTGAAACATTTAATAAAATTAAAATTAGATTACTAGGTAAGTAGGTTTCACAAATAAAAGAAATATTAGATCAAGACTCAATATATACATATATAGGAGTTTACGTTGATTGACGTAAATTATTATCTCAACCAAAACATTCTGTGCAAAAACAGGCCAAGTTCGAAAAAGTAGTGAAATCTAGTGAGTAGCCAAGTTAAATTCGCCAAGAATAAATTAAGTTGAGAGATCTACTATTTTCTCAACTTAATTATTCTTGACGAATTTAACTTGGCTACACACTAGATTTCACTACTTTTTGAACTTGGCCTGTTTTTTCACAGAATCTTTTGGTTGAGATTTCTCTTCTTTTTGTAAGCTATGAGGAAACCCGTTGGTCCAAAGGGCTAGAATTTTTATTTTTGAGCCCCCCCCCCATTTTGGGTGGTTAGTTTTTGGATTTCTAGAATTTTTCCTTTCTTTGGGTCCCAAACTCTAGAGTTTTTGATGACCTGTCAGTGAGTGAGTGGCAAAATTAGCTATTTTTTCAGGTCCATATCTCAGAATCTATTTAAGCTATATTATTGAACTTTGGTACTCTCTCAATATGGATTACCCAATTACATGTATATAATTTCAGCTCTGTATCTCAAATGAATTCCTAACTAGAGGGGTCGAAATTGGCTCGAAATGGTTCGTGTAAATAGCGTACAGCGTGTACGGTAAAGCTAATTAATGCTCGAACTTGGCCTGCACACGCTGTGCACTTTGATTAATTTTCATTTAAATGTCATAACAAATCGTTATAAATTTGCAATTTCTCTCTTGAGCCTTTAATAATGACTAAATTTATACGATTTACTATTGGTCATTCCTGCGTCTCTTGAGTTCTGCGCCGCTCTAGTTACAGCACTGCAAATTTTCCATCATTAAAATATTTTATTTTTAATTGATTTTTGTTGGTTGAATAGTTTATAAGAACTTTTTGAAATAAATCACATTATCCACTGTTTAATATTCCTATGTATTTATTAATACACAAACATAAATACACACGACATTTCGATCACTCATCTGTGAAAGTTTTCAAGTGTGAGATACTACAGCGGTGGACTGAAGGTAAGTTCATTTTTATTTTAAAATATGATATACCTATCAGATAATTCCATTTTTTTTTTGAAGCGAAACAATGAACTTTTAAAAATATATTATATATTAAAAAATAAATTCACCAAGTCTTGGTTTATCCCTTAATTATTTTTAAGGTAGATATTTCACAAATTCAAAAATTCAAGAAGTCTTCGAAACTTGGAATATAAGTCATTAAAAGTATAATAAACACACTTTTAAAATTTGAAGACGATTTACCACACCAAACATGAAATAATTGCAATTAAATATGATTTTTTACATATGGTAGATAGGGAAAGGTTGGGAAAATGATCATTATTTTATTTTTTTCATTGAAGGACTTTCACCATTTTGATGAAAAACTAATTTTTGTTAGAATAATATATTCGGAGTAACTTAAAAAAAATTGAAATTATTTACTTTGTAGTTTTGATAAAAAATAAAAAAAAACATATTTGGGCGATTATTTTTAGTGGAGGGATATAAGATACAATGGCTTGGAAACGACCCATTCATAAATAGGATATAGTAGTGTGAGAAGTACAGTCATGTTAAAAAAACATAACCTAAAATTTAAATAAAAATTTCATATATATAGAGTGGTTACGAGGCTAAAAATTTTTGTGTGGATTATCCCGAAAGAACTACCTTAACTAATTTTACGAAATCATACATTGTGAATTTTTTTTTCAAACATTTTGAATATTAAGTCTACTAAAATTAATTCTTGAAATATAAAAGCCAGGAGACAATCATATTTTTTTCTTCTTTATCTCCTTTGAAATTTTTCTAAAGATAATTTAGATAGGAAAAAAATGCAAGCCCTGTTGTCCAGCATGAACCCTTGCATCCTGTAAAGAAGAAAGAAGTTGGATTGGAGTTAAAGGAATGAGGCTTTTAAACAACCGACGGGTGTAGAGATCGAACCAAAATGGGAGTAATTATTATTAAGCATATTAAATAATTATTAGATTACTAAAATACTATTCTAACAAACTAATTATTTAAAACATATATATTTTTTAAAACTTAATTCTATAGATTTATATATAATCTCTAATACCATTATTATAGAACTAATAACAATCTCAAAAATTAAAATATAAATTAAAGTTAAAATATTTCCAAAATCTATTGGATTAGAAATCAAAACATTAGTATTACTTTTTTCTAGTCCCCATTCATTTTGTTTGATTCTTTCAATTATTCCTCCACTTTTCATTTTCATTACACTAAAAAATTTCGCAATATTTTAGTATACATATATATTAAAAAAAGATATTAACTTAAATTCTATACAAATTTAAAATTTTTTATTCCATTCTGAGTATTTTATATCTGATATTCGTTTTCAACTGTGCTCTATTGCTACCTAACTGTTATTATAGATATTTAAAGGGGTTCGGGACTGTTTATCATTTTTATAAGAAAATTCTCAAATTTTTACCATCGAATCATTGATGTATTAAATTTGAAGTTGGTCGTCTGTCCCATTACCGAGAAATAAATTATTGAAAATTGTCCTTTTAACATGGAAGTAAATGGACCGAGCTTTTAAAAGAGCTATAAATACAAATTATACCATTTTCAACAAATTTATACAGATCAATAATTCAAATATTATGAATCGAATGATACATTTTTCGATAGATTTGACAGTCTAGTTAATTAGTTATTCATAAATGTAAAAATAAAAGTTATTTGCACCCAACAGAATATAACAAAAGCACTAATGTAGAATTCCAACTCTATTTCTTGAAATCGTTTTTGTGTTAAATTATTATCAAATCAAAGATTTGTATTCGAAATTAACCTCATTATTAACAATTTTTTTCCCATTAAAAAATTTAGTAGGCTGAAGTTGTCACTCTGCAGAAATACAAATGATTTTTTCGTAGATCAACCAGATAGATAAGCTGTCCCGAACCTCCTTAAAGCTACGAAGTCAGATTTAATAGTTTTATACTTACTAATAATTTAATATTCCAGTTAAATAACTATTTTTTTCTAAAATAATAGAAACTTGATCTGGTATTGAGGCACAAGGAACACTTTGAATTTCACACGGTAAATATTTTAACAATCCCGTAGCAATATAATTCCAAGACATAAAAGCATACTTTTCCCTTTCACAAACACGAATTAATCCTTCGTGATTAGTATAAGGCAATATATCAAATTCAGGGGAAACGAATTTTCTATATATTTGTCTCATTACTGGATCTTTCATGTTCTGTAAAAATATATTTTATTCAGAAAATAATTAGAGATTTTTATAAAGATATTAAAATAAAATTATTAGAGCTAAGCTAAGCTATTAAGGTAAGTAAATTTTGAGAGCCCCATTTTCTAATTTGTTTAGGTCGAGAGTGATTGAGGAAGCATTAATGTTTCGATTATCCGGGCGTATAGGGAACGTAGGCGTTACAATGAGTCGGGTTTAAAGATTGGTTAGAAGGTCGTTTATATATATATAATATATATGTATATATGTAAGTTAGGAAAGTTGGGGGAGATACTGAGCCTTGGGGAACACCAGAATTTGTGGAGAAAGATTCAGATGACATTACATCTGCTTCAATTTTAATTCTACGATTTGCTAGAAAGCTGTCTAACCATTTTCGAAGTGTTGGCGTAAACCTAAAGCAGGCATGACCAAACTTTTTCGAAGGCGGGCCTATTAATAAACACCTCGTGGGCCAAATGTTGAATATATTTAATGAAAATATGAAATAACAACACACATTGTAATTGAATAATATTGCTATAAACATATATGATATATTAAAGATATACAAAAAATGTAATAATCTTATAATGTAAAAATCTTTCTTTAATTTTTTTAAAATTAACTATTTTACTTAGAGAAAGTGGTGTAGGTTTTAGGTGAAACATGATATTAATTAATAAAGTAAAGGGTGTGTAGTTTCACAGTGAATGAAATAAAACTCAAAGAGGTTTATACAAGCTCAATATATTTCGGATTATTAGTCCATCATCAGGAGTTTACAGGTTAAAACCAATAATATTTGAACGTGTGATCACAATTTTTAACATCTAATTCATACGTATGGTACGTATGATTTAGATGTTAAAAATTGTGATCGCACGTTCAAATATTATTAGTTTTAACCTGTAAACTCCTGATGATGGACTAATAATCCAAAATATATTGAGTTTGTATAAACCTCTTTGAGTTTTATTTCATTCACTGTGAAACTACATACCCTTTACTTTATTAATTAAAATTAACTAACTAAATTGTAAGATGTAATCACTATAACACAACAGTTTCAAATGAAATGAGGTCTTTTAATTTGTAAAAACCTAAATAATCCAATTGAATTGTAAAGTGAAATAATAGAATCTTTGATATTAGATTAAATACGATAAACAAATAATTGTAATATTATATTTTGTTATAAAAAATCATGAAACAGTTTAGTGTTTGTGAGTTATATTCAGACAAAAACTATAAATATAAATATACAAAAAGTATAAATATTAAGTCATTATTATTTTGGATTGCATTTACAAATAGCAATATCAATTATTAAAAATATAATTTAAAGTGTGAAATTTCATGTCTTGAATTATATCTAATTGTAAATAAATTCATTAAAAGAGGGCCGTATGAAAGCATCATGCGGGCCGGACTTGGCCCTCGGGTCATAGTTTGGATATGCTTGAGCTAAATGCTGGCAGTTTGGCAAGAAGCTTTTTGTGCCAAACTTGGTCAAAAAGCCTTTAAGATATGTAGCGCCGCCTGGTAGACTAGGTTATGCATTCGGATGCCACATTCTGATTAGTGGGTTGCGTCCTCAGGCGCTGAATATTAAAATCTTTTGACAATTTATTTACTACCGGCGAATTCAGATGCGTTTTTATCCTTGATACAGAAATCATTCCACTGATAACCGGCAAAAAAGTCGTGTATCTCATCCCAATGATTATTTTGGAATAGCCAAATTTTCCTGGTGTTGGTGGGGACTGGTAAATCGGCAGAGGTTTTAATTTTTATCAATTTCTGGTCCGAATTGCCTAAAGGGGTTGAAATTTTACCCTCATATGACGAGGGTTGGGAAGTAATGAAAAAAAAACAAATTTCGCACTATTGTTCCAATTTTGTTATTCGTCCGTAATAAAAAGGATTTATTTTTATGTAGAGTTTGCTCTACTTACTCCTCAAAGGGCCACACTTTCAAGGGATATTTTTGCATTCGTTCAAAGAAAATATATTTTCTGTCTACTAAAGAGCAGGAGCGGCTTTCATCTTTGTGACTTAAAAGAATTTCTGGACTTATAGAAAATAAGTGAAGGTTTCCGACGAATTTGGGTTTAATTAAAATGCAATGGGTGCCTTTGGAGAATTGGCGGGTTGGATAGTACGAATATCTGGTTACCAAGATCTCGAGATATCATCGCTTTTCAAAATTTAATTACTATTTACTCAAATAGCTCTAGCTTGGTAACTACCGAGATGTGTCTCACATTAATAGGGGATTTAAAATGACCCACACCCCTTGATCTTGCTTCCCAAGTCATTTTGTATAATTTGAAACAATCTATATATATATATATATATATATATATATATATATATATAAAATTAAGGTTTTGTCTGTACATTGGTCCAAATCACGCCAACTTTTGGTTGCACACGTTTCAAGCAAAGTTATGAACGAAAACACCCTCAAAAATTCCTGTCTGTCTGTCTGTATGTTTCCGTGGGTTTCGCGAAAAGTTGCTCACGATTCACGTCAAAACGGCTAAAGGGATTATTATGAAATTTCATATTTACATCAGATGTCTTCTAACTTAAGTTTTTAGCTATATAAAGTTTTGATATTTTGACCCCAAAAGGGGGTTTGGGGGGCGCACGAATGAAAATTATCAAATAAATCCTAAACTATTAACTCTACGGGACATTTTATTATGAGCAAAGTTGTAGGGGATGTGATTTCTGAAAACTTTTGTTTAAAAAAATTTCCCCCGAAAACTACCCCAAAATATGAAAATTCTTGCTCTTGGACCAAACTTAACCAAATTTTGCATACATAATCTGTGGGTCACTAGAAGACTAGAAATGCAACAACTAACGACCCAAAATGGGGGGGGGGCAAAAATGAAAATTCATACCCTTAGAGCCAACTTAACCAAACTTCATATACATAATCTGTGGGTCACTAAAAGACTAGAAATGCAAAAACTGGGGGTATGGGGTGCGGGGGATCCGGGGGGAAGAGGGCGCGGGGGGTGGAATGTGGGTGAGGGAGTAAGACGGAGTAGGGTTAAGGGGGGTGGTGCGGGGTGGCGTAGTGGGTGTGGGGTCCAGGGGGCTAGGCGGGGGTGTGGTGCATGGAGGTGGAGGGCATGGGGTGGGGTCCGGATTGGGTGGGGTACGGGGGTGGTGGAGCAGGGTGGAGAAGGGGGCTGAGGTGAGGGCCCAAAAGACGGGGGTGGGGGTAGAGTGGAGGGGGCGCGGAAGGGGTTGGGGGTTGGGGTTGGGGGTTGGGGGTTGGGGGGGGGGGGGTTCGTGGGTTGGGGGTCCAGGGGGTGTAACCCATGGTCAGCAAGAGGGCCGCCGAAGGCGGGCCTTGCAGCTAGTAACTAATATTAGCGTGTTCTAATTAAATGAAATTAAACCTGAAAAGTATAAAGTTGTCCAGATTTTGCTATAAGTCCGACTCGGTAGTCTTTTAATTTTAGCAGTTCTTGAAAACTGGTAAATGGTATATGGTTTTCAACAAATGTCAATGAAGAAATAAGATAAGCAGAAAATGAAGCCATACAAACTAAAGATGAAAATTGACAACATAAAAAAATAATTCGACAGCTTAATGTCTTTGGTAAACTTGGAGGTGCTAAAAACATTTTTTTTTTGTTTTATGATTTCAATTTATTAAATTATTTAAATAAATTAAAAATACCTACCTTGTAGACAAGATAATCCTAAAATTTCAAAAAATGAGCAAGAATGTTTTTTAGAGACAGAATTTCTCAATTTCCATTTTGAAAAACTTAACAGCAAAGAGAAGAAAATGATATTTAAAAAAAATACAAAGGCAAATGACAAATTAAATTTTTTGATTAGTGTAAACCACAAATCGTTTTCTGATTTTTTTTGGATTTTTCGTATAAAAAGTTGCATTCTAAAAAAACAAAAAAAACAAAACAAAATGGTAATTAAATATTTTATTAAAAATATTCTAGTAAACTATTCCATGTAGATATTTATAAATAAATTAGTCCAATATTTTAATTTATCATTATTATTGTTCAGTTCCGTAATCACTATTAGATATAACAAATCAGAGGAAAAAAAGGAAACAATCAAACTCCGTGTTAAATCATACCACCAATCGCAACGTTTCGCTAATTTATTGTAGCTTCATCAGGATTTATACAAAAAATAAATACAATTCAATAACTCACAATCATTAAAATTATTTTATGATATATATTTTAGGTTCTTACTAGTTAAAACGCGTTTCACTGAATAACTTTGTGGCATGGTAACTAGAGTTTACTGATGTTGGTTGAGTTTGATTCAAAGAATCTTCATTTTTGATCTTACGCTTCATTTTGGGTGTTTATTTTCAAAATGTTTTAAACGAAAATGTCAAAAATTAGAAGCAAAGTTGTAGAGGAAGTAATTTTTGACATTTTCGTTTAAAAATTTTTGAAAATAAACACCCAATATGAGGCAGAGGGTCAAAAATGAAGATTCTAGACCTTTGAACCAAACTCAAACAACATCAGTAAACTCTAGTTGCTACAAAAGTATTCAGTGAAACGCGTTTTAACTAGTAAGAACCCGTTCTTACTAAAAAACGGGTTTTTACTGCAACATATATAACAATCAGAATACATTTAATTATATAACACCAATATTTGTCTAGAGTAGCATTGGATCCCGATAGACCATCCGTACACTTTCAACTGATTTAAGAATACAAAAAATAAATAAATAAAGAAACCTATCAATAATTGGAGTGATTGAATTGTATTTATTTTTTGAATAGAGCCTGATGGAACTACAATAAATTAGGGAAACGTTTCGATTGGTCGTATGATTTAACACAGAGTTTGATTGTTTTCTTTTTTTCTCCTGATTTGTTATATCAAATTTTAGTTTATATTGATAGAGATTTTCTTTAGGAGACGGACTGGTATAAATATGCAATTGGATGTTGATGAAAGCAGTCCACGGTGGTTGTAAAAAAAATAAGACTATAGAGGTTTTATTATTTTACATTTATTTGTTAAAACCGACGTTTTGGAGAACTTATTCTCTCCTTCTTCAGGGTAACAAAAAGTCAATTAGTTTATATATATAAAAAAAAGTAATAATAATAATAATGGATGTTTGTCTATTCTAAGAACATCACAAATAATAATAATAAAAGTGAAACTTCGAAAGTTCATTTAGTTTCAGGGAGGTGGAGGTGACCTCCTTGTTCAGTTCACTTAATATTATTAGAAAATTGTTAGTGTTATTGATACTCGAGTAAATAAAAATCGGTTGTCTGTAAAGTAGGTTTACTGACGATAGTTGAACGTGACAACGTCATAAGAAAATACTGATGGAATGGTATTTTCTTATGACGTTGTCACGTTTAACTATCGTCAGTAAACCGACTTTACAGACAACCGATTTTTTTCATAAAATTCTTCGTTCAGAAAATCATTTTAAATTTACTAAATACTTGAATAAAATTTATTGTTTAAATTTCTACTCGACTGTTAAAATTTAATTTTTGATTTTATTATTTTATAATAATAAATTTTGTATTGACATTATTTCTTTCAGCAAGTAAACTGAATAAAAGTTGTTGTTCAATTAGTTACTTAATTATTTTTGCAAATTTAATTGTAATTTGTTGTAAAAAAGTAATAATTTTGAATAATTTATTATAAGAATAAACTGTGATTAAATTATTGTTCATAAATCTTAAATTTAAAATTTAAAATTTGGAAACATCATTAAAATTTTTGTAACTGTAGCTTTTAAAAAGCCCGCCTCAATCTTTGTCGCTCGTTCCGCGCTCTCGCTTGCACTTCAAGCCTTAAATGGAACGCCTCAGATGAGTCATGTTTTTTCGAGCGTGCAGCCGGCTTCATCGAATTATAAGACGTTGTCACGTCAAAAAAAATTAAATAGCTTTAAGGTAGTTGTTTCACCATATGAGTTTTATTAGGATTTTTTGAAATTTAGACTGATTATTATTTAAATACTTCTACATCGATTGGTGGCAAAACGAAATTTATGAACAATATAGTTCCGGAGATATTAAATTCCAAAGATAGAGATTTTCAGATTCTTATATGCCCTATACGGGATATCGGAAAGTTTACATACATATTTCATTATAATTAAGAAACCCTTCTTACCATTGTTATAAACAACTAAACCAACATTAAACAATAACTAATACATTTTTAAGAAAATTTTAATTCATAGTTACAACACAGTTTCTGAGATAATAATGAAAAATGTATAATGAAAAATTTACATTAAAACAAGCTGGCAACAACGCATTTATTTAACCTAAAATGTGGGTCAACTTTAGTAATTATTTTGACGTTTTTTCGCTTCAGCCATTGTCGCAACAGCTTTCAATCGCTTATTAAGAACTTTTTGTTTTATAAATCTCCCTTTATAATTTACTTTATCTGACATTTCTGTGATAAAATATATACAAGCTCGGACAGTGTTGCCAGATTTGTCAAACGAGTAAGGGATTGGTTATTAATGGTACATAAACAGCAAAAAGTTGTGGGCTTCTGAATTATTAATCCTTATTGCCTGTTCTATATACTCTACCATTAACTTTTTTCTCGCGAAACAACTACCTTATATAGTAAAAGAATAAATAATGTTTATATGAAATACGTACTTGGTATTTATAAAAGGACTAAGAAAGTCAAAAGCGTTTAATCTTTCTCTAAAGAAACTGTAATCTCCAAGTGAAGCCCTGACTTTGCCTTGATGTACTAATCCAAGCATTCCATCCCAAGATCCATTTTGAAGAGGTTTCCCAAGCACGATCAGGATCTTCATAGAAGTGAGATCTAATGAAATATTTTGAAATAAGATTTTTGATTTTATCAATAATTAAAAAAATATCTATATTTTTTTTATCCAGTAAATTATTTTATTGTCATTTTTCATACCGGAAATTTAACTTTTCTTCAAAAACATTCCACACTTCTCCATATAGTCCGATAACATCAATAATTTCATTTTTTTTATTTCTGACCGGCTTAAAAGCAGGAAATCCCTTTAAAATGCAAAATTATAAGAATATATCAAGAAAATAAATAATCTAATTCTAAATAAGCAAATTATTAATATTATATGACTTTGCACAAAAACCTAAAGGCAGGCAATTCGTTGATTGGGAGGACTTAGGGCCGGTTTTATGACAGTTTATTAACACTTTAAGTTGAAAAACGGTCAAACGTTAGTATTCACCAAGTCCCCAGCGGGATGGCCAATCAGACGTGTCATCTGATGTCTGTTTATATCTATATATACCCCCCCCCCAGTGTCTGTAAGTATGTCCGTCCTCCTAGAAATTACTTGATTATAATTCCTAAAATGTTTACTCTACGACAAATTTCATTAGATGCAAAGTTGTAGAGGATGTAATTTTTGACATTTTCGTTAAAAACTTTTTTGAAAGTAATATTGGGGGGGGGGGGCAAAAATGGGCGGGGCATATGCCATATATCTATCTGATCCCTTCCCCATAGTTGGTGTCTCAGACTTTCAATTAGTAACATTAGGTGAAAGTAAAATATATATGGAGAATTGATGGAAAGATGATGATAAAAATATAATTTTGAATAAAATAATTTATTAGAACGTCATTTTCATAAAAACCGACATTTGGAAAGATCTTCCCCTCTTCTTCAGGGTATAAAAGGGTCAACGAAGGAAACATTCAAGAAATTTCCTTCATGGAAGATCCTCGGAAACGTCGGTTTTTAAGAGAAAGAAAATCACGTTCTAATAAATTTATTTTATTCAGAGATTTATTTTTCAATATACTTAGACTGTCTTTCCATTAATTCTCCATTGAATTCTATCAGTCCATATATCTCTAAAAGAAATTACTTCTAATATGTAAAATATTATTCTTAAAAAAAAGTATCTTACCTTATCTGTGGTAACAATTGGAAGTTGAACATTTTTAAAATTTGATCTCCTCGTATATATATCTATAGACATGTTACTTAGAAACTCTTTTAGATTTCCCAGATTATTTGTAATAGTCATTTCAGGAATGATATTATAAACTTCTTTAAGAAAAACGCTTGACTGAAAATAGGTATATAAAACACTTCATGCAACAGCTCAATGCAAAATTCCAGATGAGAACAGTATAGTTAGGTTGAGAGAATTAGCTAAAAATCTCAAATGCACCAGCTGCAGAAGTTTTTTAGATATGGAAAACTTGAGTGATTTTAGTGCGAAGTTGCCAAGTCGCCATCACTCACTTGCCAAGCCATGAGAGAAAAAATGAAAACCATCAAAAGTACCTGACTTTTAACATTTTTCATACAAATCGAATACCGCTTGATACAATTATTTTAACAGAAAAATATTTGTTATATCTTCAGTTAATGATTCTCAGTTTTTCAAAATAATTTCAAGAAAATTACGATTGTTATTTAATGAAACAGTCGCTTTAACATCAATCGGGATAGGGTTCGCGTGTTAAATATGCAAATTTCAATGATCAATATTTACAAATTTAGTGCCGCAAGGACTATTGAAAAAATTTCTACGTATAAAGGACACTTATAAATATGTGTATTCAAAGTTTTAAAAGGATTGCAAGAAAATCGATTTATTAGGGAACGTTCTTACATAAATTGTGATTTAATAAAAATCTTACCTTGGATTTTATTTGGATTATAACAAAATAGCAATCCATTCGAAGAAATACTTTTTTATGAAATTTGTTATTAATAGTTCATGTTCTGTTCTAATAAAGAGCAACCATTTCCCATTTCGTCCACATATATCATTGGAAAACTGTTAAATAATCAATTTTCAAATTAAAATCATGTATAGCTAAAAGATAAACTTATCAAAATATAAAAGGACAGTAAATATATTAAAAGTGATTATTTCATTATAATTATAATATATAATATTAGTCCAGTCAAATTGTGCTCAAATGGACCCCAATGGGGAAAGTTTTGGGATAGTTCTGATTTTTTGCATATATATATGTTTTTTGGGCGCTTAGTCCAAATCTGAGGATCTCCCACCAAAATTTCAACATTGTGGAAAATGCAAAAAAAGGTGAAAATTTCCATTGTTTTGGCGGTTTTTCGCTTATAACTCAGAAACTATCAACTTTTAAGTTTTATTTGTAAAATAAAGTTAATAAAATTTACCATTTATCCAATTAAGATGAAACTTTGTTTTAATTGTATCAAATTTAATCTAGTTTAAAAATGTATGGAGTGGTCTTAGTCGAAAAGGTGCTCCTTCATGGTCAAAATGGGAAAATATCAAAAAAGTGCGAGTTTTTGGGTGATCTGCGGGAGCTGCGGAGGTCGAAAACAGGCTTTAGGCTTGAGCCCGAACGGTTGGTTGGAGAAAAAACCCTAAAAATGAAATTTGTAGGAAATTTTATGAACTTTCATTTTGAATAGGAAGGTTATTTACGAAAAGTTAATAGTTTTCGAGTTATAAGCGAAAAACCGCCAAAAAATGGAAATTTTCACCTTTTTTTGCATTTTCTACAATGTTGCGTCACGAAATTTTGGTGGGAGACCTCAGATTTGGATCCAGGACCCTAAAAATATATATATGCAAAAAATCAGAACTACCCCAAAAGTTTCTTGATAAAAACACAATTTGACTGGACTATATGGGATTATAGATATAGAAGATAAATAAAAATAGATATACTTTGTCTAGCGAGAGGAAAGATGGAGATTCAAATAAAGTAATAAAATAACCTCCTTTTATTGAAATATTACTATTTTTCTCATAACTTTTAAAGCCTAAGATGATATTGCTGATATGCATTTGTTTTAAAAGTTGAATTTCAACTTTTTGCTTTGATAAACCTGAAATCAATTTTTTGTTAAAGCTGTGGTGGTGAATATAAAAACTTCAAAATACAAATTACTAGGTAGGATTCAAGAATAATTCGAATTTAAGGAGTACAATGGGTCCAAAATCTATCTTTGCTCAGTGTATAGCTAGAAGAAACACACAAAACAGATTTCGCAAATGTTATAAATTAATGTAAGGAAGATGCAATTTTAAGTTTAAGACTATTGAAAGTGCATTTTTACGGACTAATTTTTTGTCCTAAAACAGAAAATAAAAATGTTTTGTAAAATTTATAAACTTTTAAAAAATATTTATTTTATATTTAGATAATTTACGAAAGGGCGGAACTTTGATGCTCGTCCTAGACGTCATTTCCAATCAACGCCCCTGCTAAAACGTTCATATTATTATTATTGTTTTTAAAATAATGTATTTATTTAAATATTTGCCCTTAAAGTTATTTTTTATTTTTTTAAAAATTGGAAAAAATCTATTTTCACAACTGATGTTAATTATTAGAACTGGAAAGCCAACTTTTTATTTTTTCACGATACAAAAATGAAGCAGAGGGTCGCTATTTTTTTTAAATTGCAGACATTTATTTTTTTCATGCGATATTATTAAATTATGTATTTATTTCCAATAGAGTGAGGCTTAATTAGTTAAAAGCGAGGGTGAACCGCGACCTAAAATCGTGTACACATACCTACTTCCACTTTCATTTCCAAGTAGAAGACAATAGATTATCTAATGAATTCCAAATAATTTCAAAGACGGTGTACACCTAATTCCAATCGCGGTTCACCCCTCGTTTGAATGTATAACTACGCATTTAATCATAAGGAAGACATTTTTTAAAATGGTGGTTCCAAAATGGTGTCTATTCTTATTCATTTTTTAATCAGCTATCCAGATATAACAAAAAAATTATTTGATCAATATTTAAATAATATTCAAACATTACTTAATAAAATTAAAAATTTTAATTTAAAAAATATAGGTAAATTACCAGTACCAGGTAGGTATAGGTTTCACAGTTATCTATGTAAACTAGTGAAGATGGGCTCGTAGCCCGAAATATATATACCTAGACTTTTGCTCATAAGGAATATTTCTTTTATTTGTGAAACCTATATAGTAATTTATATTTTTTTTTAATTTAAATTTTATTCTATTTACTATACTTGAATGGAATACATAATCTGCGAAAAAATGTATATAAATAATAATAATATTGCAGTATCCAGTATCGTACCCAAACATAATTTAATAAAATAACAAATATTAACTAAATATATTAAAAGAAAAAAATCGATTAATTTATTTACAAATTAAAAAAAAAGTATTTAGTTTTTTTTATTTTATTATGATGATAAAAATTATGGTTTTTAATTTTGAAGATTATTGTATTATATTTGTGAATCAATATTTCAAAAATATATATATTATACCTCTATAAATATCCCAATTGAATATATACACAGGAGAATGCCCAAAATGTTTTTCCATCGATTTAATTAGTTTTGGTATATCAACAAATATACTAGTATATGAACAATCAATTTGTGGAAAAAAATTAACAAGAAGAGCAAAACTCTTATTCTTTTCATTTTGTGGAATGAAATGCAAATAGGAAATTCACAGTTTTTTTATCTAATATATTTAACATACATTACTATTTATTGATTTTTATATTTCTTATATAATAATATATGAAACATTAAATATAAAAGGATTCGTCAATTTTTCATTGGCAGGTAGCAATTTAAGAATAAAAATGAAAATTTGTTTGGCTTTTATGACGGTATTTTTTCTTTTTATTTTATAAAGAATCAATAAATTTTTATTTTTTCTTAATGTATTTAGATTATTTCTAAAGTTCACTAAAGGTACGTTTCCAATGACGCGTCTGACGCAAAATCCTACAAAGTACAATGTACAATGAAATCGGATGGAATTTTTTTAATGGGTCAGCCGACCGCTTCTAATGCGGCTGGACGTTTCCAAGAGCATTATAGGAGTAGATGCGGACACAGCAGCGTCAATTTTCTTATAATATAAGTTAACCTTCCAGCGGGCGCGCTGTATAATTCCCCTTGAGCGGGCGCGTTGTGTTATTCCCCTTGAACGGGGGCTTGTCCTAAATTTTACGTCATCAAGTTTTCTCCATGTAAATGGTGTTTTCTTTATATTAATGTTAGAGAATTGCTGTAAGGTTATGAAAAATGATAAATGACAGTACTTTTAAAAAATATATTTGACTTTCTTAAACAAAAAACGAAACAACACTAAATATTTCTTCTAGCTCTTTTTGTGTTAGCGGCCTACGAGCCATAATGGAACACGTCTAAAACCAAAAAATACATTTAGCTATAAAAAGAAACGATATAAAATGAGAAAAAAATGAAAAAATTAGTTTATTTAATATACTTAACTTTAAGGCGCGTGTCGTAAAATTTACGCTCAAAGGAAATTCCTAAATATCAATGAATAACAAAAACTTCTAACCACACCTGTAGTTTTCATATAGATGGAAGATAAAATTTTAAATGTAAGGGGTGGCAAAAATTATTTTTCTTCTGATCGGTGTTGAAAAAATAAATTTATGTAAATGTCAGTGGAGTGCGGTCCATGGATGCTATGGATCCCTAAAATTTCAAACATTTAGACATTTAGAGTATTTTCATAAATATATATATAAGGTCGACTTCAAAATTTCAAGAGGCTCTTTAAATTTTAAAATTGATATTCGTTATTTCAAATATTTCTATAAAAAACATTTTTTTGTTTTGCAAAGTATTATTGGATCTCGAAATGAAATAAAATTGTTGTATAATTAATGCCACATTTTTTGTATAATTTTTTAAAAATCTAAATTTTGTTATTATTATTTTTTGATTTTTACAAAATTGAACGACTTAAGACACGCATGCCCCAGTTTCTCGTGGCAATACTGGAGGAGCCTGTCATACAAACAACACCTGATCTCTTTTAAATATTTGATATCGATTATCGATCCCAAATTTAAAAAAAATGATATAATATAATTTTGCTCCTCACACGATCCCACTTATTTAAATAAATCTATTTCACACAAAAATATCACAATGCTGTAGTTTATAGAAAAAATAAACTGCAACGGATCGTTGCTAAACTTTATCCAAATTCATTTGAAATATTAATATGTTTGTTCCTTTATTATTAATCAGATATCACTTGCAATTTGTAGTTCATATTGAAATTAATTCAAAAATAATTCTCATTTAAGAGTCGAGGAATAACCATTCTACATTGGATTTTTGACGTTTCGGTTTTTATTGGTAACCATTGCTGAAGACATAGAGGAATCGACTTAAAATCAAAAATAGCCATCGATTCTCATCTAATACTTGAGGAATAACAATTCTACATTAGGTTTTTGACGTTTCGATTATTATTGGTAACCATTGCTGAAGACATGGAGGAATCGATTTAAAATCAAAAAATAACGATCGATTCTTATCTAATACTAGAGGAATAACCTTATTGAATTCCATTTTTGATGTTTTGACTATTAATGGAAACTCTACTGAAAATGTAGAAGAATCGACTTAAAATCAAAAAGACTAAATTCTTTTATGGCAAACAACTCAAGCTTGAGTTGTTTACCAAAAGAATTTAGTCTTTTTGATTTTAAGTCGATTCTTCTACATTTTCAGTAGAGGTTTCCATTAATAGTCAAAACATCAAAAATGGAATTCAATAAGGTTATTCCTCTAGTATTAGATAAGAATCGATCGTTATTTTTGATTTTAAGTCGATTCCTCCATGTCTTCAGCAATGGTTACCAATAATAATCGAAACGTCAAAAACCTAATGTAGAATTGTTATTCCTCAAGTATTAGATGAGAATCAATCGCTATTTTTGATTTTAAGTCGATTCCTCTATGTCTTCAGCAATGGTTACCAATAAAAACCGAAACGTCAAAAATCCAATATAGAATGATTATTCCTCAAGTACTAGATGAGAATCAATCGCTATTTTTGGTTTAAAGTCGATTTCTCTATGTCTTCAGGAATGGTTACTAATAAAAACCGAAACGTCAAAAATCCAATATAGAATGGATTATTTCTCAAGTACTAGATGAGAATCAATCGCTATTTTTGGTTTAAAGTCGATTTCTCTATGTCTTCAGCAATGGTTACTAATAAAAACCGAAACGTCAAAAATCCAATATAGAATGATTATTCCTCAAGTACTAGATGAGAATCAATCGCTATTTTTGGTTTAAAGTCGATTTCTCTATGTCTTCAGCAATGGTTACTAATAAAAACCGAAACGTCAAAAATCCAATATAGAATGATTATTCCTCAAGTACTAGATGAGAATCAATCGCTATTTTTGGTTTAAAATCGATTTCTCTGTCTTCAGCAAAGGTAACGGATAAGAAAACAACGCAGTTGCTATGGTTACTCATAAAAATTCCTCCCAAATTTTTAGCATTTCACAGAGAGAAGCCTATCCATTCTTACTTAAGCAAGGCTAAATGAGCTATATTAAAACTTTCAAATGAATAAATTTTAAAAATTTAAAAAATTAAAAAGTACCATCTTACTCTAGAGTAAAGTACTTTAAAATATAATTTTACTAAAAACTTTATTTAACCTTTTTTGTGGTCCCCAAGGTACTTAATTAGGATATTAAATTTCATCAAAATTGGTTAAGTCATTTTCAAGATATTTAGAAAAAACTAAAAAAGTACTGAAATAAAGTACTAATGTTTGTGGGCCGATATGTACCAAAAACTAATCAGCGCTTCATTTTGTTAAACTAATGGTAGGTTTTCAATTTCATTTCAATCGGTGCAACGGTGTGGAAAAAATCGTGGGCCAAAAAAGCGATAACATCCATACATACATACATCCATCCATACGCACGCACTAAATGAAAAAATCGCCCTTTTTGGCCTCTCGACGAGACCCCATGTAATTTTTGACAAAACCGTCACGTGTTAAAATTCAACCTATATGAATACTACAATTTGTGACTTTAATTGAGTCCATGGGTTCCGTAGTCTTTACCTGAGGACCCTTTGAAGCCACGCTTGCCCCGAGAGCGATTGCAATACTTTACCCATGCTTTGCATTGGATAAAGTAAAAATCGCACTTTTTGGCCTCTCGACGAGACCCCATGTAATTTTTGGCAAAACCGTCACGTGCTAATATTCAACCTAATTGAATACTACAATTTGTGACTTTAATTGAGTCCATGGGTTCCGTAGTCTTTACCTGAGGACCCTTTGAAGCCACGCTTGCCCCGAGAGCAGCGGTTTCCAACCTGGGAGGCGCGCTCTCCCAGGGAGGCGCGGACCATTGCCAGGGGAAGCGCCAACATTTTTTAATGAATTATTTTTTATACCATAATATCTACAAATGAATAAAACTTGATATATTAACGTAACAGTGAAAATTCAGTGCATGAATGTTCATTTTTTTACATTTACATATATTTAATTCCTATTAAAAAAATTATCTGGAGCGGAGAAATTTAAAAATAAAAGGTAAGGGAGGCGCGGAATTTTTTTTTTTTTTTGGGGAGGCGTAGTAACAAAAAAGGTTGGAAACCGCTGCCCGAGAGCGATTACAATACTTTACCCATGCTTTGCATTGGATAAAGTAAAAAAATACTTCCAGTTTCATATCTAGAGCCTCATTTTTGTAGCTGTGTCAGGACGAAAATGAGGCGAAACTTTAAGAGACTATGTATTTTCGGGAGTTTACAGGTATACATTTGGAGTGTGGTTTTTTAAGAGGAATAAAATTTTTGGACCGAGACGCCGCCCGCCAGGGCACCAGCCCGGAGGGCCGAGCTTCGATGGAGTGCCGAAGAAACGCACGTAAAGCTCGTAGAGTATACTCTATGACGTGCAGCTGCACAGGGCGGCAAATTTTAAAAAATATACTTGATACAACCAGTGGTGATATTTCGATATTGCTATGCTATGAGGGATAAATTATAATTTTTATAAAAAAATAAAACAGACTTCAAAATTATATAAACAAAACAAATAAACATAAACAAAGAAATAAACAGGTTCATAAACAAAGAAGTAATGGGTGAACATACCTAACAAAAAAGATCCAATACCAATGAAATTTACATTTTTACCAATCGGAAACTATACTGAAAACATGTAAAAATAAACTGCAACGGATCGTTGCTAAACTTTATCCAAATTCATTTGAAATATTAATATGTTTGTTCCTTTATTATTAATCAGATATCACTTGCAATTTGTAGTTCATATTGACATTAATTCAAAAATATTTCTCATTTAAGAGTCGAGGAATAACCATTCTACATTGGATTTTTGACGTTTCGGTTTTTATTGGTAACCATTGCTGAAGACATAGAGGAATCGACTTAAAATCAAAAATAGCCATCGATTCTCATCTAATACTTGAGGAATAACAATTCTACATTAGGTTTTTGACGTTTCGATTATTATTGGTAACCATTGCTGAAGACATGGAGGAAACGACTTAAAATCAAAAATAACGATCGATTCTTATCTAATACTAGAGGAATAACCTTATTGAATTCCATTTTTGATGTTTTGACTATTAATGGAAACCTCTACTGAAAATGTAGAAGAATCGACTTAAAATCAAAAAGACTAAATTCTTGTTTGGTAAACAACTCAAGCTTGAGGGGGGGGAGTGTTAATTTTGAACATGGGCGGCAAACATCTAAATCCGGCCCTGGTATCTTTTATCTATGCTGGTGATGGCCAGTGACCTTTCCCTTTACTCGATCATTAATTGATAATTAGTTCAAGAAACATTTAACTTAATAAAATATATCATTATATTTCGATGAGTTCTGACTTAGTTAAAACATTTAATATTAACAAATATGGCTGTCATCTTACACTGTGAAATTGTATATATGTAGGTATATAGTGTTTTAATAAGCTTTTTTCGTTGATTTGTGTTGATCTTACAATTTAACATCTGTAATCATCAGACAATTAAGGTAGTTGTTTCTCGACAATACTAGCATCAAAGTTAATGCTAGAGTATATAAGAACAGACAAAAGGATTCATAATTCATAAGCCCAAAACTTTTTGCTGTTTATGTACCACTTCTAGCCAATCCCGTGCTCGTTTGGCAAATCTGGCAACACTGTCCGAGCTTGTATATATTTTATCATAGAAATTTCAGATAACGTTCATTATAAAGGGAGATTTATAAAATAAAAAGTTCTTAAAAGCGATTGCGACCATGGCTGATGTGAAAAAACGTCAAAAAAATTACTAAAGTTAACCCACTTTTTAGGTTAAACAAATGCGTTGTTGCCAGCTTGTTTTTACTGTAAATTTTTCACTATTTATTCATTTTTATCTCAGAAACTGTGAATTAAAATTTTCTTAAAAAATATATTAGTTATTGTTTAATGTTGGTTTTTTTTGAGTAAGTGAACTTGGTGCGGTGCGGCGCTTGGCTCCTGATTCCACTCAATTTTCCTTGGGGTATTATGCGAAAATGGTAGTAAGTCCTATATCATCTTATAGATCTTGAGATGCGCTCTTAATTGAGACATCTCTGAAATCATTTAATGCCAAGGTAATTGCGATGTCGCCTGTTTTTTACCTTTTCTAAAGTCATGAAAATCGAGCACATTGAGATTAATGAGGACTATGACCCCATTAATAGATATATTTTAAACTAATCCTGGATTAAAGGAGGCATCGCTCTGCCTAGCAAATACCTCACTCCCCCCTTCTCTCCTAAATCCTTCATCTAATTATACTAACAAAGAAATTGTCTATTGATTGTTCATTAATAATTAACAATCGGTAGATAATAAATAATTAAAAAATAACATCTACCCTATCAGTGGCCTGCGTCGGGCGGCTTGTGTGTTCCGGGGGATCTTGCTCCTTCCCTTAAGGGGCTCACATCTAGTGAGTATGTGGGCTGGCAACCACAAGGTCCCGAGCTGTACCTGGTATTTTTTCCACTTACTGGTACCAGATCTCTCTCTTTTATCTATCCTATCAGGTCTCACTTGACCAACTCTTGTTCTCTTCAGACCTCGACGCTATTAGAGTATTCGAGGGCTAGGGGTCTATTCATTTCAAATATCTTTTCTCCTTTCTTCTTATTCTTATTCTAACCCCCGAGTAGTGACGTCACATTGCCAACACGCAGAGGCTCGCGCGGCAGTGAAATTTCAGCCAACACCCTTACAAATGTCAGATTCTAAAACGAAAAGGAAACTACCCCAGGTGAGTAGGATCCCATATCCGAAATCTCACACTGATTTATCAGTCTGTCCCAAGGATTCTGGGGGGGACAAAAATTTGACGAAAACAGCTTTCAAAATTGCAACCTTCAATGCCCGAACTCTACTCTCGGAAGAAAGTTTTGCGGAAATGGAAAATGAGTTAGAGAAAATAAGGTGGGACGTTGTTGGAGTTAGCGAAGTCAGAAGGAGAGGAGAAGGCCTCAAGACCCTAAAATCGGGTCATTTGTTCTACCACAATGGAGAACAAAACTCAATAGGAGGAATTGGATTCTTCATAAATAAGAGGGTCGTATGGAGTGTTGTGTATGTACAGGCGGTGTCCGCTAGAGTTATTTATGTGACTTTACGTTTGAGCAAGAGATATAACCTAAAAATCATCCAAGTTTATGCGCCAACATCGCAACACAACGACGAAGAAATCGAAACTTTTTATGAGGAATTGTCCGTAGCCATCACAGAAAATCATGAACATTTCACAATTATATGTGGAGATTTTAATGCCAAAATAGGAACTAAAATAGACCATTTGGAGAGTGCGCTTGGAAATTTCGGAAGTTCTGTAACACTCGAAGCTTTCTGAATTTTAATTTTAAAAGTGCCGGCGATCTGGGTTCTTTTCCCGCTAAAAGCCTAAAGCCCCCCCTCTTGCCTCGCACCCTCCCCTGGCCCGAGATGCGCTCTTCCCCTGAAGAGGAGAGTGAAAAGAGGTTCCAGCTGACTCAGGAGCGAGCGAGGGTGTCTTTTGTTTCATGCCGACCGACGCCACGCCAGGAAAAACGAACGATTTCTTTGTCTCGAGCCCACCAGATTGTCTCTTCGAAATTTCCCTTGTCCCTGGCTAGTGAATTATTAAGTAAGTCCAATAAAGGCAAAAATTAAAATTGATAAACAATTGTCCAGCATATTTATATTTAATTTACATCCTTTTTCATATATTTTCTTAATAAACAAATTAAAATCAAATATTTGTTGTTTGGTTCAATTAATCCTGTTCCCTGGCCCTTCCCCAATCATTTCCCTGGGGCCTCAAATAGAGCCTTTCCTTAAGAAAAATCTATTTGTGGTGGCAGCCCTAATCAAATAAATATTTAATAGTAAATTCATCAACGAACATTTCGCCACCGTAACATTGGTGGCAGCGGTGGGATTATAATTTCGATAATCCCAGAGCGCTGCCTACCAATGTTACGGTGGCGAAATGTTCGTTGATGAATTTACTATTAAATATTTATTTGATTAGGGCTGCCACCACAAATAGATTTTTCTTAAGGAAAGGCTCTATTTGAGGCCCCAGGGAAATGATTGGGGAAGGGCCAAGGAACAGGATTAATTGAACCAAACAACAAATATTTGATTTTAATTTGTTTATTAAGAAAATATATGAAAAAGGATGTAAATTAAATATAAATATGCTGGACAATTGTTTATCAATTTTAATTTTTGCCTTTATTGGACTTACTTAATAATTCACTAGCCAGGGACAAGGGAAATTTCGAAGAGACAATCTGCTGGGCTCGAGACAAAGAAATCATTCGTTTTTCCTGGCGTGGCGTCGGTCGGCATGAAACAAAAGACACCCTCGCTCGCTCCTGAGTCAGCTGGAACCTCTTTTCACTCTCCTCTTCAGGGGAAGAGCGCATCTCGGGCCAGGGGAGGGTGCGAGGCAAGAGGGGGGGGGCTTTAGGCTTTTAGCGGGAAAAGAACCCAGATCGCCGGCACTTTTAAAATTAAAATTCAGAAAAACTTCCGGGCTGTTACAGTTCGGGAAGAAATGATCGCGGTGACACTTTGCTAAACTTCCTGTTAGAGAAAAACTTATTTCAGATGAATAGTTTCTTCTATAAAAAATTCCATCGGCGATGGACTTGGAAAAGCCCAGATGGAAATACCAAAAATGAGATTGATTATTTCATCACAGATAAAAAATGCATATTTAGGGATGTCACAGTTTTAAATAGATTCTCAAAATCAAGTGACCATCGAATGGTGAGAGCCACCATTGAAATAAATATCAGTGATGAACGATACAAAATGATAAAAAAGAAACAACCGAAATCATGGGCACACCCAATAAACAAGCAAATATTTGAGAAACATATTTATGAAACCCTCCAAAAGAAAGCATCAGATGAAGATATTAACAAACTAAATGACTCAATAGTGGAAGCAATAACAGAAGCACAAACGAAGTTTTGCCCAATAAGTGCAAAGGAAGAAAAAATTAGTTTGGATACAAAACGCAAAATAGATCAAAGGCGGTTGTTGAGAGGAGATAAGAACGTTGACCAACAAATTATAAACGTATTAAATAAGGAAATCTCTAAAGCAATAAGAAAGGACATAAGAAATTATAAAACCCAAACCATCACAAAAACCATTGAAAACAACAAAAGCATGAAACAAATGAGGAATAAAGTTGCAAATGGAAAAAAAGAAATTTTCAAACTTAAAGATGAAACTGGCAAAATAACAACAAACAGAGAAAAACTACTACATATTGTGGAAAGATTTTATGAAATGTTGTACACCAACAAATCCAGTCTAGACTCAGCAAAGTATTTGCATAAGAAGGTCCAAAATCAAGGCTCTGAAGATATTCCTGAAATTTCGCTAGACGAAATCCGAAATGCTCTAGGGAGTATGAAAAATAACAAAGCCCCAGGAGAGGATGGCATAGTTACAGAAGCTTTAAAAATGGGTGGACCACTACTCATGATGCAGATCCAAAAGCTTTTCAATCTGTGTCTTAACAACCAAGCAATCCCAGTAAAATGGAACAACTCGCTAATGATTCTTCTACATAAGAAGGGTGACGTAACAGACCTGGAAAATTATAGACCAATTAGTCTTCTTAACCACCTCTACAAGCTCTACACCCGAATAATAACAACTAGGTTAGAGACTAAGTTGGATTTTTACCAGCCTCGAGAACAAGCCGGTTTCCGTCGTGGATATGGTACCAACGATCATCTGCAAAGCCTGAAAACATTAATAGAAAAAACTATAGAGTACAATCGTCCCTTGGCACTTGTGTTTGTGGATTTTAAAAAAGGCATTTGATACTGTGGAGTTACCATCTATTCTGACAGCACTACAAGAATGTAGAATCGATCATCGTTATTGTAACATTATCAATCTGCAATCAACAACAAATAAGATAAACATCAAAAGAGGAGTTAGGCAGGGTGACACTATTTCACCAAAGCTGTTCACCACTGTACTTGAGCAGGGGTTCAAAATGTTGTCATGGCAATAGAAAGGAGTAACTATCGATGGAGAGAGGCTTAGTCACTTACGCTTCGCGGATGATATTGTCATCATATCAGATAATTTAGGGGACGCAAAAAACATGGTTCAAGAGCTCGAGAATGTGTCTCGAAAAATAGCATTGATGATAAACTATCAAAAAACAAAGATGATGACAAATATGGTCTTCAGCGAGGAAATCCATATTGAGGATCAGGTTATAGAAGTGTTGGAAAAATATGTTTACCTAGGCCATGAGATAAGAATAGGTCGAGATAACCAGACCTGCGAAATGTTAAGAAGAATCACTCTGGGATGGGCAGCCTATGGGAAATTGAAAGACATTTTTAAGGCAGATATCCCAACAACGTTGAAGCGGAAAGCCTTCAACCAGTGTGTCTTGCCAATTTTGACTTATGGAGCAGAGACTTTGACTCTCACAAAAATATCATCAGAAAAATTGAGAGTAACACAAAGGCGAATGGAAAGATCAATGCTTGGTTTGACCTTAAAAGACCGCGTAAGAAATGATGAGATCCGTAGACAAACTGGAGTAGACGATATCATTGAACGCATTGCAAAACAAAAGTGGAGATGGGCTGGTCATATCGCTAGGATGGAGGATGGCAGATGGACAAAGAAACTCCTTGAATGGAGGCCAAGTGAGGATAAGCGAAGCCGAGGTAGACCTCCCACACGATGGACAGATGATATAAGAAGAATATCAACAAACTGGATAAAAGCTGCAAAAGATCGAGAAAACTGGAGACATTTGGAGGAGGCCTATGTTCAGCAGTGGACAAGAAAAAGGGCTGATTGATGATGATGATGATGAATGTTGGTTTAGTTTTTTATAACAATGATAAGAAGAGTTTCTTAATTATAATTAAATATGTATGTAAACTTTCCGGTATCCTGTATAGTTCAATGTATGAGTCTGAAAAACTCTATCTTTGGAATTTAATATCTCCGAAACTATATTGTTCATAAATTTCGTTTCGCCACCAATTGATGCAGAAGTATTTGAATAATAATCTGTCTAAATTTCAAAAAAATCCTAAGAAAACTCATATGGTGAAACAACTACCTTAATGCCCTAATACCCACTAATTCGCTGTTATTCTGACCTTGCAGTTTCCACTGAGGAAGAGGTGCCATAGTGCTCTCGAAATATTTGGATAACCATTTGTAAAAATAAAAATTACTGGAAAGAAGCAATTGAATTTGATTCATCCTCATTTAAAAAATAAAATATTGAGTTACAAATTATTTCAAATTATTTGAGGAAAAAATAAATTAATAATAAATTTCATTTTGTTTATCTTTATTAAAAAAAAATAAAAATACTTTTCAACTAATTTATTCAACATAGTAAAATTATGATGAATTAATTATTGTGTGCAGAAACACATTTTCTTAAATAAAAGTGAAGAAATGCAAAAACAAATTGTATTTCTTAGTGTCAACTAAAAATTGAATTACATACTTAATATGAGATGTATTTTGGTAAAAAATAGTAAAAATTAAAAATATGGATGGCCATTTAATATTAATATTAGCAATGTTAGACAAAGAGAATGTTTCCATTAATATTTGTTTAAATAAATTAAAAATAAATCATGCAATTGCAAAAACAATATTGCATTAGTTTTATCAAGTACGAAACTTATATTAATTTAGAATCAACTAAAATTAAGTTTATTTTAAAATTTTTTAATAAAATTTTTCTTTCAAAAAAACGATGTCTATAAAAATAATTAATTAATATATTTTAAATTATCAGATTAATATAAATAAATGATTGGTTGGAAAATGCATCATTAAAATTTTTTATTTATTTACTTGGCATATTTTCAAAAAGAACTCCATTTCATTTCAACTCTCACAAATATGGAGGAAATATTGTATTTTTATTTTTGAGAGAGAGTTTGAGGATTCACCTTAATATACGAGGATAATTCAAAAATTACCTACACTAGATTAAAAATTCAGTTTATTGGACAAAGTTTTTTTATTGAAGTTCTTCTTCAATTTTTGTACAACGTTTCGTCTCTCTCGAGACTTTTTCAAGTACTCAAAAAGTCTCGAGAGAGACGAAACGTTGTACAAAAATTGAAGAAGAACTTCAATAAAAAATCTTTGTCCAATAAACCGAATTTTTAATCTACTAATTATAATGGACATTAATCAACATAAATTACCTACACTTTTCGTTCTACAACTTTATTAAACCAAGATAGGAGGCGGCCGCATGCGCATGCGTTGAGTTGGCGCGTGCGGAATTTAATCACGATCGCGTCAGTTGACGTCTAGCTAGAACAGCATAAGCATGTCAGCTCCGCTATCAGATTACACCAAAATGGAGCAACGAGGAGTGGTCAGAGGGTGTGAAAGGTGCTGAAATTCACCGGAGACTTTTGTCACAATAGGGGAAAAGTGCTTTATTTCCTAAAAGCGTTTTTTTATGGATCGAAATGTTTAAAAGTGGCCGAACGAGCGGAACACAAAAAGAGGGAGCTGGGCGACCGTCAACTTCGACCACTGACGACAACATTCAGCAAGCTCAAGAGATGATTACAGCAGATAGGCGGGTTACCATAGATAAGGTAGCATCTTCTTTAAACATTAGTCAAGGTTCTGCCTATCACATTATCGATGGCGAACTCCAAATTAAGTTCGGGATGCGGTGCAAAAGTGGCTTCATGACCAACCGAAAATCTTCTACCAGGAAGGCAACCGGAAGTTTGTGGCTCGCTGGACCAAGTGCATTGCTAAAGGTGGAGACTATATCGAAAAATAATGTATCTGTTGTACACCTATCTTAGTTTAATATTCTCATAAAATAACCAAACCAAAATATATTGAATAATAATAGACATAATTTAAAATGTTAACACTTTCGATTAATTCATGGAAGCTTAATATTATATAGAAAATAAAAAAAAAATGAATTTAATGAAAATCAATTATTTATTCTTTGTCTTCGAACAAGGGCGGATCCAGGAATTTTTTATGGGGGGGAGGAGAATGTATATAAGGTGCCCGATGTATAAGATATACTAGTTTTTTATCTCGAAAGTGTGTCGCGATCGAATTGTCCAAACGGGGGGGGGGGGGTCAGAGACCCCCCCACACACGCACACACATATAAAATTTTATTTTCAATTTTAAAAAAAAAAATGTTTGTTTTTTTGCCAGGCACGGGCCTCTCCCCCTGGATCCGCCCTTGTCTTCGAAACTGTTCATCGTATAAAAGCACTTATACGAGACATTAAGAATGTATATGTTGTACACCTATCTTAGTTTAATAAAGTTGTAGAAAAGTGTAAGTAATTTTTGACTTATCCTCGTAGTTTCATTTTTGAGAGTTTGAGAATTCAAGTTAATATATATTTTTGTACATCGCTAAACTTAATAAGTATCAAAATTAAGCAGAGAATCCAACTTGTAAATCAGTATCGTTTTTAAAATATTAAAAAAAAAAACCTAAAATTTTATTTGCAATCTTATGAAAAGTTAATTAATTACATTGTTTTTTTTATTTTTAAGATATTTATTTATTTTGATCAAGGCCGTAGTCAGCCGAGGGGACATGACCTCCCTGAAGCCCAGATTGCTTTTTTTTATCAGTCTATTTGTTTCCTATTAAATTTTTATTGATCGTTTATTTATACAGTAATACTTCTAATTTTACATCAACATTTCGGGGGAGAGGTTCTAAACACCTTACCCCCCCGCTGGCTACGGCCTTGTTCTGATAAATAAAAATAAAATATTTATTTATTGATAATGTAATTAAAATCACAATATACTGAATATATTAATAAAATATATTTATTTAATAGGACGTTTATACGTATTTCAAAAAAAAAAAAAAGTTTTATTTTTGGTAAAATTCAAATAAAAATCCAATTTTATTTTAATTTCAGAAATATTTTTATTACATTAATATTGAATTAATCAATACAATAATTAAAAATAATTTTCTTGAATCTATTTATTATTTTTCAATTCAATAATTAGATTTCTAAATACAATACTCTTTCGCTAATCCGAACTGGTAATACCAATAATCAGCAATTTAAAAGATTCTTTGTAATATTTGTAATTGTAATTATGAGTAAATAATAGCATAATAGATAGTATCAAACTAAGTACATACTTTAATATGTTTAGTTTTATTGTAATTGACATTCTTATTTAAGATTATAACAAAATGTGACTGAAAATGTTTATTTACAAATAACAAAAATTAATTTTTTTTGTTGAGGCTATAAAATTGAAAATATACTATAAAGTCTAGATGATATTAAATATACAATAAAATGTTTTTTAAATAAAAGAATTCTGTTCTTAATTAAAAATTGTACTTAATCTGTAATCCAAACTTGTCGCTAATCCGGACGATCATGGTTCTTCGTGGTTCGGATTAGCGAACGTGGGTTGCATTTTGATTGTTTTCAAAATTTTTACTATTTTAGTAAAACATGTATGTATATATATAAAAATTTAATACACAAAATGAGGATGATGTCCCTCGATAAAACAAATCTTGCATAAGTAAAAATTTAAATATTATTTAAATGTTTAGGTTATCGTTTAACTAAGCAAAATTGTACGATTCATTGAAAATTAATATTCTTCAGGATCGTATTCATTATATTGTCTTCCATTTGGTTCTTGATTCTGATCTTCTTGAAATCTTTCGTCATCTTGTTCATATTTGACAGGAACATCTTCGTAATTAGAATCTTCATATTGCGATGCCGAATATTCAGGATAATCTGAAATTTTTTAAATATGTTTAATGTTTATTTTAAAATAAAAATTTAAGTTTCAAAATACTAATAGTGAAAATATTAAAGAAACATTTTTCAAATTTTTAAAAAGGTTCTTTCGCGATAATCCACACAAAAAGTTTTAGCCTCGTAACCACTCTATAAATATGAAAGGAACTAAAATTTTAGGTTATGTTTTTTTAACGTGACTGTCCACTCACACTACGAAATCTCTATATAGATACACATATTCTAACGGATCGTTTCCAAGCCATTGTACTTATATCCCCTCCACTAAAAATAATCGCCCAAATATGTTTTTTTTGTTTTTTATCAAAACTAAGAGGTACTTAAATAATTTCAATTTTTTTTTAAGTTACTCCGAATATATTATTCTAACAAATATTAGTTTTTCATCAAGATGGTGAAAGTTCTTCAATGAAAAAAAATAAAATAATGATCATATCCCCACCCTTTCCCAATCCAGCGTATGTAAAAAATTTCATTTTTAATTGCAATTATTTCATGTCTGGTGTGGTAAATCGCCTTCAAATTTTAACATTGTGTTTATTACGCTTTTAATGACTTATATATTCCAAGTTTCAAAGATTTCTTGAATTTTTGCATTTGTGAAAGAACTACCTTAACTAAAAATTGATTGCTTAGATTGTGACGGGGCATTTAGAGAGGGTAGTCAAAACAATATTTATAATCTAGAATCAGAATCGAAAATTCCCAATGTAACAACATGCTAGCTAGCCACTCAACTAACCTGGGACATAATTTTTAATTTTCCAATCCCAAATATTTAGATAAAGAACAAAAATTTAGAAAAAAATAAATTTTAGAAATTATTGAAATTTTTAACGAAAATAAAATTAACAAAAGGTCAGATATGGTAGTTTTTGTAAAAAAAATTTTAGAGAAAAATTATTTTTCGTAAATTTTTTAGTTTATTTTTATTAGCTTTATTTGTGGTAGAGGTCCCGACAGGGCCGTATTTCTAAATAGGCTAAGTAGGCTGCAGCCTAGAGCGGCAAATTTTCGGGGCGGCAGTTACTTTACAACAAAACAAAAACAAATAGATAACTAATTTGATTATATAATTCATTATATAAACCATTAAAATTGTAGTTTTATCTAAACTAAATGAACTATATGTTTAAAAAAGATGAAAACACCAATGAACTAACTATCTTTTTGTAGTATAAAACAAATATATTAAGGAAATATGAACTACTAGCTGACGCCCTTGGCGGGAAGCGTCTCGTTTTGAATTATATATTACTTGTCAAAATTGTTCCCTTAACCAAAAAAAATATTGACAGTTGAAAGATTTCCAAAAAGCTATTATCGGCCATCTTGTTTGTTTGCTTTTACCCCCAGAGAGGCGCTTGCGTTGTTTCCTCGAAAAAAATATTTTTTACATGCCACAGGTGTGATATCTATAAAAACACTCGTGTATTAGAATGGAATGTTGTGTGAAAATTTCAAAGAAATCGGTGAAGAACTTTCGGAGATCCTTCAACGTATCACTTAAGCGTAACAGTACATTCTTATTTATATAGATAGAGGGGGTGGCAAATGGACTTTAGGCTATAGGCGGCATACTCTTAAATCAGGCCCTGCGTCCCGGACATGATCGGAATCTTTTTATGAAATGTTGTCAAGAGTAAAAATAAAATTTTCCCCACAAAATTTAAAAAAAACAATCACATTCTTTTTTTACAATGTTGTCGGGGAATTTTATTATTGCGTTGACAACACTTCCCAAAAAGATGCCGAACATGTTCAAAATGTCTATTACGGGAATTATTAACCAAGGTGATAATCCAAGACAATCTTTAGTATTGTCTTGTTTACAAAATATTTAAATGTTTATAATGGCTTTATTATTCTTTCATAAAGCAATAATTTTGAGATTTATTTTATAGGCGTAATTTTCTTATTTATATAGGGCGAATTTCTCCAGAAATATTTGAAATTAATAAACGTATTTTCTGATAGTATTTAAAGAATTGTTTCAAAATTTTATTTATATAATCAACAATAATATGAGCATATATGTTCTTACCATCTGGAGGTTCCTGTTTAATACGTATAACATCCTTCTCTTCTGATTTGGGAGCACGTTCGCGGCGATCTTTATCTCTATAAATAAAATAAGGTTTATCGTAAATAAAAAAAACAAGAGAAAATAAAAATATGCAGTAATATAATCAAGAATTCTATCAAATTCTAGATAATTTTAATTTATTTTCTAATTTAGTTCAAGGGTTAGGATAAGTGAAAAAAAAAGAAAATCCAAGTAAACAAACCTTTCTGCTCGATCGCCCCGATCCCTTTCTCTGCGGTCACGTTTGCGTTCATGATCACGATCACCACGATCACCACGGTCTCTGCTTCGAGATGATCTGCGACGTTTTCTTTCACGGTCTCGATCACGATCTCGTCCACCACGATCGCGTTCTCGATCTCCTCGATCCCGCGGTACTTCTTCAATATCAGGATCTTTTTCCTTTCGATCTCTACTTCGTCTACGTTTTCTTTCACGGGATCGACTAAAAAAATGGATAAGTTTATTAATAAATCAAATAATTGGAAAATGATATTTTACTCGGGACACTTCACAGGCTTCGCATATATTCCGATACCAAGGATAATTCAAGAAAATACAGAAAAATATAGAATTGTTATATGGGGTTGTAGCTAATAAGCTCAAATTTTCACATTTTTTGGTAATAGTATCAGGGCTGTGGAGTCGGAGTCGGGAAAAATGGGTCGACCCCGACTCCGGCATTTCTCTCTTTTTGTTTTCAACAGAAAATTTTTTCAAGTTTAATATTGGAAATTGACAAAATGCTTTTTCTTGGTATGAAGACTCAGGTAACTTGAACTGGGGCCTCAAGTAATGAATAAGGGTTCATTTCGTTTTCCAAATTTACCTGCCATATGCTTTTCAGAAAATTTTTACTGTTTTAGTTTGGAAAGGGTTAACAAAGGGTGGTTTATTTGTATGAAGTTTCTCATGCTATTCAGTACATTAAAAAATAAACTGCAACGGATCGTTGCTAAACTTTATCCAAATTCATTTGAAATATTAATATGTTTTGCTGGCTTGGTGTGTACTGGATATATTAATTATTTATCCTTTAACAATAAAAAAATAAAATGTTTATTCCTTTATTATTAATCAGATATCACTTGCAATTTGCAGTTCATGTTGACTTTAATTCAAAAATAATGATCGATTCTCATTTAATAGTCGAGGAATAACCATTCTACATTGGATTTTTGACGTTTCGGTTATTATTAGTAACCATTGCTCAAGGCATGGAGGAATCGACTTAAAATCAAAAATAGCCATCGATTCTCATCTAATACTCGAGGAATAACAATTCTACATTAGATTTTTGACGCTTCGATTATTATTGGTAACCATTGCTGAAGACATGGAGGAAACGGCTTAAAATCAAAAATAACGATCAATTCTTATCTAATACTAGATGAATAACCTTATTGCATTCCATTTTTGATGTTTTGACTATTAATGGCAACCTCTACTGAAAACGTGGAAGAATCGACTTAAAATCAAAAAGACTAAATTCTTTTATGGCAAACAACTCAAACTTGAGTTCTCTTTTTTCCGGGCAATTATCGTTGAAATTGTCTTCCTAAAAAAATATTTGGTTAGTGAAAGTTATCACTTCTGTCGCGCGTCCCGAGAGACACACATTTTTTTTATTTTATGTTTTTATTTCAGATCTTATACGATTATTTTTTTTTATTATTATTTTCCTATTTATTAATTTATAATGTTTATCAATATGAACGAATGTGGGCAAATTGGTGTACGAGTAAACAAATATACACATAATATGTGGACCATTAGAAAGATAGAAATGCAAAAACTGGGTCGGGGTTGGGGATGGATGTGGGGGGTGCAGGAGGTGGGGCGCAGTTGTGGGGGGTCCGGGGGTGAGGGGGGTGCAGTGTTGGGGACGAGGTGTATGGTTTCGGGAGGGGGGGGGTCAGGGGTTACCGAGCATCGCTCGGTGCCTCCAGGTACTTACTAAAATTTGCGGAAAGTGTGCCGAGACTTATTAAAGAAATTTTAACTTTTCTCTTTAATATTACATTAGAAATGACAATTTAAAAATAATTTTCATAGTTATTAAATTAAAGTAATACCTGCGACTTTTATTTCGTCTCTTTTCGCGATCCCGATCCCTGTCGCGATCCCTATCACGATCACGATCTCTTGAACGTCTTCTTTCCCGATCTCGATCCAGTCGAGTATTTTCTCTTTCTCTTTCTAAACGATAACGTTCTCTTTCTCTCTCATTATCTTCACGGCCTGAATGTTTAATATTAACATCCGGACCTCCACGCCGAGTGCCTCCAAGCCCACCACCTGAAAAAATTCAATTTATAATATGATTTTTTATTTTATTTTGTTTCTAACGCAAAGTGAACTAAAAGAAACCATTTTTATATACTTAATTAGGATTAAAAAAAATAATAAAAATATATATTAAAAAATAAATAAAACAAACTTGTTAAAAAAATGGTGCGGAAAATTAAGAATTCGTGTATTTATTTTTTCGAAATTGCTCAAAAAAAGGCTGAAACATTTTTGATTAAAAAATTAGTTGACATGTTACAAAAAAGCTGTAAGCATAGTAAAAAAAATATTTTATCAAAATGTTTAAGGTTAAGTGTATTTATTTGATTGTAGTAAAATTGTGTTTGTTCTAACCGAAATTTAATATTTCGGTGTTTTATTTTAAGTTAAGTGCTGATTAGGCGTTCCAAAGAAGCAAAAATCTAAGGTATATATATATATATATTTATCAATAAAAAATGTTTTGAAATATAATTCTACAATTTTACTTTAAATAAATAATAAATAAATAAATCTTTATTCCTCGACCTGCTTAGAGGCACAAGTCCTCGGTGGCTAGGTCCTCCAAACATCAATACAATCTAGCTACAATACATTAACAAACATCAATACAAATTAATTACAACAATTTAACAAATAATAAACAAGTAAAAAAAAAGAAAAAGAAAAAAAATAGAAATGTATGCTCATTAACAAATAACATGACCATAGATTTCCATCAAAAGACAAAAAGTAATTTAAAAATTCCGCGCAAAAACCCGATATTATTATTATTATATTTATTATTCTTATATAAGCTTTTAAATCAATTTTTATCACATAGAAAATAAAACCATAATTTATCTCATGGAGTTATATATATTACGCTAAAGATTAAGTAAAAATGTGAGAAATATGATTTAAAAGTTATTGGAATAATAATGTTAAATTTTAGAATTATATTTTAAAATATATTGAGTTCAAAAGATTTGTTAATGGTTGTAAAATTTTTATTATTAATTACAAACGTTTTGTTATTGGATGCCAAAGTTCGAAAAACCCTATAATTAAAATCATTTAAAATATCTTTTTTAAAAGTTTTACTCTTAAAGGTGACTGAAGAAGATCTTTAAAATGTGTTGAATTATGAAGTTTTAGGTATTGATAAATTTATAAATGAAAAATTCGTCGAAAGATTTTGAGAAAAATAAAACTTTGGAAAGGAACAATTTGGAGAAATGAATAGTGTCAAATGGGTGGGACTCGGAGGATGGTTGAGGAATATTTTTGAGAGTGAAGTAGGAAAGAAAAGGGGAATAGAAAGATCTCTCTCTCTCTGAGATATTTTTAATTATTTTTGTAATTTAAATTTTGGTTTAGTACTGTGTTGTAGGGCTATGGGTTCAGAGGGCTATCTCCTGGATAGCAAGATACCCACCGAAGGCGGCTAGTAAAATTATATAAATATAAAATTTGGGGGAAGGGAGATTAAAGTTGTTGTGTTTTGTTATAATATTATAAGGAATATGAATAATTTCTCAAAAAAATTAAATAAGATATAGTAATAGGAATTTAACATAAATTATATAAGAAATATCGGTATATATGAGGCGTTCAAAAGCAGAGTGGACCATCCCACTTTTGTTTTTTATGAGAAATCCAACAAAATAGAGGTAAGGTCGAGCCAAAAGTGGTACCTGTGCTCTAGAACAGGGGTTCTTAACCTTTTATTAATCGCGGGCCCCCTAAAAATCCGAAAGTATATTAGCGGCCCCCCTTAAAATACTAAAATATTTTCTGGGCCAGTAACCTCCCACCATTAGGTAACATTACACGTACAAAAAAAACTCAAATGTATATCAAAATAATAAATAAATAAATAAAAAAAGCATAACTTAACATAACATTTATATATGTATATTTTTTAATGAACAAAAAAATGCTTTATCAGATTGTCAGTAATAACACATTTCTTGAAAAATAGGTATATTTGCTATTGTATAAAAATTGTAAACCTAGACTTATAAAAAATATTTACACGGTTTTATTCAACTTGTAATTGTGTCTGTTTGTCTGTTAGGGTCAAATTTACTTATGCGCTCAACGTTTTCATTTAGTTTAACCATGTTTAAGAATATTGAGATGTCATTAAATTCATCTGTCCCTTATAAAAAATAGTAACATATTTTTTTTATTTTATTTTTTTAGTGGTAAAGATATAAAAACTTAAAAAATTCTAATATTTTCGCGGGCCCCCTGTTAAGAATCGCTGATCTAGAAGAACATTTAAAAACTAAGTTTGGACCACTCTGTCTATTTAATTTTATCAAAAACGTACTTGATTATAGAGGTTTATTAGAGAAAATAAGATTTGTGGGTTGGTCCACTCAGCTTTTGAACGCCTCATATATATGTATATATTTTTTCTTTTTATGCAAGACGTTGCACCATTAAGGTGCAACCTCTGTATACCGGAGGGTATAGCTTTGTATAATGAGGAGAAGATTAAAATAATTACCTAAACGACGTGGAAGCCATCCCTTAACAGTTCTTGCTCGTTCTACATCTACAAGCACACGACGACCATCTATCTTCTTTCCATCCGCATGTTTATAAGCAGCTGCAATACATAAATTTATTTAAGAAATAATTTTTTTAAATTTTCCTGGAAATAAAAAATTTTTAAAAGTACAGGATGGATATATTTAAAACAATTTAAAACAAAATTATAATATCAAACCTAATTCTCCAAAATAATTTATAATTTGTTTGTTAAAAAAAAAGTTGTTAAAAGAAAAATTAAATTTTATATCGAAAGTTTAAAATTTTTTATTTTATTAATTTGAAAATATAAATCCAAGCCGCACTTAAAAAAATATTTAAATTTGGGCATTGTGAAACAGTTATTAATACTTACCTTGAAAAATTTATAATTTTTTTTTTTTAATATTAAAAATTATATTCAACTGTTTCACAATGTCTAACTTGAAAAAAGTAAAAATATAATCACCGAGTAATTTAACCTGCAAATCGGGAACAGGATCAAAATTGAACGGGTTAAAAATAGATTAGGTAACTTTGAAAGGGTTCATTACTACTGAGAACTGTAAACACCATTTACCTGGTCATACCCACCCAATCCTTTGCTTGGTATCAAAATTTATTATATTATAAATATATACAAAATATAGTATATATATAACATGTATAAATATTTTTAGTTTAACATGGTGAAACGAGTCCGATTTCTTTATTGAATTGGGAAAATGTCGAATTGTGTTGATTGAATAATAATTATATTGCAATTTGATTTCTCATGCAAAATCTGGTGAAAAAGAGCTATCAATGGTATAGCACCGTGTATACCTACCAAACATTACTTACGGAATATGCAAAGTGCAAACTGAAGTTTAATGAGAGGTGTGATAGGTCTCGCACGGGAGCGAGGCAAGTGACACGAACAATCATCATCATCAACATCATCTTCTTGATCGAGATGATAAAGTTATTTTACCTGGTGCGCTATTTTTTACTTACGTCACCATCGCGCAAATTTTAACCCAATAATGAAAAAAAATTGGTAACCCGAGTAATAGAAAAATGATATTACTGTTCTTTCGAATAGATCGATTATTATTTTTTTTTTCAATTCAAGAGATTTAAATAATTATTTTAAAATTTAAAATTAATGTTAATATATATAATATGTATATTGCGAAAAAAATTTTGTATCTCACCATTAGCTATATTAAATGATAAAAAAAAAATAAATAATTAAAATACTTATAAAATAGTATAAATAAAATTTTACCTCTTAATGAAATTTAAAACTTATAATGTTATAAATGAAATATGGAAAGGAAGTAGTTGATAAACCCACTTTCTGAGGATATTAATATCATTGCTCTAATTTAGAGGCTAACATTTTTCCATTGCTTTTTTTCTTATATTATTCCACATCTAAATGCATTTGACCCATTATCTTAAGGTAGTTGTTCCGCCAAATGGGGTTTCTTAGGATTTGTTTGAAATTTAGATAGATTATTATTTAAATACTTCTGCATCGATTGGTGTCAAAACGAAATTTATGAACAATACAGTTTCGGAGATATTAAATTTCAAAAATAGAGTTTTTCAGACTCTTATACATTGCACTATACGGTATCGGAATATTTACATACATATTTAATTATAATTAAGAAACCCTTCTTACCATTTTTATAAAAAACTAAACCAACATTAAACAATAACCAATACATATTTTAAGACAATTTTGATTCATAGTTACAACACAGTTTCTGAGATAATAATGGTTAAATAATGAAAAATGTATAAAAAAATTTGGCAACAGCGCATTTATTTAAGCAGCGAAAGATGTATAAAGCGCGCATGCGCTAAATTTTTTCAAAATTATAATTTTCATAAGGTGTAACGTAGGCGTTAATTACAAAACGATTTTTATAGGAATTTAAAATGTATTTTATCTGTCATTTTAATATAAAAATATTGAATCTCTTAAAATGGTGCCAAATTTGTCAAACAAGCACGGGATTGGCTAGAATCGGTACATAAACAGCAAAAAGTTTTGGGTTTATGAATTATGAATCCTTATTGTCTGTTCTATATACTCTAGCATTAACTTTTTGCTAGTATTGTCGCGAAACAACTACCTTAATTTGTGTATGCAAAAATATAAATTATATTTTTTTTTTCTAGCATTGAAAGTGAAATAAGTTTTGCAAAAATGTTAGTGTCTGAATCCGGCAAATTAAATAATGAGACCTGTTTTGTATGTTGGGTCTTACCACACATACAAACCTATATAATGTCAGCAAGATTTGGATTTTGCACACACAAATTGAGGGCACTTTGAGGCGATTGAAGAGCCCGCCATGCTGTACCAAGAAATACATCAAAATTAATGACTGATAAATAATCCCTTTTTGAAACCTACAATCTGTTCTCTTTTAAAATTATTCCCTTTAAATTTTTCAATTTTAAATTTGAGACCTATTTTGCATATTGGTTAAGGTTAATTTAGGGAAATCTTTTAATTTTGGGAGTTTATAGGACGACTTTTACTCACAGTGCATGTCCCTTTCATGTTCATATTCGATGAATGCATATCCTCTAGGCTTCCCATTCACAGTATTGTGATTTACTACAATCTGAAAAATAAAATAAGTTTTTATTAAATATACAATTTAAAAATTGAGTGTAATAAATAAATTTTTTAAATCTTATTATTATTATTTTAAAACAGCGAAAATGATCGATCAGTCAGTTTTTACCCTTTGTGATTAGGAAGTAAAGTTAATTTTAAAATTTAAAAAGAAATATACATTTTTAAAGGTCTTTGTGAAACACCACTATAATCCGTCAAATAATTCCTGTGTTTAATATGTTTCACTTTAAACCAACACCGCTTTCCCTAAACGTTATTTTAAAGGTAAGATTATAAAGTTATCTTATATATTATTTTACTTGTTATATTTATGATTTTTTGCTTTTTAACAGAAATAATTTAATTTATAAATACTTAATTAGTTTATTTTTAATAAAACATGCCATGATGCTAGTCAATATTTTTTTACTTTAACATACAGGGTATGGTCAAGTATTGTACAAATCGTGCATTAAAAAAGTGTTTTTTTTTCATCTTTTTTTCGAAATATCTCAAAAACGGCTGAAACTATTTTGATTAAAAAATTGAGCGTAACCATGGCATTTCGCTCTACAAAAAGCTCTATTATTTTTCGAGATAATAATTGTTTTGTCAAAATGTCTGTTAGTTAGTCTGTGCGTTACTAAATTTTTGTGGACGAGCGAGCTCAAAAACTAGTGTGAATATCGAAACCAAATTTCACACGTATTTTTGGTCCATTGAGATTAAGAGCTGATTAGATTTTGGTGCATATCGACCTAAAATTAAGGGAGGTGAGGGAAGTGAGGGGTAAAAATTTAGGCCATTTGAGCAAACTCAACCAAATTTTGTATACATAATCAGTGGACCCCCAGAAGAATAAAAATGGAAAAAATACCCCCCCCCCCTACATGATTATAAATAATTTTAGGGGCCAGGTTGCATGGTAAAGTCAAGTGGATGGCGACATCAGAACACGTCAGCTTATTTATATTAAATAGTTCTTAAAACACTATTAATTCCAACACTTTTTATTTTAAGAATTAAAGATCATTAAAATCAATGTAAAATAATGTTGTTAATACCAATTCTATATTTTTCTTAAAGAGCCCTAAATAAGAATAAAATCCTGGCTTACAAGTATTTACTTTTATAATTCTTAATATAAAAAAATTGTAATACCTTTTTTATAGGTCCATATTCTTCAAATTCTCTCCTTAATTTTGATTCTGAAGTATCATAGTTCTGAAAAAAAATCAAGATTAGGTAACATTCTATTTTAAATATTTGACTTAAAAACCTTTCAATTTAAAAATAATTTATAAATACTTACTATTCTAGCAATAAACAGTGTTTTGAAAGGATCTCCTGTAGCAGTACCAATTCCATGAGGATCCCCTAAAAAAGAAATTAATTAAATCATTAAATAGTAATTGATATTTAATATAAGATTAAACATTAAAAAGGATTTTGTCTACAGTAGAAGAGTTGTTGAATTTAATATAAGTGTAATATAATTTGTATAATGTTTCACTACAAACCAACACCGCGTTCTCTAAGTTTGATTTATAGGAGTGTGCCTTTTGCTAATAGCCTCACTCACTAAATTTCAATCTTTATATAATATAATATAATATAATATTAGGGTGAAAGTTAACTAGACTTTAGAAAAAGCAGAGCTTTCCGCATATGCTTTTTTTCTGACAAGAAACTAGACATGATTACCAAAGGAAAAATGTGAAATTGATGGTGATTTATAAAAAAAAAAAAAAAAAAAAACACATTTATTCAAAAGCCAAAAGTGTTTTGGATTGTTTTTTATAAAAGATTTCTTATTCATTTATATAAACAATCAATAAATTTTTTTTATTTCTAGATATAAATATACATATGTGCCCATAATTATGAAAGTGGCCTAAGTCATTGATTGTTAGTTTCGAGATATTTAAAGTTTCATAAAATAAACAAAATTCGTATAACCCAATTATCATTAGTGATTGCTTCATGGTTTAGAAATGATATATTAATATATTCTATTATAGATTTTTGTTTCTTTTATATCATATTGTTTATTTATTTATTTTATTATACACCTATTCTTCGTTTAATTACAAATAGCTCATTTGTTATAGAGTTGTTTTTGCATGGTTAAGGCTACGAATTGTTATCCTATAAACACATAGTTTACCAATGTAATTTGGTATAAATCTTCGTTTCTCTATTAACCCTGCACTGCATGCTTTTTTTAATTGGGATGAAAAAATTGAAATTAGGTCAGTTTTTGTGTTTTATTTAAAGGAAAAAAATTAAAACAAGAATTTGAGAAAAATAAATATAATTTATTTATTGTATCATATACCAGGGGTATAAATTTATAACGGTGCATCGCCCATAGTATGCGTTAGAGAGCGTTTTAAGCTACTTTACCGACATGTTATAATTTCTTTTTATGAGTTTGACATTTGTAAACATATATCAGTATAAAAGATTCGTTTTTTTCATTTATATTTATATATAAGTATTTTTTTATTTTGAAAACGGCCTTAACTTTATTAACAAGTTTTGAGAGGATGATAAAACTTTCTGGCTAGATTTCTAGCTTGACAAAATTCAATTTAATTGACATTTTTTTTAAGTAATTAGTGAAAGGTGAAAATGCCAATAAAATCTATTATTATAATTTTTTCAATTTGCTTAATTTTAAAGCCCACTAATAGTTTATACTTTATAATACTATACTTATATTAAAACTAGCTGCAGGAATTTTGTTGAGGGTGTTTTCGTTCATAACTTTCCTTGAAACGTGTGCAACCAAAATTTGGCGTGATTTGGAGCAATGTACAGACAAAACCTTAATTTTATATATATAGATAGGAAATTTAATCAATTGGAGAGATTTTTTTTGGCTAAATTATTGAAAATAATATTAATAAACTGGTTTCAAATAAATATATATAAACAACCAATAAAATTTATTTATTTTCTATACATATATATTCTTTAAATTAAATACAATCTGGTTACCAAGACAAATTGTACAATTGTCTATTTATAGAAATATTTAATATCTTAGTGTTGCTTACTAAATTTTAGAGAAGAAATGTCCATTGAAAAAGGGAGAAATTTTCGTGTTTTGGATTGTTTTCAAATATATTTATATATTTGTATTTTGAAAACGGCCTTATTTACAATAACTTTATTAACTACAGGGATGAATGAATAAAAAAACTAGGATGAGAAAACTTTTTAACTTGGCAAAATTCAATTTAATTGATCTTTTTTTAAATAAAGTAATTAGTGACAGGTGAAAATGTCAATAAAATCTATAATTATAATTTGTTCAATTTCCTTTTATTAATTGTTTTTTTTTTAATTTTAAAGCACACCTTTTCAATTTTTTTTTTTAATTTTAAAGCCAAGAGTTTATAACAAATAGTATATATTAAAATTAGGAAATTTAATTAATTGGAGAGATTTTTTATTGGGTAAATTATTGAATTATTAAAAATAATATTAATAAACCGGTTTGAAATAAATATATATGTATAGAAAAGAAATAATTTTATTGATTGTTTATATAAATGAAAAAAAATACAAATCTATTATAAAAAACAATCTAGAATAGGTTTATTCAATAAAAAAGTTTTGGATTGTTTTTTATAAAAAGATTTGTATTTTTTTCACATATGTATATTTATATATTTTTTTTTATTTTGAAAACGGCCTTAACGATTTTGATGAAACAAACTTTATTAACAAGTTTTGAGAGGATGATAAACTTTCTGGCTAGATTTCTAGCTTGGCAAAATTCAATTTAATTGACGTTTTTTTAAATTAAAGAAATTAGTGACAGGTGAAAATGTCAATAAAATCTATAATTATAATTTGCTCAATTTCCTTTTATTAATTTTTTTTAATAATTTCAAAGCCCACTAAGAGTTTATAACAAATACTATATATTAAAATTAGATAATTTAATTAATTGAAGAGATTTTTTATTGGCTAAACTATTGAATTATTAAAAATAATATTAATAAACCGGTTTCAAATATATATATATATATTTGGATTGTTTTTTATAAAAGATTTGTATTTTTTTTTATTTTTGAAAACGATTTTGATGAAACAAACTTTATTAACAAGTTTTGAGGATGAGATCTAGATCTCTAGCTTGGCAAAATTCAATTTTATTTTACTTTTTTTTTAATTAAAATAATTAGTGAAAATGTCAGTAAAATCTATAATTATATTTTTTTCAATTTCCCTTTTATTTATCAATTGTTTTTTTTTTTTTAATTTTAAAGCTTACTTTTTTCAATTGTTTATTTTTTAATTTTAATTTTAAAGCCCACTAAGAGTTTATAACAAATAGTATATATTAAAATTAGATAATTTAATTAATTGGAGAGATTTTTTATTGGCTAAATTATTAAAAATAATATTAATAAACCGGTTTCAAATAAATAAATATATGTATGGTTGTGAATTTATTTTATAATAAAATCAAGCAAAGAATAATAATAAAATCAAGAAAAGAATAATAATAAAATCAAGCATAGAATAATAATAAATAAATTTGAACTTACAGACTGCAATTTCTTGTTCCAATTTATAAGCAACTTGTTCAGCTCTTTCTCGCCGTCTTCTTTCCAGACGTTCCTCACGGGTTTCTACTCTCGTTGGTGGAGGCGTTTCTTTAGGATCCTTTACAATTCAGATTAAATGCTAAGTAGTATAACCTCAAAAATATTGCTACCTTTCAAAATATAATAATTAAAGTTACTTACCTCGAAAAATTGAAGAAAAGCTCCGACGCCAACATAACCACGATTCTTTTTCTCATGGGGTAATTTGTCACATGGAGGAAGAAAAGGTATAGGCTCTCTTGGTGCAAAAAGAGCCAATAAATTTGGAGGCAAAAATTGGGTCATTTTTGCCAATAATCAAACTTATAATTATTATCGGCTTGATATTATCATGGATCCATAATAACATATATATTCCAGTTTAGAAATGAAAATATCAGTAAGAGACGCTATTGAATGATAGCCATGATTAAAAAAAGAGATAATAAGAAAGTGCATGTTTTACAGCGCCCAAGTGGTCATTTAAAGAAACAAAATAATTGATCAATATTGCCCTCTGGCGGATAGTAGCTTAACTAAAACAAGAGGTTAATTTAAAATGAAATGGAATTGAAATTGCATGAAAAATAAATTAATTAAAAAAACAACTAAAAAACATGATTCTAAAAAGTACAAAATAATGTAATACTTAATCAAAAAGTCTGGGTCGCAGAAACTTTTAATTAATTTCGACAAAGTGCTCCACGCTTTTTGATTAAGTATTACATTATTTTTGTACTTTTTAGAAGCATGTTTTTAAGTTTTTTTTTTTAATATAATTTATTTTTTTACTTTTTGTCTTAAATATTTTTATAGAGAAAAGTTTGCCGAATTTAACAGAATGAAATGTATTTATTTTTATTATTTTTATATAATTTCATTATTAAACCAATTATTTTACATGAATTAATGTATACATTGTATTTTAGCTTCGATTCCGGAGATTACTTCTCCACCATCGAGTGTCCTTGATCATCTTTTTAGTCCTTGTTTTTAATAAGAGGAAAAAACTAATTAAATAAATATCGGAAAAGAGGTTTTTCCCTATATATAATTTCATTTAAATTGAGTAGGTAAACAATTATTTTTATAGAGAAATATTTAAGGAATTTAACAGACCGAAAGTCACATACATAGATAGTTATATATATAAAGCGTGTAATGAAATGGAATTGAAATTGCAAGATTGCATTGCATTTTTTGCAAAAAAAAAATGGTTGCAAGATATCAAAATCAACAATACAGGACGTAGCCACGAGAGGGGGCAGGACCCCCCCCCCCCAAAGGCAAGGCTCATAGATGAGTAATGGTAAAGTGAAGCCTTTTCTTATGGCAAACTAACGTAATTAAATATATTTCATATTTTTAATCACATATTATGTTCTTTTTTTAATTTTTTGAAGTACCTATATTTGTTTTAATAAAAAAAATCGCACTAAATATTTGCTTTGTGGACTGACCCCCCCCCCCCCCCCATGAAAATTTTCTGGCTTTGCCACTGAAAGCATAGAATAATAATAAATTACAGTTAGCATTTGAAAAACATGTTAAGGTAGTAGTTTTGCGACAATACTAGCAAAAAGTTAATGCTAGAGTATATAGAACAGACAATAAGGATTCATAATTCATAAGCCCAAAATTTTTTGCTATTTATGTACCACTACTAGCCAATTCCGTGCTCGTTTGACAAATCTGGCAACACTGTCCGAGTTTGTATTTATTTTATCATAGAAATTTCAGATAAAGTACATTATAAAGGGAGATTTATAAAACAAAAAGTTCTTAAAAGCGATTGGAAGCAGTTGCGATAATGGCTGAAGCGAAAAAACGTCAAAAAATTACTAAAGTTAACCCACGTTTTAGGTTAAATAAATCCGCTGTTGCCAGCTTGTTTTTAGTGTAAATTTTTCATTACACATTTTTCATTATTTATTAATTATTATCTCAGAAACTGTGTTGTAACTATGAATTAAAATTTTCTTAAAATATGTATTAGTTATTGTTAAATGCTGGTTTAATTTTTTATAACAATGGTAAGAAGAGTTTCTTAATTATAATTAAATATGTATGTAAACTTTCCGATATCCCGTATAGTGCAATGTATAAGAGCCTGAAAAACTCTAATTTTGGAATTTAATATCTCTGGAACTATAATGTTCATAAATTTCGTTTTGCCATCAATCGATGCAGAAAGATTTAAATAATGTTTTTTCTAAATTTCAAAAAAATCCTTAGAAAACCCATCTGGTGAAACAACTAACTTAAATTAACATAAATTTCATTCGAGATCAAAAATAAAAAAATATTCGTTTTTTGTTGATATGGCCAAGTATAGTAATCATGCATGAAAAAAGTGCTTTTTTGCTTCGTTAGAACAAGGCGTTGTGAATTTACTATTAATTGAAATTGATTAAATAAGATCGCTTTCTTTCTTAAGTATCGACAGAAGTATCTCTCAAGACAATCGGTAGGGAAAACTCATCTCTTGAATTTTAAGGATTATTTTTATGATCATTATAAATTCAGTAAAAATTATTGGTACCCTCTACAGTTTTGAAATAAATTATCTTTTCGGATATTCAAATTTAATATGCCTACGACTACAGTACTGGGACTGGCGACAAAGGCTCGCTGCAGAGGCCCAGGACTCCGAAAACAATTATTATAGTAGTATCGAATAAATAATTATATTATTAAATAACTTAATGCCTTAGGAGAATGTCATTCAAAAAGAAAACTAAGGATTTTAAAGGATTTATTTATATGATACTATTGATTGTTTTATTATAAGATGAGAATTCAATGGTAAAATGGGCATTGGAAAAAATTATTATACCAAACTTTTTGACTTAATAATATATCAAAGTTTAAATTAGTGATCTTTTTCAAGATTCGGTGCGCTGTTGGCAGTTTCGTTGAATAAATAATTTGATGATAAATATCTGAATCTTATTTTTAGTTCGATTTAACATTTTCTTACTTAGAGTCAAAAGCCTAACAAAATAATAGAAATTAAGAAATTATCTAATAGTCTGAATACGTATGGACTTGTTTTTGGAATCCTTGCAATGATTTAGCTCTAAAGGAATAGAGATCATTGTATCTCCATCATTTTTCGTCTTTTTCTTGGATCAGATTCTAATGAAACAATCGCTTATTCGTGCATTTATTAAATAATAAAAAGTGAAAACTTATTTACGTTAGTGACGTCTTTATAATTAATCTATATAATAAAAATGAATTTCTGTTTCTTCGTAAGCGCAGATCTCTCAAATACCTGGACCGATTTGGCTAATTTTTTTTTAATGTTCGTAATAGTCCAGTTCAGGTTAATATGTAAAAAAAAAAGAAAAGTTTCGGAAAAGTTGATCCGGAAAATTGGAAAATTCAGGATAGCCAACATAGCTTGCCAAACAATAAAATAACTAAACTAGCAAAAAAAACAAGTGTTGGCGACCCTGTTTGTAAGATTTTTGAGTCTCAGTCCAAAATACTTTTGTCATTCATTCTCAATAGTTCTAACCACATTATCGTTGAAGAAGAATTTAATACTGAATTTTTACAAAAATTAAGTACATTTTTATTGTATAGATTATTTTATTTTATTTGATTTTCTCAAATTCTAAATATTTATTTTTTCCAAACTGATAAATACAATATGATAATTATTTTTCTAATTCACACTCATGGAGCAAATTTCAGCTGTTTAGCTAAAACTTTTCAAATTCCCTCAATATGACGATTTTTACCTGATTTATTGAATTTTTACAATTCAATGTACAATATCAAAGTTTTTTATGAGAAAAAAAAATAAAAATGGGAATAATCGAGAAATTTTCGTTTTTTGCGAAAAAACTAATTGAAGATAGGTTTGAAAATTTTTTATCTATTTTTTTTAAAGTACATTTAAAAAAAAATTTTTAAAAATAAAAACGTCCCGATAAGTAAATTTTTGAAAAAGTTATGGTTATTTAAAAAAGCTATTTTTTTTTCAAAAATTCCTAACTTCTTTTGGGTTAGGTGAAAAAATTTGAAAAATTCTGAAAACCTTCTTTAATAGGGTAGAAAAAATTTAAAAAAGTTTCAGCCAAGCTTTTGATTATATATATAGATAAAAAATATTTAATTTAAAATAGAATATGTTATTTAAAAATCATTTTTCTAAAAATCTCACCTCATCCTTTTTCTATTGTATTTAAAACCCTCAGCCATTTGAAAAGAACAAAGCCTTTTGGCTTTTGTATTCGAGCTCATTCATTCATTTCAATATTATTTATTTATTTCAAAGTTAATTATAAAGGATTATTGAAACTATACTACTAACTGAAAGGAATTAATTAGCTTTTGGAATTTCTTTAAAAATATATTTTAAAGATTAAAACCAAAATTCAATTAGCCCGTAAAATTCTTTAATGAAAACAAAATCATTTGAAAACCCATTGTTATATTGTTTTGAAATCTAGGAAATTTCAGCCTATTGAAATTATTAAAAAACCTATTTTGAGCCTAATTAAACCTAAATTTTCTATAATCTAATAATAAACTTTAAAGGTTTATTATTTTTAATTTTTTAATTGGATAATTCTCCCCAAAATACGATTTTTACCTTATTTATTGAATTTTTACAAGACAAAAACTTTATTTTAATTTAAGTTGAAAGGTTCTTTTTGCTGAATAATTGAGTAGCAGAAGGGGACAATAAAATATTGTCATCTGCTGGAAAATAAATTTTTTAAATTCATTCATAAAGAGATATACTTTGTCCTCTTCATCAATCTATTACAATTGATTCACAAGAGTTGATATATATATGAAAGTGTTCTTTACACGTGTATAAAGTCCTCGAAAATATATCTCTTAAATTCATTTTTCTAGCGGAAGACACAGTCTTTTATTGTATACTTTAAATTTATTTTAAAATAATATAAATATAAATTTTGAACAAGCTTTCGTTCTTGAGTAACGAAATTCAAACAAACCATCTAACATTAGAAAAAAATCATGTTTGAAGATTATTTATTAACATGAAAATTGTAATGGCTTGAGCAGTGTTTTATACACGAATCTTTTTATAGATATCACACCTGTGGCATGTAAAAAAATATTTTTTTCTAGTAAACAACGCCAACGCCTCTCTGGGGGAGGGGTAAAAGCAAACAAACAAGATGCCCGATAATAGCTTTTTGGAAATCTTTCAACTGTCAATATTATTTTTGGTTAAAGGAACAATAATTATAAACCTGGCCCAAAATTTAGATATACCAATCGGAGCACCAAACAGACATATGTTGCTAATATAGATTCGATACGACCAGTGGTTTAGGCTTGAAGCATAAGAGTTAGTCACAGTAACGTGTGGTCGGGTCAGCTATTATCTATATAAATTTTAACCCATAAAACGAGACGCTTCCCAGCCAGGAGCTAGTGGACGCCGGGCCGAAGGCCCGGGGGTCAGCTAGTTAATAATAAACTTAAATATAAAATAAATTGTTAATTTATACCCATATTATAACATTGATTTAATACCTGAATAAAATCATTCCAAAAATGATGTTTCCTTTTATTTTTTTTTTGAACCAAAAGATGTAAAGCTAGAAAGCCCAAAATCAAATTAGCTCCCTGTATTGGAAATATAAACATTTTAGCACAAGAACGAACTTTCTTCGACTTTTCGTTCTAAATTATCGTGGGTATCTGAATCCAGACAGACATACAAAATGATTTTTTTCATTTTTTAAAAACAAAAAAGAAAAAAATGAAAATTTTCCCTTCATCTAATATAAGAATAGAATTTTATAGTTTAAAAGAAATTGTATGTAAAGATTCAATTTCTTCTCTCCGGGAGCGAATCAACTAGAAATTGCACAGAGTTTTATTTTTTTTCTCATTAGATATTTATTCAAATCTATTGAAATTTCATATCACTGTGTTATTTTCATTTATTTTTTATATCAAATAATTATTTTAAAGAAATTTACATTTTAAAGGGTAGTTTATTTGAAGTCCAATTTGAAAAAACGCTAATAACTCTGTTGAAAATTTAAAAAAAAATATGAAATTAATAGATATTATAAAATAATTAATTATCAATCTTTTAATACTATTTTGAACGAAATGGATTTATACTTTTCGAGAAAATCGTAAAAAACCCCGAATACCGTCTATGAAAGGACGTTTTAGAAGCATTTTAAAATTCACCTTCATGTCAAGCTGTGCCTTTTCCAGATTAGACTAGGGTAAATAAATTCTCACTTTTTTAATTATTTAATAAATGTGCGAATGAACGATTGTTGATTGGGGGCTGGTTGCCAAACCTACGGATGTTTATATATAATACATATAATCGAATATTTAAATTATTTTTTATTTATTATAGTAAATATTCTCACATTTAAATATAATAAAAGATATTACACTAGATTATATTGAATGGGCTTGATGGAATAACGTGATCCCGATGCAGAGAGACCTGTCTCAATCTCACCATAAAAAAGGATAAAAGATGTATAAATGAGAAAGAAAACTATCTTATTTTATCGATTTAATCTAATGTGAAGGTATAAGTAATCATTCTAATATAAGAAAATAGCTTTTCAATTAAGAATTTCGTAGTTTAAATTAAATGTTATGAAAACATACAGTTTCTTCACTGTGGCAGCGAGTCGACTAGAAATGGCAAAAGGGTTTATTTTTTTCCTCATCACATTTCAATTCAAATGAAATTGAAATTTCATATCTATGAAATATTTTCTTTTAACTTTTATATCAAATAGTTTTTATTAGAAATTTTTCATTTTAAAGGGTAGTTTATTTGACCGCTTATTTGAAAAAACGCTAATCTACATCACTACCTTGGAACAATTGTTAAAAACAAAAAATTAATAAATATTATAAAACAATCGATTATTAATAATTATATTCAATTTTGAATGAAGTTGATTTATTAGTTCTTCAGAAAATGGTAAAAAAGCTAGATAAACTGTAACAAATGACTTGCGACCCACCCTCTTGATAGAACAAACCAAAGTAATTATAAATGAAATAGAAATCCATCTTATTTTACCGATTTCATCTTACTGAAGGTTCACAGTATAAGTATTATATAAGAAAATAGCATTTTGATTAAGAATTTTCAAGTTTAAAAGAAATTGTATGAAAAGATTCAATTTTTTCTCTCCGGGAGCAAATCAACTAGAAATGGCCAACAACTTTATTTTTTCCCCTATTAGATATTTATTCAAATCTATTGAAATTTCATATCTGTGGGTTATTTTCATGTTTCTTTCATATAAAATAATTATTATTAGGAAATTTGCATTTTAAAGGGTAGTTTATTTGAAGTCCAATTTGAAAAAACGCTAATAACTCAATTGAATTTTTTTTTTAAATATCAAATTATTAGATATTATAGAACACTTAATTATTAACTATTTAATTTAATTTTGAACGAAATTGAATAAGTACTTTTTGAGAAAATGATCAAAAACGATTTGAGCCGTCAAAAAACGATGTTTTTTTAAAGCACGAGATGGGTTTGAAAAAAGTTAAAAAAGTCATATGAAACGAAACATTGTCTTGTGACATGGAGGTGAATTTTAAAATGCCTCTAAAACGGCCTTTCATAGACGGTATTCGGGGTTTTTGACAATTTTCTCAAAAAGTACACAATCGATTTCGTTCAAAATAGTATTAAAAGATTGATAATTAATTGTTTTATAATATTTATTAATTTCATATTTTTTGAAAAATTTTCAACCGAGTTATTAGCGTTTTTTCAATATGGACTTCAAATAAACTACCCTTTAAAATTCAAATTTCTTTAAAATAATTATTTGATATAAAAAATAAATAAAAATAACACAGAGATCTTAAATTTCAATAGATTTGAATAAATATTTAATGAGAAAAAAATATAACTGTTTGCCATTTCTAATTGATTTGCTCCCGGAGAGAAGAAATTGAATCTTTTCATACAATTTCTTTTAAACTATAAAATTCTTAATCAAAATGCCATTTTCTTATATAATAGAAATACCGTGAACATTCAGATAGATGAAGTCGATAAAATAAGATCGATTTCATTCTCATTTATAATTATTTTGGACTGTTATATCCAGAGGATGTCTCGCCATCAGACACCTTATTTGTCATTGATTCAAGTCCATTCATTCTACAATATTGGAATATTTTTTAACGGGCAAACTAGTGATCTTTGACATTTTACTTATATGAACTTTTCTGTTTGAAATGAAATCTTGTTTAATAAAGATCATAATATAAATTTTTGTGACTCAAAGGGTTAGGCCGTGATGGTGAAATTTTAGTGGAAAGTTAGATAAATCCTTCTCTAGAGGCTTAGATATTCTACAAATTCAAAAACTCTAATGAACAAACATTTTAATATTTTAATTTACTAAAATTAAGTTCATTATCTATAATTAGGTCCGATGACTATTTAAATATCTAGAGACGATTATTCTTTTTCTTCTTCTGCATTGTAATTTTCCAGGGGAAATTTTTCACATGGGTGGTTTCCCATTGCCTTCTCCTGAAAGGATTAGATTATATCTGTTCAAATATTTGGAGCGAGTCGGGCTTATACCCGGGCAGCTTGATTAGAACGAATATAGAGAGGTTTAAACTTTCAAAATTAAATTTTTTTTCTCAGATAAGTAAACATTATTTTACAAAAATAAAAGCGGTTTTGTATAAACGGTGCCCCTTATGATACCATGTGAAATTTTTGTTGATATCCGTGTCATCAACCAAATTCAATATTTTTTGATTCAAAAAATTACCTGGTCAATTCACTGGGCCTGAATTTTTGTATTGAAAAATATTTACAAATACTTATAACTCGTAAACTATAGATTTTAGAAATTTCTCTCATATTAACTTTTCTGATTGAAATTAAATGTAAATTATATGCATTTGTGTACCTCAAAGGGTTAGGCAGAAACGGTGAAATTTAAGTGAAAATTTAGATAAATACTCACTACAAAACTCCTTGCCTCTCTTAGAAAAATAGAAACTCTATTATTACGAGGTATCACATATGTATTTTTCATTAAATTATTTCATTACTTCCAAAATTTGTCAATTCTACTAAAAAGTTAGTTGATCTCTTAACGGATTAGCGAAATTGAAACCTTGTGGTGATATTCAGCTGGCCGGTTGCCGCCCCTAGGAAAACTCCGGCCCTAACTACGCCAATGGACGCGACCACCCCATTTTGAGTCACTAAATTTAAAACGACAATGACAAATCAAATATTATATTAGGCAACGACCAAAAGTAAATTCAAAATAAGCTGATGTGGGCATTCGCATGACTTTACCATCCACCTGGCCCCTCTTTCCTATTTTTGAACCCCTCCTCTTCTGAGTCACTATCAATTTTACATTATGAGACATTTTCATAAGGTCATATAGGGGGCATAAGCGAAATTTCGTACTAATCGATCAAACGGTTTAGGACTTATATTGATAATTTTGTTTTTGAGCCCCCTCCCCGCCTAATTTTAGTCACCGAAAAAATTATTACTTTCTTTTTTAATTTTAGGACCGTTTTATAGCTATTTCTATTTTTCTTTTTTATAATTTAAATTTTAACCCCTCCCCCCGCCCTTAATTTTTGGTCCGATTTCAACTAAAATCTAATCAGTTCTTAATCTCAATGTACAAAAACTACATGGGTAATTTTATTTTGATATTCATATTACTTTTTGAGCTAGAGTGTAGGTAGTACACAAAATTTGGTAACATTATATTACGTACATACTAACAGACAAAACAATTAATATCTCAAAAAAGTTAATTTTTTGAGGTTCATTCATCAGAGCTTTTTTGTAGATAAAATAGCCAAGGTTTCGCTCAATTTATATTATCTAAATATTTTAACCAGTTTTTGAGATATTTCGTAAAAAGTAAGCAAAAAGTCTTCATTAATAAAATGGAGGGAGGGGGTAATTTAAATTAAACTGGAGGGGAGTGGGTATTTTGATTAAACTCGGCGGGGTGGGGGGGGGAGGTTCCAAGAAGCTAGGGGTTAGTGGGCTCTCTCGTATAATAGATATGTTTAAAAAAGATTTGGTTTACCATAAAATATAGTAAATGTTTTTATGATTTACTAGTAAAAATGTTAGTTTTTCTATATAACTATACCTATATATAATCTAGGATAACAAAAATTTTATCAATCAAAATTGGGTCGCGAATGAAAAAAGTTTTAGAAAGGCTGAATTAGGGAAACTGATTTTTACTTCTATTAGCCAAGTATTAGATTAAAGATAAAATTTTCATTTTTTTTCTATTTTGCCCACTCTATTGAAAAATGAGATAAATCATTTTGTCTCTTAGTCTGGACTCAGATACCCATGATAATTTAAGATCGAATAGTCTTGAAAAGTTCACTCTTCTGCTAAAATGTTTGTATTTCTAAGGCAGAGATTAGAAAATGTTAAATCGAAATGAAAATAAGATTTAGATATTTATTATCAAATTATTAATTCACCGAAACTGCAAACAGCGAAACGAGTCTTGAAAAAGTTTCACTTCTCCTCCAATTTAAAGTTCGATACATAGATAAATGATATACAATGATATAAATGATATACATGATATATACAGTCGAGAACCAGTGGCTACAATACTGCAAGACCCCGCATCACTACTCAAATTTTTCGGATTTATTATTTGTTAATTATACTAAAATTGTCACTATTTAAATTAGAATAAAAATACACTGACACAACATATACAATTATATTCTAGGAAAAAAAAGAATTTTGTAGTTTAAATTAAATGTTATGAAAACATACAGTTTTTTCACTGTGGCAGCGAGTCGACTAGAAATGGCAAAAGGGTTTATTTTTTTCCTCATCACATTTCAATTCAAATGAAATTGAAATTTTTTTTTTTTTTTTTTTTTTTTAATGCAATCGAATGCAAGAAGGGGTGCACCAGCAAAGGTGTAGCCCCTATGGATCTCGAAAGACCCTTGCATTACCGAAGAGAAGGGAAAAGTTGATTAAGTGAGAGGGTGTAGACGTAGGTGTCTATGCACCCTGGTTTTTGAAGGTTTGAAGATCATAGGTGCTGGGAAAGATAGAGGCTGGGAGAGAGAAATTTCATATCTATGAAATATTTTCTTTTAACTTTTATATCAAATAGTTTTTATTAGAAATTTTTCATTTTAAAGTGTAGTTTATTTGACCGCTTATTTGAAAAAACGCTAATCTACATCACTACCTTGGAATAATTGTTAAAAACAAAAAATTAATAAATATTATAAAACAATCGATTATTAATAATTATATTCAATTTTGAATGAAGTTGATTTATTAGTTCTTCAGAAAATGGTAAAAATGCTAATAAACTGTAACAAATGACTTGCGACCCACCCTCTTGATAGAACAAACCAAAATAATTATAAATGAAATAGAAATCCATCTTATTTTATCGATTTCATCTTACTGAAGGTTCACAGTATAAGTATTATATAAGAAAATAGCATTTTGATTAAGAATTTTCAAGTTTAAAAGAAATTGTATGAAAAGATTCAATTTTTTCTCTCCGGGAGCAAATCAACTAGAAATGGCCAACAACTTTATTTTTTCCCCTATTAGATATTTATTCAAATCTATTGAAATTTCATATCTGTGGGTTATTTTCATGTTTCTTTCATATAAAATAATTATTATTAGGAAATTTGCATTTTAAAGGGTAGTTTATTTGAAGTCCAATTTGAAAAAACGCTAATAACTCAATTGAATTTTTTTTTTAAATATCAAATTATTAGATATTATAGAACACTTAATTATTAACTATTTAATTTAATTTTGAACGAAATTGAATAAGTACTTTTTGAGAAAATGATCAAAAACGATTTGAGCCATCAAAAAACGATGTTTTTTTAAAGCACGAGATGGGTTTGAAAAAAGTTAAAAAAGTCATATGAAACGAAACATTGTCTTGTGACATGGAGGTGATTTTTATAATGCCTCTAAAACGGCCTTTCATAGACGGTATTCGGGGTTTTTGACAATTTTCTCAAAAAGTACACAATCGATTTCGTTCAAAATAGTATTAAAAGATTGATAATTAATTGTTTTATAATATTTATTAATTTCATATTTTTTGAAAAATTTTCAACCGAGTTATTAGCGTTTTTTCAAATTGGACTTCAAATAAACTACCCTTTAAAATTCAAATTTCTTTAAAATAATTATTTGATATAAAAAATAAATAAAAATAACACAGAGATCTTAAATTTCAATAGATCTGAATAAATATTTAATGAGAAAAAAATATAACTGTTTGCCATTTCTAATTGATTCGCTCCCGGAGAGAAGAAATTGAATCTTTTCATACAATTTCTTTTAAACTACAAAATTCTTAATCAAAATTCTATTTTGTTATTTTAGGTTAAAAATAAAATGAGAGAGTCTTCTGTTTTTTAAATAAAATAATTTTTAATTATTTCTAGAGACTATAGTTTCGAAGGCATGCCTTCATCATCAGTCTATCACAAATATTTCAAATTAGTTACAAATTAAGATTTATACATTGAAAATTTTGAAAAATATATAATGTCTTTTTCTTCATGTTTCCTCTTGGGAGATTAGAATATAACTGGAGCAATATCTGGGTTACTCTTTTGTTTAGGCATTTTCTAAAGAGTTTTACCTGAATGAACGGAATGTTTTTAAAAACGGGTCATTGATAATTTCTAGTTTTTCATTTAAAGATTCAATTGGGCTTTTTTCCAAGGATTTTAAAATTTCAATGGATTCTTTTAAAGAAAGAATTAAGGGGTCATTGACTTCTTTGATCAATTTAATTTTGGATTGATCTGGAAAACTATGATTATTAGCATTTAAATGCTCTGCAAATGCATAATTTTCATATTTTAATTTGTAGGCTCTCTTGTGTTCATTGATCCTAATGGATAAATTTCTTTCCGTTTTTCCTATATAAGTTGCATTGCAATCTTGGCATGTCAATTTATATACACCGGATTTTTCCTTTTCCGGAATTTTATCTTTAATTTGATTTAATTCACTTCCTAATGTATATGGTGATCTAAAGATTGTCGCGTCCCCTAAAGATTTTAATTTATGCTTTATTTTTTCGGACATCTTACCATAATATGGTAATATTAGTTTTGGCAGATCTTTAATTTGGGAATTTTGTTAATAGATTAAATTTAAATTTGATTTTTGAATTTTACCTTTTAATATTTGATCTATTAAATTGCTTTCATAACCATTATTTATAGCTATTTCTTTGATTATCTCTAGTTCTGTTAAAAAATGCTCTTTCTTTAATGGGATACTATTTAAACGGTGGATCATTGAATGGAATGCTGCTAATTTATGTGACATTGGTCGACAATCCATGTTGTGAATTACGGTATCTGTAGATGTATCTTTCCTATAAATTTCGAATGTGTGTTTATTTTCTTCAATTTTAATTTTAAGGTCTAAATAATTTAATGTTTTTTCTTTTTCTTTTTCTACGGTAAATTTGATTTTTTCATGTAATGAATTTATATGTTTTATGAATTTATTGAGAATTCTTTCAGTCCCTGTCCATAAGACAATCACATCGTCAACATATCTATAATAATATTTGATATATTGAGAGAATTCGCACTTTATATTTAAAAATTGTTTTTCGAAATGTTTTAGAAAAATTTCGGCAAATAATGGTAAAAAAAATGATACAATTTTGATGGCTGTATATGTATATAATTAAATAATGGAGAGGGATTCAGCCAATGGGTAGCTTCTGCTGAATAAAAACTCCCAATTATAGAAAACGTTTCGGCTTTAATTAAATAATGCCATCATCAGTTCCTAAGAGAGTATTAGCGACACAATTAATTTTATAAATAAATTGTCCGCAGGCAGAGTTGTTGTGGATTTTATCATAATATACAAAATTATATGAATTACAAAATGGTACATAAATCTATGTGCTCTCACTTGATATACGCAACTGTACACGTTGCGTATATCAAGTGAGAGCATACCAAGATTTATGTACCATTTTGTAATTCATATAATTTTGTATATTATGATAAAATCCACAACAACTCTGCCTGCGGACAATTTATTTATAAAATTAATTGTGTCGCTAATACTCTCTTAGGAACTGATGATGGCATTATTTAATTAAAGCCGAAACGTTTTCCATAATTGGGAGTTTTTATTCAGCAGAAGCTACCCATTGGCTGAATCCCTCTCCATTACTTAATTTTATAAAAAAATGTTTTGTTTTCTTGAATTATCTAATGACTTCATATTCTTATAATTTGTAATTTTTTTTAATTGCCTGAAGAAGTCGAAAAATATACGACCAAAGGTGTTGCAACTTTTTGAAATTTAGCTTTTAATTATATTCTTAAGTCCAAGATCCCAATATCCAGCCTAATTATTTACAATTTTCTCTAAAGTTTTTATTGTAAAACTATCTATTGCTAGTTTAGCTTGATGAATTTATATTTTTCTCGGGGAAAAGAGCTTTCTGATGTCGATGGACTTGGAGTGGAGGGCACTGCAGGTTGAGGTTGAGGTTGAGGTTGAGGCCCTCCAGGGCACGGGCGCACGCTAAGCTCTATCGATTGGACTCGCGTGTCCGGGCGTGCTCTCCGCTCTTGCTCCTGTCTACACTCTACTTTATACTTGCACTTTTTACCCTTTCCTTACAACTCCTACCCATTACTTTATAGCTACTACGATTTTCACGCATTTGTATTATAGATATCAATCCTAAATCGATATTTTCGATAATTAACAATTTTCATTTCTTAAGATAGTTGTCCCGCCAAATGCATTTTCTTAGGATTTTTTTGAAATTTAGACAGATTACACTGTTCGACAAAAAATTTCCCCGAAAACCTAACAATGGATTCCAGTAGAGTTTTTAAGCTGATTATCATGCAATTTCCCGATTTTTACAACACGTCAGAGTTTTGAGATATTATCGATCAAAATGATAAAAAAGGCCATTTTGACCTATTTTAGAGTCCCATTAGATAATTAAACAGCAATATTTGAAATCAAAGTATTTTGTTGTAATAGAAAACAGATTCCTCTTTGATTTTCAAATTACCAATTGTTTTTAGCTCAATTAGAATTCGAGTTATAACTAAAAAAACTATAACTACGTGATTATAAAAAACATAGATAAAAACAGAAGGTCTTAGTTTTTTAGTTATAACTCAAGTTCTAATTGAGCTAAAAACAAGTGGAAATTTGAAAATCAAAGAGTAAGCTGTTATCTATTACGTTAATGAAATATTTTGATTTCAAATATTGCTGTTTAATATTTAATGGGACTCGAAAATAGGTCAAAATGGCCTTTTTCGTCATTTTGACCGATAATATCTCAAAACTCTGACGTGTTGTAAAAAATTGGGAAATTGAATGATAATCAGCGTATAAAACTCTACTATAATCCATTGTTAGATTTACGCGGAGAAATTATTTGTCGAACAGTGTTATTATTTAAATACTTCTGCATCGATTTTTATAAAAAACTAATTCAACATTAAACAATAACCAATACATATTTCAAGACAATTTTGATTCATAGTTACAACACGGTTTCTGAGATAATAAGGAAGTACCTAGAGGCACCGAGCGATGCTCGGTAACTTCTTCCTTCAGTTAAAAGCTTTATTTTAATATTATTTTTAATTTAAAATTCTGATAAAAAGATCGATTTTTATTTGAGAGCCGCTTTCAAATTAAAAAAATACAAAAATTATTAATAGTCGCCCAATGTAGCCTCCCACCCACCTCCACCCCGCTCGACCCCACCCCCGAAACCTCTCCCTGCCCCCAGATTCCCCACCACTGCGCCCCACCTTCTGCACCTGTTTTGATTCAACTATATGATTCATTTTTATTCATCCAATTAATAAATAAAATCAATCAAAATGTGTTGTTTTTTCAGAAAATTGAGACCTGCTTATGCGAAATATATTTTTAAATAAATTCTTGATTATTTTTTATTCTATTAAATGAATAAAGTTCTTTATAAAAACAATTATAAAACGTTTATTAATATTTCTAACGTTTAGGGAGAACAAAATATGCTAAAATCCTCAATCACAATACTTCTTCAAGGCCTTTTAGAACAATGAAACAAACAACCCATTGTCTGTCTGGGTATAAAAGGAAAAGGGAGACCTTTTTTAAAACCCTAAGAATGGGATTTGTCTACCTGAGAATAATTAATTTGATTACGAAAAAACCCATCAAAAACAATTTTGTCGAAGATGAGACCGTGACAGATCGAATTGTCACCCCAAAAACCCCCTAACCCGTGAATTTCATCAAAATCGGTAAAGCCGTTTTCAAAATAGAACTAAGATTCAAATATATAAACAAACATATATACAAACAAATAAATATATATACAAACAAATAAATATACAATTTTTGCTCGTTTAATAAGAGTAGATAAATCGAGTGGTGAACCGCGGCCCAATATGCTGTACACCTATTCCACTTGTACTTCCAAATATTTCCAAGTACTTCCAAATATTTCCAAGTACTTCCAAATATTTCCAAGTAATTCCAAATATTTCCAATCACTTCCAAATATTTCCAAGCACTTCCAAATATTTCCAAGTACTTCCAAAATACTTCCAAAGAACACCTACTTCCAATCGCGGATCACCCCTCGGAATAAATAATGAAAAATGTATAAAAAAATTTACACTAAAAACAATTTGGCAACAGCGCATTTATTTAACCACCGAAAGAGGCATTTGAAAATGTTCCATCGCATAAATTCTTAGCTTCGATGCAAATTTTTAACTTCTGACACCATGTAAAAGCTCATAAAAAGTTCTGAAATAGCTTTAATAAACACGTTTATTCAATCTAAAAATCATACTAATACATTTATATAATAACAACAAAACTACAATAATCACGGCTAACTTAATCTCTACATAACGTAGGCGTTGATTACATTTGTTAAAAAATAACAAAACGATTTCTAAAGAAATTTAAAATGTATTTTATCTGTCATTTTTAACCGACTTCAAAAAAGGAGGAGGTTCTCTATTCGATTGAATTTTTTTTTTTTTTTTTTTTTTTTTTGTGCCTATGTTACCTCATATCTCCGCCAATTGTCAACCGATTTTGAAAATTTTTTTTGCATTGGGTCCAGTCTAGCTTCCGATTGGTCCCATTTTTTTTTCGATTTTTTTCATAGGTATTAGACCTTTTTTATTAGGTTTGTTTAGGTTTGTTTAGACCTAACCTCTTTGTTTATGAACCGATTTCGATGGTTCTTTTTTTATCCGAAAGGGGGTGTCTTAGGGATGGTGTCATATTAATTTGGTCAAGTTCTGATGATATAATCACTATTAATAACATCACTAAAAAGAGAAAAATAAAAATTTTTAAGAAAAAAATAAAAACCGACTTCAAAAAATTAAGTGCAACAAATATAAAAATACACTAAAAGGTATAAAATAATTATTATCTTATTTAGTTACAACTAAACGACGAAATATTAACACGAAATTACTTTTTGAAGTTGGTGCCAAACATATACTTTTATGAATCGCACTCGACGGATCTTACTTAGTACGTTTGGCGGGTACGCTCGCTTATAGGTATAGTTTGTTTGGCACCGACTTTAAAAAGTAATTTCGCGTTAATATTTCGTCGTTTAGTTAGTAAATAAATAAGATAATAATTATTTTATACCTTTTAGTGTATTTTTATATTTGTTGCACTTAATTTTTTGAAGTCGGTTTTTATTTTTTCTTAAAATTTTTATAATATAAAAATATTCAATCTCTTACAATGGTGCCAAATTTGTCAAACGAGCATGGATTGGCTAGAATTGGTACATAAACAGCTAAAAGTTTTGGGCTTATGAACTATGAATCCTTTTTGTCTGTTCTATATTTTCTAGCATTAACTTCATAATTCATAAGACCAAAACTTTTTGCTGTTTATGTACCACTACTAGTCAATCCCGTGCTCGTTTGACAAATCTGCCAACACTGTCCGAGCTTGTATATATATTATCACCGAAATTTCAGATAAAGTACATGATCAAGGTAGATTTATAAAACAAAAAGTTCTTAATAAGCGATTAAAAGCTGTTGCGACAATGGTTGAAGCGAAAAAACGTCAAAAAATTACTAAAAGTTAACCCACTTTTTAGGTTAAATAAATGCGTTGTTGCCAGCTTGTTTTTAGTGTAAATTTTTCATTATTTATTCATTAGTATCTCAGCAACTGTGTTGTAACTATGAATTAAAATTTTCTTAAAAAATGTATTAGTTATTGTTTAATTTTGGTTTAGTTTTTATAACAACGGTAAGAAGAATTTCTTATTAAATTGAAAGTTTTGCCGAGGTAGCAGAATTTTTATATATTGAAGGAGACAATAAAGAGTGTACTTCTGCTGGAATTATAAATTTTATTTATTTCTAGTTATAAATAAATAAAATTTTTAATTCCAGCAGAAGACACACTATTTTATTGTCTCCTTCAAGAGCTTCTTAATTATAATTAAATATGTATGTAAACTTTCCGATATCCCATAGAGTGAAATGTATAAGAGTATGAAAGGCTATCTTTGGAATTTAATATCTCCGGAACTATATTGTTCATTAATTTCGTTTTACCTCGAAAGACTGGAACTCGCTCCCTCCACCATCTTTCCCGCGACTTATAACCTTCAGCTATTTAAGACCCGTATCCACAGATACCTTCGACCCCCGCCCAATCCATAAAATTCTTTCTTCTTCTTTTCATGATGGAGGGGCCAACCCAGGCCTTTAGGGGTTGCACCTTTTTGGTGTAACTCCTTCTCTCATCATTATCATTAAAAAAAAACGATGAAGTAGAATTTAAATAATAATGTCTAAATTTCAGAAAAATCCTAAGAAAACCCATATGAGGAAACAACTACTTTAAGAAGATTATAAATATAGGTACATTAGAAGTATGATCGATAAAATGAAGTTATATTTTATTATGGTTTCTGGAAGTAATTTCAGTGATTAAGCTTCTTTATAAGTTAATACACTTTGCGCGAAATAATCTTCTTCACTTTAAGCTTCTAATTAACACATGTCTCGGTTCTTACAACTTGTTTCATCCATTGGGGTCGTAATATCTATTCTTTGATCTTCCTCTGGTTCTTTGGGAGACAATCTTCAGACATTCTTTCCACATATCAGCCCAACATCGCCTTCGAACAATAACCCATTAAACTATATATTTTATTCCGTTTCGCTCCCCTGATAAAATGAATATGTTCAGAAAATATGATTAAATAAATTATGTGAAACCTACCTAGTATTTTATATTTTAAATTTTCAAAAGTTTCTAAAAAAAATTTTCAAAAATTTTCTTTACTTTATTTAAAATGTTTCACCAAGAACCTACACCATTCTCCCTTAACGAAATTAAATAAATCCTTGAAAATCCGTCCTCTCTTCTAAGTCTAAACCATTGAAGTGAGTAAATTAAGAATAATAATTATAATATAGAGGGAGTAAAAAAGACTTTTCCAGATGAAAGGCGCCTACATCTCGCTTTTTTCCAAAAGCCTAAAAAGTCTGTAGTTTTGTTGATAAATAGTCGTTTCTGAATAGCCTTTGTCAGGAAATACTGTCTTTACTTTCACGGATTTTACTTTTTAAGAAATTATAAATAATTTTTTACGAAACTATTTTACAATAAGAAAGGAAAGAGATATAATATAAATGATTAATTTTACAATATAGTAAAACAAAGAACCACAAAAAAAAGACATTTTATTTGAATATACAGAAAAACCTCGTTTATCCGGCCCTCATTTATCCAGACCTCCGGATTATCCAGATCAAATTTGTAGACATTTTTATTTTAATAAATGTTCACATAGATAATAATTTTTAACTCTGATAGCAAGAATGTAATTATTATTTCACCAAAAATGTATTTTTTTAACAATTCTATGTAATTTTGATATAAACATGTTTTTTTATCGTAAAATTCTCTTATTTGAGGATTTGTTTTGTTTTTATTAGCCATATATCCTAATTAGCGGATTGCCTTTGGTCCCAACTAGTCCGGATAAACGAGATTCTACTGTATAAGATTTTTACATTTTCTATAAAAAAAATATAAATATAATTTACTTGTATAACTCTTCTCTCTCAAATGTGACATTATAGTCTATTCATATAGCAATTGAATATAAGTTACATTTTAAGATTTTGAATCGTAAAATTTGTTCGGCGATCGGTCAGAATATTTTTATAAATAGAAATTGACCTCTCAACATTACAAGATGTGAGAGGTGCGAATTTGAAAGCCATAATTTCACTAGCTTTCAATTTATTTGTTACAAAGTTGTTCGGCTTAATATTAAAACCGTTAAGTATCTGGTATACTACTTGCCTTATAAAAATTAGACTCATATTATTCTCCAACACCTTGATATGGTAATCTTTGTTTTAACAATTTTGGCACGGGGTCCAACCGTTTTGTCAATTTTTATTTCACACCATCTATGAGAAAAAGTGAATCATAAAAGCTTAAGTTGGGATCGTCAAATTCTTTCAACCTAGTAGCGAAGAACCCGAAGTAAGATGAAATATAGTACAAATGAAGTCAAGGGGAAGATGACAATTTAGTATTAGCTTGAAAGCTTTTTCTACTCAAAGAGCATCATCTTCTTTATTAATCATTTCATTTTATCAGCCAATAGTTAGTTAGTTTTGTCTTTTACAGTCATGAGCAAAAAAATAATTGAATATTGTAGCTCTTGTTCAAAATCGAACTTGAATTTGAATTATTTTTTCATTTAGAGCTTTTTAATTTATTCAATTTTTTTGCACATATAAGAAAAATATTAAATTATAAAATAAAACTAATTAAAATCCTCCAAATTTAGGTCTGAATTTGATCTTGATTTATGACGTTGGTGCGCCTGTATTTAGGAGAAAAGAATGAAAGCTGCGTAAGAGCTAGGCGAGTCCAGTCGTTGATTAAATCATAGAATAAAGTAAATAAAAAGATTGAATGAATGCTCCATAGCATATGGGATGTAAGCCATCAAGTATGGATGAAAGGATAATTTTTACATAAGCTTTAAATAGGTAGAGAATAGAAAAGATAGAGTTTATCATATAAACATTCGAGTTTTCCAGATTTGCTGGCTCAGTTCCATTTTATTAATGTGATTTTGCTTTTTACTTTATCCAATGCGAGGCAAATAAAGTATTGGAATCGGTCTCGCGCCAAGCGCGACTCCACAGCGTCCTCAGGTAAAGACTACGGAACCCATGGTCTCAAACAAAGTCACAAATTATAGTATTTAATAAGGTTGTTTTAGCACGTGAAGGTTTTCCCAAAAACTACATGGCTCTATAATAAATATAATAATATAATCTAATAAATTGAATAATCACATGATATGTACATTTAAGTGAATAACATATTCATAAATAATTCAGAGCATGTATGGTAATGGTAAGCATTTTGATTAATTAGAACAATGTGCTTGCATTTCCTTAGAAAGTTTTTATAATATATTAGATGTGTCACTTGTTTTTAATTTTAATAATTCAATAATAGTCAGACGTGGGGTCAAATTGTATAGACATTAAATTGCCGTCGATAAATAGGCGTCGATCAATTGCCGACAATGATTTGTTGTCGATCAATAGGGTGTCGACTAATTGCCGTCGATGAATTGTTGTTGACAAACTGATCGTCGACCAATAGGATGTCGATGAATTGTTGTCGATGAATTGCCTTTGATGAATTGTTGTCGATGAACTTATAGTCGACCAATAGGTCATCGGTCAATTGTCCAGTCGATGAATTGTTTTCGATGAATTGTGTTCGATGAATTGTGTTCGATGAATTTTGGTCGATGACTTTCCCGGATCCCAAAATTCATGGTGTCTCGCCCAGAGGCCAAAAAGTGCGATTTTTTCATTTAGTGGCTGCGGGTGAATGGATGTTACCCTTTTTTTGGATGACGATTTTTTCCACACCGTTGAACTGATTGAAATGAAATTGACTTTTCTTAATATGTTTCCAAATGTCGGATTTAGGCCCGGCGCAAATTGAACCCAGGCGCATGTTAATCCCATTCCACGGCCAGCCTACGTTCCGTGGGTCTCGCGTGGATCGTGGTGTGCTAGTGTGAGTGGTGGATAGATAGAAAACTTGATAAATTCTTATTTAATTAAAAAAATAAAATAATAATAATTTTGAGCTCTTTATATATAAAGTGTAGATATGGCGTAGGTGTGGGCTGGGTTCAATACGCGCCGGGCCTAATTTTTCTAAGCCAAGTAAATATAAATAATTTTAGCCAAGTAAATATAAATAATTTTCATCCCATTTCACAGAGTTGTTTTATTTTCCAACTTTAATTTAAATTCTTTGTTGTTGGTGAAAAGCTTTTCTCCGAGCTCGTTCATCCTTCTTCATTCGAATCTGGATTTAGCGCCCGAGGTTACCATTTGTTCTCTCAATAATTGATCCTTAAGAGAGTCGTTTATTTTTAATAATAATAATATCTCTTTAATTTCTTATTATAATAACAACTAGCTGCAAGGCACGCCCCCTGGACTTGCAACCCACGAACCCCACCCTCATACTCCACTCCCACCCACCACACCCCCCAAAACCCACCCAGCACCCCTACCTCCCGTACCATGCACTCGTGCCCAACCCACACTCCACCCACCTCGGAAACCTCACCCTCACACCCCACACTCACCCACCACACCCCCGAAACCCACCCAGCTCCCCCACCTCACGCACCATGCACCCGTGCCCAAATCCCGCCCCCACACCACCACCCCACCACTCCATCCTGCACCCCACCCACCTCAGACCCCCACCCCCGTACCACCCCACTACGCCACTGGACTCTCACCTAAACCCCCACTCCATCAACCCTGCATCCCCCCCTAGCCCCCCCCCCCAACTACACCTCCTGGACCCCCGCTCAACCCTGGTTGAGTTTGGTCCAAGAGCAAGAATTTTCATTTTTGGACCCTCCCCCATTTTGAATGGTTAGTTTTTGCATTTCTAGCTCCCTAGAGGCCCACAGATTATGTATACAAAATTTGGTAGAGTTTGCTCCAAGGGCAAGAATTTACATATTTTTCATCCTCCCTTTTTTGGGTGGTTTTTTGGGGGAATATTTTTAAACAAACGTTGTCAGAAATCACATCTCCTACAACTTTGCTTATTATAAAATCTGCCGTAGAGTTAATAGTTTAGGAGTTATTTGATAATTTTCATTCGTGCCCCCCTCCAAACCCCCTTTTGGGGTCAAAATATCAAAACGTTATATAGCTAAAACGTAAGTTAGAAGACATCTGATGTAAAAATGAAATTTCATAATAATCCCTTCAGCCGTTTTGACGTGAATCGTGAGCAACTTTTCCGACGAGACCACTGAAACAGACAGACAGAGAGACAGACAGGAATTTTGTTGATGGTGTTTTCGTTCATAACTTTGCTTGAAACGTGTGCAACCAAAATTTGGCGTGATTTGGAGCAATGTACAGACAAAACCTAAATTATATATATATATAGATAGATAGATAGATAGTAATAGTTATTTCAGGATTTATTGAATGAAATTTTAAAAACTAATTTACAATATTGAAAAAGAGAAAACCTTCCTTTATGGTATTAGACGAATCTGGCTGCAGCTGTTAGAGGCCAAGGGTTTGCCCTTCGGGGTTTAATTAAATACCAGGGATGCTGAATAAAGTCCTGGGGATTTCCAAGGGTAGTCGTTGCTGACTGGTTTCCTTCTCCCTTTGAAACATCTTTCAACAACCTTAACAATCTATTTGGAAATTTGCTGTACTTATATAATAATCTAAGAGCAACTAAAATTTCTTACTTTCAGAACTATACTCATAAAGAGAGCTGGGTAAAATTGAAATACAATTTTATACGAAATTGTGGTTTTTGAAATATAATGAATAGTACCTTGAACACCGAGCGATCCTCGGTAATTTTTTGATTCTGTTAAAAGCGATATATTCATATTATTATTGAAGTCCATAGCATCCATATTATTTAATTAATTAAGTACGTTTGCAGGTATTTGGACAGGAAGGTGTAATCAAAAAATTGTCATTTATTTTTGCGACGTTTCGTCAAATTTATTCAGGCTTCATCAGGCTTCTCAATGAATATGATTAATATTAATATATAGTATAACAGATGTGCACATTTTTAGGAATAAAATCAATTGTAATTATTTCTCTTTTTTGTTCTGAACAATGATCAATTTATATAAAAAAATTATTATAATAAAAATCTTCTTTTTTTTATATAAATTGATCATTGTTCAGAACAAAAAGAGAAATAATTACAATTGATTTTATTCCTAAATATGTGCACATCTGTTATATATTATTATTAATCGTATTCATTGAGAAGCCTGCTGAAGCCAGAATAAAGTTGGCGAAACGTCGCAAAAATCAATGACAATTTATTGATTTAAACCTTCCTGTTCAAATACCTGCAAAAGTACTTAATTAATTAATATTATTTTTAATTTTAAATTCAGGTAAAACGGTCGATTTTTAATCGCAATCAAAATAAAATAATATTGAAAAGAAACTTAATTTATATTTTTACCAACGTTTCACCCACTATGGCCATCATCAAGACGTATCACTGCCCACAAAGTTTAGAATGTAATTGCAATTAAAAATAATAATATAATAATATATACGGAGGTTCTTTTGTAGATCCTTTTAAATCCTGAAGAAGGAGATACGATCCTTCGAATTGTTGGTTTTTTTAAGAGAATGAAATTGATATTCTAAAAAATTAGTTTATAGAAAAATACCTTTAATTAATTAAATTGGCAAATTCTAATATATTATAATATTTGTAAAGATCTTTTTGTGGGATTTAAAATTGAAAAACCAATTAATTATTAAAAGGAAATTGAATAAAAATATAATTATACATTTTTATCGAGACAACCACCTGTGAATAATTATTTTAATTAACAAAAAACCCATCATAAACAACTTAACAGAAGATGAGACCGTGACAGATCGGATAGTCATCATAAAAACCCCTAACCAGTGAATTTCATCCAAATCGTTAGAGCCATTTTCGAGACACCGATTCTATATATATACAAGAATTACTCGTTGTTTAATAAGACTAGTACCTGGAGCCACCGAGCGATGCACGGTAACCCCTGAGCCCCCCCCTCCCGAAACAACACACCTCGCCCCCACCACTGCACCACCACAACTGCACCCCCACAACTGCACCCCACCTCCTGCAACTCCCACATAACCCCAGCCCGCACCCGGTTTTTGCATTTCTAGTTTTCTAATGGCCTACATATTATGAGTATATTTGTTTACTCGTACACCAATTTGCCCACATTGATAAACATTATAAAAAACAAATAGGAAAATAATAATAAAAAAAAATAATCGTATAGGATCTGAAATAAAAACAAAATTAAATGAGATTTGTTTCCAAGTTATATAAAAAAAGCCACTTCAACCACTTTATTTGTAAACACACCTGTAATGTTATGATATAGACACCTGTTAATTAAAAACAAACAAAAATTTTTAATTTTAATATAATATATTAATATTTTCTATAACCTATTAGTGGGTTTTAAAATTAAAAAACCAATTAAAAATAAAAGATAATTGAAAAAAATGTAAATAAACTTTTTTATTGAGATTTTCATGTATCAATAATTACATTAATTAGGAAAAGATCAATTAAGATGAAATTTAATCTGACCCCTGGGCTAGAGACAAATTTGAATAAAATAAATAGTATCGTAAATGGCTTATGGCTAGAAAGGCCGAAAAGCCAAAAAAAAAAAAAGATGAAATTTGTCGAGATCCAGACCTAGCCAGATCGTTTTCTCATCCTCAAAACTTGTTAATAGATTTTGTTTCAACAAAATCGGTAGAGCCCTTTTCACAATAGAAATAAGGTACAAATATATATATATATAAACAAATATATATATAAACAATTTTTGCTCGTTTAATAAGAGTAGATAAGATTAGTTTTTTTCATTTAATGTTTTTAACTAATGCAATTAATTGCAAAGAAACATAGCATAATATTTGTTTTTTTTATTAACTCAACTCGATTTCATTATAATTTCTCGAAAGTTTATAGTGGAAAATAAGGAAAAGTTTTTTATTTTTCCACCAACGTTTCGCCGACTTTGCCGACTTCTTTAAATAGTTAAATCACACATTATACTATAGATTTAGACAGTGCCGGATCAAGTCACGTGGGGGCCCTAAGCGGTAAATATCGGGGCCCTCAAAATCAATTTAAACAAAATTTAAAAAAACTCTGAACCATGAACGATTATATCCAAATTTTGGTACTTATTAACAAAACATTTATTTTTTTCAAATAATTTATCATAAAATATATTATTGTTGAAACAAACAATCCTTATTTAGAAGTGAATTAAAAAAATCGAGTTGTTACGTTTTTAAAATTGAATACAAGTGTTATAAAACAATATTTAAGAAAAACACTTTAACACAATCGACTATTTTTGGGCCCCTTACAAGCACGGGGCACCTCGCAGCCGATCATTCCGCTTACCCTATGATCCGCCACTAAATTTAGACGAATGTGTGAAATAACTATTTGAAGCCCTGAAGCATAGAGTAATATAGAGTGGAAGGCTACCGAATATCGAAAAGCGCTCTCTACCTGGTCTTAGAACATTATTCTTAGTCCTTAACACTAGAACGCCCGAAGCCGTCAATTTGACGGTTTTCACATTTCATTTCTCTTTCATTTCGTTACTATTTAAGTTAGAACTTTGAAACTCGCTGACTTTTAATCATTTTTGAATAGCTTTCTAATAAAAAAATAGCACCCTATGAATTTTTATTTAGGAGAAAATTATGGATTTACCAAGAACGCCCAAAAGCCGTCAATTTGACGGTAACACTTTTTACCCCAATTTTTATATTTTAAATTAATTTTTCAAATACGAATAATTCCCATTCTTTTTTTGGAACATTTCCATCCTTTTTGACCCTCGTATTATTTTTTGTTCTGCTTTTTTTTTAATTTACAATTTTCCTTGAAAAACTTGGGTTAAAATAAAAAAATATGTTTCTTTATGTCAATTTTTTTTATCTTTTGATGATTCACTTTATTATTTTACAACATTTCGAGGGAACCTACTGTTTTGAAATCCATATATCATGTCGAGCCCCTAGTCTTGCCATTTCATTTTTGTTCCGCCCTTAGAATTATCAACATCAAATTTCTCTCTCAATTTCTCGTGAGTTTTTTTCGTATATTTGTTTTTTTTTATTTCAATATTATTTATAATGGCACGAGGTCTCAGTGAAGCTGAAATATTAGAAATTTTAAAAAATATTACACCGGATAATTCAGAAGGAGATTCATTAGCTGAATCAGGAGAGGAAAATAAAAATTAAAATGTAATATATTAATATGTATTTTTAATATATAAATTGATAATAGAATTATATTTATTATTAGAAAAAATAAAAAAAAATATTAAATAAAAGGAAACAGAATGATTTTATTTAGTTTGAGTGTTGAAAAATGCAAGTCGTCAAATTGACGGCATCCGGGCGTTCTAGGGGATCTGAAAGTCCGGGCGTTCTAGTGTTAAGAGCTATTCAAAGATCATAGTCATAAGGCATTCAAAGCCTTTGTCATAGATAAAAGATTCATACAGGCTTTGGGCTAAACGTTCATTTAGAAAATTTTCCAAAGTAGAAATTTATAGATTAAAATATTATTAAATATGCCTAGTTCTCGACCTCAATGTATTGTAAAAGGTTGCTTATGCGACATAAAATCAGATAAAGAACATACTTTTTTAAACGACCTAAAAATCCTGAAATGTAAGTGTCCCATATAAAATTAACTAGTAAATTATTTATTTATATGTTAATTCTTTAATAATTTAATTATAGAGCTAAAGAGAGTGGCTCTGCCATTTTATTGCCCACTCGAACCGCCAGAGAGCTCTGTAACTCGTATACGCTAAATACATTGGCTCCTTATGGAGCCTTCAACTCTATATTACTCTATACCCTGAAGAACTTGGTAAAGTCGACGAAACGTTGGTGGAAAAATATAAAAACATCACACAAAAAACTTAACAGTATTTCCCACTATAAACTTTCAAATTAATACATATTATACACGGAAAAGATAATAATATAATTTCTGTAAAAGTGGGTAACTTGTTTTTCGTGAAGATATGACATGTATTATTGAGCAAGAAAATATATTTTTAATATGTAAGGTCAATTAAGCTTTTCATTCAATATCAGTTTCGTTTTATTTGACAATTAACCATCAGTGTAATTATGCCCTTCTCACTTTTGTTTGGATATTTAAAAATAAATTAAACTATTTGAAAGAATATAAAAAAAGTAAGTAAATAATAAATAAGACAAGCTCTTTTAAAATGATACATTTTTTAACATCTATCTAGCCAGGCAACATTTATTCTATCTGCAAAGATATAGATCTTTTGTAAAGATTCTCTAGCACGAATTGCGGCAAGATTGCGCCAAACTTCACCATGAATAAATGAAATATTTCCAAAACAAGTTATTGTTAATTATCTTTAAATAAAATTCTATTTTATTCATCACTCAAGAACTTTGAAAAGTTTAATTATAAAATAAACATAAGTTATTTTTATTTACTTTATTCAATGACTGGTGAAATAAATCATTCAAACTTATTAGAAAATAAGGGGAAAGATAAAAATCTTGCCTAGGGAGATGATCATAGGGCAGTGAGAGTCTAGAAAGAGAGAAAAGGGGAGATAGGGATTAGAAGTGGAATTAATTGGAGTCACTGCATTAGGAGGTGCAATGCGCCAAACTCGAAAAATACTAAATAAATAAAAATAAACTGCAACGGATCGTTGCTAAACTTTATCCAAACTCATTTGAAATATGAATATATTTATTCCTTCTTTTTTTTTTTTTTTTTTTTTTTAATGAAAATGATGAGATGAGAAGGAGTTACACCAAAAAGGTGAATCCCCTAAAGGCCTGGGTTGGGCACTCCATTGAGAAAAGAAGAAGAAGAAAAAGGAATTTTATGGGCTGGGTAGGGATCGAAGGTATCCGTGGATACGGGTCTTAAACACCTGAAGGTTATAAGTCGCGGGGAAGACGGTGGCTGGGAGGGAGTTCCAGTCTCTGGAAGTCATAGGAATAAAAGAATTTGGGAAAGCGCTTGTTCTATTTTTATTCAATTTGACAGCGAAGGGGTGGTGAGCGTTCGAAAACCGCGTTTTTCTCGTAAAGAGGGCTTTAGAGGGGATAATTTGTATTATTATTTAATTTATTAAATAATATTGGTCAATTTATAATACAAATATTACATTGTCATTTGGTTGAATGACTATGCTTGACTGATTAGATGTGTGAATGTATAATATTGCTGCCAACATTACTGCTGGTTGCCGACAGTGATACCAATGATAATACACCCTTCCCCTTAAGTATCTAGGCCCAGCCTTTGGGGTCGCTTTACAAGGCGGCCGCTTCTGGTTGTATACCCAGGCGCTGGTTCCTGATTGACCATACCATCATTAGTATCAATGCCGGCAGACTTGACAGGGCTCTGATTGTAGGTCGAGTTTTCACAGTTTGACATGTTGTAGTCGTTAACATCTGACTGAACATTGAATTCATTTTCCGATTTCCTTAAATCTACACGATTCCGTCTTACAATATCACCACTTTCCAATTGCACATTGTATGAGCGGGGGCTTCCATGTTTACTCAAAACTCGGCCAGGCTCCCAATAATTTTTAATTTGGTTATGAATGGTGACGTTCTGACCTGGGTCAATATCCGACAAGGATTTAGAATTTTTATTAAAATGAGATTCGTTTAGACTAAGCCTATTTTTTAACTTATCAACAACATCCTCACAAAGAGTGGGATTCAGCAAAGCTGTTGAAATGGGAATTTTTGTTTTGCAAATTCGGCTCATTAAAAGCTGTGCCGGGGAGTAATTGATGTGTTTTAAAGGTGTGTTTCGATATTGAAGCAGCGCCTCAAACACATTTTTCCCTTCCTCACAGGATTTTTTTACTATATTCTTAGCTATGCCCACAGCTTTTTCCGCCAAGCCGTTTGACCGCGGGTAGTTAGGGCTTCGTAATATAATTTTAAAATTCCATTCCTTCGAAAATTCTAGCATTCGAAATCCGCCAAAGGGAATATTGTCGCAGGTCATCTCATCAGGACATCCAAATTTTGCAAAAATTGATTTTAATTTTATAATTACTTCATTAGCAGACTTGTTTTTTAAAAGCACAACCTCTAGCCAGTTTGAGTAAGCATCGATCACAACTAGATAAATATGGTCAGCGTAAGAAAAAATATCAGCCGCGATCCTCTGCCAGGGCCTTTCAGGGATCTGGTATGGCAGCAAGGGCTCTCTGATATTTTTTCTCGCAAACTTTTCACATATTTTACACTTTTTAATTAAGTTCTCAATATCTTGGTTCATCAAGGGCCAGTAAAATATCTGCCTTGCTCTCAGTCTCACTTTGTCAATGCCAATATGGCCTTCATGTAGCTTGCTAAGCATTAAAGACCGTGAATTTTTTGGAACAACTAATTTATTTCCGAAGAATAAGAGATCATTACAGACCAAAAGGTGATCCTTGAGTTTAAAAAATTGACGAATAGAAAGGGGAATTTTATGTTTATCTGGCCATCCAGAGTTAACAAAGTTAATCACTGTGCTCAAATCCGGGTCAGCTTCAGTTGCTTGCTTTAGCTCTAATTTTATTTCATCTGAGATAGGCAAATAGTTTACCAGCGAATGAATTGCAAATTCTAACTCAGAGTCAGTGTTACACTCCGTAGTAGGTAACTGAGCTCTGGATAAAGTGTCCGCTATACATAAATACTTTCCAGCTTTATATTTTACAATTATATCATATTTTAATAATCTTAAACGTAAACGTTGTAATCTGGGAGTTACAAAATACAAATCTTTTTTAAAAATCGATTCAAGAGGTTTATGGTCACTATGGATCAAAACATTCTTTACACCATAAATCAGGAAGTGAAACTTAAGGCACGCGAAATCGATCGCTAACATTTCTTTTTCAATTTGTGCATATTTAACTTCACTTTTGGTTAAGCTGCGTGAACAAAATGCTATTGGGTGACCGTGCTGTAAAAGGCACGCCCCTAAACCGTCCTTGGACGCGTCGGTTTCAATTTCAATATCAGCAGAAGGGTCAAAAAATGACAGAACAGGCGCATGTGTCAATAAATATTTTAGTTGGGATGTCGCGTTGTCATGTTCTTCAGTCCATGACCATTCTACGTGTTCACATGTTAATTCTCGCAACGGGGCAGTTACCTTTGACAAATTTGGGATAAATTTGCCTAAATATTTGGCCATCCCCAATAACCTTAAGATGTCATTTTTTTGTTGGGGTTTTGGCATTTTTTCAATCGCTTTAACATAGGATTCATGCCGCTCTATCCCTTTTTGTGAGAACAACTGACCCATGAATTTAACCTGCCTTGATTTGAATTGAATTTTTTCTTTATTGAATTTAATATTAAATTTTTTTGCCCGTTCAAGAACCACCCTTAAATTCTTGTCATGCTCCTGCTCTGTTGACCCAGTAATTATTAAATCGTCAAAATATATACCTACACCATCAATATCTCCGAACATTTCATAGTTCCTCTTTTGGAACACTTCTGGGGCCGAGCTAATTCCAAAAGGTAGTCTTTGAAACCGATAGCGTCCAAAGGGCGTTCCAAAGCTACAGTACTCCGAACTCTCATCGGTGATTTTCACTTGAAAGTACCCATCTTTCATATCTAAGACCGTAAAGTAAGATTTATTTGACAGCTTACTAGCTATCTCCTCCACAGTTGGAATTAGAAAATGTTCCCTGTTAATCGCGGCATTTAAATATTTCGGATCTAAACACAGTCTTAAATCTTTATTTTTTTTTCGACTATAACCAAAGGATTTAGCCACTCAGTTGGTTTGTCGATTTTGGCTATAATCCCTTCTCTTTCTAACTGTTCCAATTTAGCTTTTACCCGTGAATGCAGGGTCAGGGGTATGCGCCTTATTGGCTGGATGTGCGGAACAGCGTCTTTTTTTAATACAATTTTGTGAGGGAAGGGAAATTCTCCTAAGCCCTCAAAAACCATAGGGTACTCTTTAATAATGTCCTCAAGTGTGCTAAAATTACCATGTCCCAACATGTCCACCCTTTTGATCAATCCAAGGCCTACACATCCATTTAATCCCAATAGGGGCATTTGACCCTTGTTATCTACCACCATAAAATGAACTTTGGTTGACTTACCCTTGTCCCTGCATTCTAAGGTGACTTCGCCAACTGGCTTTATTTTAAAATTTTCACTACCATATGCAACTAAGATTGCATTTGATTTTACAATGTTTTTTCTTGAACTTAAACAGTTTAAAAGATAAAGAGGCAATACATTCACTTCGGCTCCAGTGTCCATTTTGAAATCTATGAGCTTGCCCTCCACATTAATTGTCTTGAGCCACATTCGTTCATTACAACAGTCACCAGTAGTTTTATCTAGTGTGCTTATGAGGAATTCTTCACATTCTTCTTCTTCTAAAGCGATGTCGTGCACATTTTTCTTCGAAACGATTTGTGACGTCTGGCTTCGAGTCTTGCAAACGGCTGCGAAATGGTTTGGTTTCTTGCACTTAGTACACACTTTTCCATATGCCGGGCACCTGCCCTTTCTATGTGTCGAACCACAAAACATGCACGGTCTTGTTTTTTCTTTTTCTTCTGTGTCGAATTTGCGCCTTCTATAAAGTTCATTCACTGATATTTCTTGTTGTAGGACTTTGGACTGCGATTTGCTAGCTTCGATAGCCTTACAAAATGTGATAGCTTTGTTCAGCGACAAATCAGACTCTCTGAGAAGTTTTTCTTGCGTTTCTTTGCTATAAATTCCCATGACAATTCTATCGCGTAACATGTCATCTGGTTCCTTGTAATCTGTAGATTTCAGAGCTTTTCTAAGTTCCATTACAAATGAATCAAATGGTTGGCCATCTTTTTGAGAAATGCTATTAAAAACAAATCTTGTAAAAATTATATTCTTCTTAGGAGCACAATAGGCTTCGAATTTCTCTTTTATAATTTTTAAAGACTTTGTTTCTAACTCCGTCAGCTTGAAGGTGTTGAAAAGCTCTAAGCCGTCATCTCCCAGGAGGTTAATAAAAATAGCCACTTGCCTCTCTTCCTTTTGTGTATTTAAGTCCGATGCAATCAAAAAATTATCAAATTTCTGCTCAAATAGCTTCCAGTTGTCTGCAATATTTCCATCCAGGGACAAAGGTTGAGGCGGTTTGAACATTGTCCATTTTAAAAATAGAAAATAAATATTAAAGATAAGATATTATTAATTATAAGCTTGGCATCGCTATTCACTGTGCTAAATATATTTACAGGCACCATGTATTATTATTTAATTATTAAATGCATCTTCAATTAATTCATACAAGCGTAATAATTAATAATACATTGTCATTTGATTGGAATGACTATGCTTGACTGATTAAGATGTGTGAATGTATAATATTGCTGCAACATTACTGCTGGTTGTCAATATTGATACCAATGATAATACAGATGTCTCGTCAAACCAGTCATAGGACTGTACTCTTTGTGATGATATTTGAAAAATGGACCTTCCAAAATCCATCCTTAGCCGGGTTGAAATAAATATTTCAGTATATTTATAACAGATAGTCGTCGATCAATAGAAGATTCTAGAATCGGATCAATTTCCGTTTAATTATTTAAAGCCAATGCTTAAAGTTCAACTTTCATCAATTGTAGATAAGCCGTTTAAAAATCTCCTTTTTCTTTTCAAGATTGAATAGTATCAACCATATGTCCCATTAGTAAGTTTTTATTATAATAAAACAAAAACCTGGCGTGACATTACTAGCTATTTCGTGTCTTTTATCTTAAGGTTTCCTACGAATTCAAGCAAGAGCTTTTTTTAACCGACTTCAAAAGAGGAGGAGGTTCTCAATTCGACTGAATTTTTTTTTGTCTATGTTACCTGATATCTTCGCCAATTGTGAACCGACTTTAATGATTCTTTCTGCGATTGGATCAGTATAGCTCCAAGATAGTCAAGATATTTAACTATTTATTTATTTTATGTATGTTCAGCGAGAACTTTTTTATACGTGGACCGATTTCGATTATTCTTTTTTTTCATTGAAGAAATTTACCTTAGGGAGTGGTCCCATTTTAATTTGGTCTCGAAATTATAATAAATAAAATCTTTTATAAAAAAATCTTAAAACATTCATTTAAAACCGAAAACGTTTCGAGAGAATTTCTATATTTATGAATTGAATTTTATTATCATTTTCTGATTCATTCGCCCGACGCTTTCTCTTGAGATGTATGCAAGGTGTTATATTAAGTCCCTATTATAACAATAACATCATAAAAAGAAAAATAAAAATAATTTTTGTAAAAAAAAAATAAAACCGACTTCAAAAAAAAATTAAATGCAAAAAATAAAATAATAGGAATTCAAAAATAAAATAAAATCTACCAAAAGGTATAAAATAATTATCTAATTTAGATTTTAATAACGATGAAATTGTTACATAAAATCACTTTTTGAAGTCGGTGCTAAACATACTATATAAGCGAGCTTAGCCGCTAAACGTACTAAGTAAGATCCGTCGAGTTCAATTCATAAAATGTATATGTTTTGCACCGACTTCAAAGATGAGTTCATTTTAATAATATTTCATCGTTTAGTTGTAACTAAATTAGATAATTATTTTATACCTTTTAGTATTTTATTTGATTCTTAAGTTATTATTATTTTAATTGTTGCATTTAATTTTTTTTCAAGTCGGTTTTATTTTTTTTTTATAAAAATTTTTTTGATTAAATTAAAGAAAAAGTGAAACTTTTTCAAGACTCGGTACGCTGTTTGCAGTTTCGGTGAATTAATAACTTTAGATGATCAAGATCTATTAATTTCTATTTAATATTTTCTTAACATGAAATTTAATTGAAGTAAGAAATTAATCTCTACTAGTCTGAAACAAGAAGGTCTGGACTTGTATTTGGCATCCTTGCAATGCCTGAGCTCTACAGGAATAGAACGAGATCATTCTATCCGCAGCCTTTTTACACATTTTCCTGGATAGATTCTAAAGAAAGAATCGCTCACCAGCACATTTATGAAATAAAAAAAAAAAAAATAAGCCGTTATAAGGAATTAATAATAATAAACTAAAGTATACATTGTTCATTGCATACTATATTATAAATACATCGCTTTAAAATCCCAATGAAATCATTCAAAAAAAAATGTTGTTTCTGCACATTTACTATTAATAATTTAAAAATTTGACGGCACACTAACAATAAAATAAATGAATAGAAATTTTATTTGGCTTATTGATTGATGTATCTATAAAATTATCATGGGACATTCTGCAACCTGTAAAATGTGCTACACTCTTCAGTTCAAATGATCAAATAAATATTTGGATGAAATGTAGTGTCAATTGATAAAAATGTAAAAAAAAATAAATAATTTTCAATTCAAGGAACCACTGGCAGTGGCGGCACAATTCAAGAATCGTTCTCCACAAACTCTGAATGTTCCCAAACTACATCTCCTCCACACTCTTCCTTATTTATATAAACGACCTTATTGATCAAGCAGCAAGCCCACTCATTGTTACGCCGACGATAGCACTCTACACGGCAAACCCTCTCTCCCGAATAATCGAATCAATATTGCCTCCTCAATTACTCTCGACCTAGACAAACTGAATAATTGGGGCTCTCAAAATTTAGTTAACTTTAATTCAAATAAGACTCAATGTTTTAAACGCACCGCTT